>OY757022.1:73712253-74312253 GCA_963580285.1 Lucinisca nassula
TTACCGTCAATTTTCTTCAAATCCGGATCATCGTTATCCCTGTATTTCTCCAATCATTCGATTATTTGCGATTCCATGATACGCCAGTTGAGTTTCCCGACCGACTGTTCCAATCGCAATGACCGGAATCACCTGCTTGTATGATATCTTTTTCGTGAGGCACCTTGAGGGTCTTGGAATATAGCCGATTGTTAATCAGAGGTGGGTGAAACCGGAGTACCCGGTGAAAAAACCTGACCTTCCGTTGCAGAACTTAGCGTCTCAAATATGACCCCAGCCAGGCTCGAACCACATATGGTAAAAAGTAGTCGCTGATAAGATTGACTAGGCGGGGGTGTTCAGCTTTTATCAACATATTTCAAATTCGCAGAGTCCACACGAAGATTCGGTAGAGTGCATTTCCCATGCAAAATTCAAAACACAACAGTGAGGACTCGACAGCCAGAAACCACTGAAATTCTGGAGCAAAGCAAACCAACAGTAAGACTCCGATGCATGATTTACTAGAAGCATAGAATATCACTTCACCTGATATTTGCAGAACTGCTTTCACCTTTAAAAAGCATCACATCATCTATCCAGTATCATACGCCCTGTTTAAGTCATACAGTATCATGTTAATACCAGAATTAGTGAGTGAGTGAGTGAGTGAGTGAATAAGCGAGTGCGTGAGCGAGTGCGGCTTGACGTTGCAAGAGTGTTTGGCAAGCAAGTTTTCATGAAAAAGTATAGCATTACAAGTGATGTGTGTAGTACTTTGGGCACTTTCCAAATGCGCTAGAGTATCTATTTAGCATGGTATAAACATTTATTCACGTATTATATGAAGAACATAATGGTCAGTGAGTGAGTGGGTAGCTTGTTTTCATGGATAAATATATCATTTTACATGATGTGTTTAGCGCTGTGGACAAATTCCAAATGACCCGCATTTTATAAGGACCTGTTTATTCACAGTATATCATGTTGATACTTGAGTGAATGAGAACGAGAGCGGGTGAGTTGCAAGCTTGTTTTCGTGGAAACAAAGAATATTTTATCTGACCAGTGTAGCACTGTTGACACCTTCGAAATGTGCCACATTATATTGACCTGTTTAATGAATGCGCCAATATCCATTTAGTATGTTATTCATATGGTATGGTGTATATGAGTGAGTGAGTGCGAATATCATTTTATCTGTTGAGTACAGCAATGTCATCGCCTTTCAAACGAAGCACACTACATTATGACCTTTTAACTCATATATCAAGAGAATACTTTTAGTTAGGAAGTAAGCGAATTAGTAAACCAGCGAGTGTGTGAAAAGGGGAATGATAAGTGAGTGATTGACCTGGCGTGGCAATTGAGTAAATGAGTGAGTAGCAAGACGCCACGTCAGATTATGACTTGTCCAATTCACATTATATTATGTAAATATATGAGTAGCGATTGAGTGAGTGTGTGAGTAGCTAAGTTGTTTTCATGGAAACAAAGAATATCATTTATCTGAAGTGTGAGACACTGTGGACAACTTTGTAAGCCAAATTATATAGGGACCTGTTTAATTGATAATATATTATGTGCATACTTAAGTGAGTACATAAGTGAGTTCATACGTGACAGGCAAGCTTGTTATCATGGAGACAAACTATCTCAATTAATCAGACGAGTGTAGCACTGGGAACAACTTCGAAATGTGCCATATTATATTATTGCATCTATGCACATGATATCATGTTGCTACTCAAGTGAGTGAGTGTGTGAGTAAGAAGGGCATTTGAGTGAATGACTTTGTGGCAAGCATGTCCTCATGGAAATAAAGTGAGTGGGTGAGTGGCGAGCTTGTTTTCATTGAAACAAAATACATCATTTTGTCTGATGTGTGTAGCACTGTGGACACCATGTAAATGTGCAATGTTATATAATAACAAGTTTAATTAATATGATACCATGTAAATATTTGAGTAAGTGCGTGATTGAGATAATGATGTGTTTGAGTAAATAGCTACTTGGCAAGCATGTCTTCATGAAAACAAAGAATATCACTTTATCTGATGTATGAAGCGCTGTGGACAACTTCAAAATTTGCCACACTATATATTGACCTGTATAATTCGTTTATCAAATAACTTTGTTTGTTTGACTGAGGTTTAACATCCCAGACAACACTGTATAGGTCATTTTGGAGACCTTGCTTTTAATTTTTGTGGAACCTTTACTTGACATTGAGATGAAATGACATCTCAAGCCCCGTTGCCCAATGAAACCATTCTTTTAATTTTGGATGGCCATATGGCCATTTTGTGGGAAAAAAACTGTCCTTTTGGCCTTCCTTTCTTTAGGGTTCCATTATGGTCTGGTCGCTTAATGTTTGCATTTCTTTCCCTTTAGTGTCTTTTATGGGTGGAGTAAGTTAATTGTATCAATTCCTGATCTTTGTTTTACTTCTACTTTATAAGCATTTGTAGTCCCTGCGTGGACAGGTTGAGATTCTCTTAGCGGTTAATAAGTACTCGTGTGCGGTCGGTTTCAGCCCTGCGTGGAAGCATCATGCAGTCCATCTACTTCATCAAGCCCCCATGGGCGGGGGCCGTATGTCATTTGAATACTTTGAATGAGTAAGTGAGCAGGGAATTTGCGTGAATGTCTATGTGGCAAGCTAGTTTTCAATGTAGCACTGTGGACACTCTGCATGCAAATGTGCTATAATATGAAACGACCTATAAAAGACACATGATATCATTTAAACACTTGAGAAAAGCCGTGAGTGAATGAATAGGGCATTTGAGTGAATGATTTGATAGTTTGTGTATACTTTAGTGAGTGAGTGTGTGAACAGGGCATTAGAGTGAAAATGTTGCAAGCTTCATGGAAATAATATCATTCCATCTGATGTGAGCCCGTTGGGTGGCCACAATCCAAAATGTGCCATATTATATAATGACTAATTTAATTCATATGATATCATAAGTGAGTGAGTGTGTATAGAGCATGTGAGTGATTGACTACGTGGCAAGCGGGTCTTCATAAAAATAAAGAAATGGAAACAAAGAATATCAATTTTATCTAACATGTGTATATTACGCCATGTTAATTCGTATGAAGACATGTGAATACTTTAAGTGAGTGAGCGCAAGTGAGGATCAAATTTTAACAGATGTATGTATAACCGTAGTCACTTTCCAAATGCGCCACAGTATCTATTTAGTTTGGGATCGAAACATATTTTATTGATGATGTACATACTTGAGTGAATAGACATAGCAAGTATGATTTCGTTGCTATCATTTCACCTGAAACGTGCAGTAGTGTTGACACCTTTAAAAAGTACCACATTATCTATTCAGTATCACATGCCCCGTTTTATTCATACAGTATCGTGTAAAATGTGAGTGAGTGTGTGAGTGAGACTGACACTGCATGAGTGTGTGGCAAGCAAGTTGCCATGGAAAAAACTGATTTCATTTCTGATCAACTGATATGTGTAGTACTGCGGACACTTTCCAAATGCGTCACAGTATTTATTTAGTATGAAATACACATTTCATTCATTTGCTGAGATAGTGTCTGACGGAGTGAGTGACTGACTTGCTAGCTTGTTTTCGTGTAGCTAAACAAATGTGAAAAATTCGAATTATATAAAGACCTGTTTACTTCATAGTAGATCATGTGAATACTTGAGTGAGTGAGAACATGAATAGGTGACTGTATGGCAAGCTTGATGAAATATACCATATTATATTATGACTTATTTAATACATATGATATCATGTGAATACGTGCGTGAATGCATGGGTGAGAGTGCGTGCGTGTGTGCTTGCGTCAGTTTACAGACAATGACTATGTTTCAAACATTTCTTCATGGAAACAAAGAATAGCATTTTATCTATTGTGTGTACCACTTTGCACAACGTTCGAATGTACCAAATTATACATCAACCCATTTAATTCATAGAGTATCATCGAAATACTGTGGGTGACTGAGTGCTTGAGTGCTTAAGTGAATAGGGCCTCTGTGTAAAAGGCTGTGAGGGAAGCATGTCATACCATAAATTGCCAGTCTTACAAGCGCTAACCGGCAGTACACAGTTGTGATGGATCATAAAATTTCACAACACCACTTTTTGAACTGGAGTTCATTTCCAGGTAGTATATTAATTTATTTACAGGCTCTGATTGGCCTCCTCCATAGACTAATATAAAAATAGCGTTTAAGTGTCTCACTACGGTGTTCCTACCTGGCTCAGGTGACATCTGAGACGCCAAGTTCTGCTAAGGAAGGTAAGATGTTTTTTCCTCGTACTCCAGGTTTTTGCCCACCTATGATAAACGATAGTAAATTCCGCTACTGTAACAGGGACAAATTGAAATTCAGACTAATTTTGCTTTCAAAGGCATATTAGAAGATTTCTGTGATTCTTTCTTTGTGGTTTTTACACAGTGTCCAACTATAAAAGTCGATCATTGGGACTGTTCAAAATACTCTGCTATACTTCATTTGTAATGGTGTTAAAGACCACTTTTGAACAATTCAAACGATAGACTTAATGTAGGAAATTCATTCTTTAAGTATAACAGGAAGTATTGCTTAAATCGAGCAGGCACAGTCATTCAACTCCGACTGCTAGAGCGGGTGATTGGCAAGCTTGTTTTCGTGGAAACAAAGTATTTTATCTGCTGGGTGTAGCACTGTGGTCACCTTCGAAATGTGCACACTATATTGACCTGTTTAATGAATGCGCCAATATCAATTTAGTATGTTATTCATATGATATGGTGTATATGAGTGAGTGAGTGAGTAAGAATATCATTTTATCTGGCGAGTGAAGCACTCTCAGTGCCTTTCGAACGAAGCACACTATATTCTGACCTGTTTAACTCATATATCAAGAGAATACTTTTGTTAGGAAGTGAGCGAGAAAGTAAACCAGCGAGTGAGTGTAAAAGGGAATGATTAGTGAGTGATTTACCTGGCGAGGCAAGTGAGTGAATGAGTGAGTAGCAAGTCGCCGTGGCCGATTATGACTTGTCCAATTGACATTACATTATGTGAATACTTGAGTAAGCGATTGAGTAATAAAAATCAAAAATGAGTTCCTTTAAGAGCAATGAAAACATTCATAAGAAAGAAGATGGTTCATACTACGTAGTTTCGGCTAATAAAGCCTCATCCGTGACCCTGTAATGATCCGGCAAAGAAAGCCAGAGGAAACATACTGCAATTTTGCGAATTTCTAATAGGCAGCCGATTCAAAGACCGACACAAACCCAAATGGGGTCCAAATAAATAAAAACCTGTCTAGAATATGAGTCTAAACCAATATTTGTTTTGATTTCTCAGAATATTCACGCCGATCTCAAAGGACAAAAAGTAAAATATAAACTGCACTATGGTTGATGTACGGGGAGACGTTTTAAGGCCGCCACACGGCACAACACCAGCTACAGTGAAGGCAAATAAAAATCAAAAATGAGTTCCTTTAAGATCAATGAAAACATTCATAAGAAAGAAGATGGGTCATACTACGTAGTTTCGGCTAATAAAGCCTCATCAGTGACCCTGTAATGATCCGGCAAAGAAAGCCAGAGGAAACATACTACAATTTTGCGAATTTCGAATAGGCAGCCGATTCAAAGACCGACACAAACCAAAATGGGGTCCAAATAAATAAAAACCTGTCTAGAATATGAGTCTAAACCAATATTTGTTTTGATTTCTCAGAATATTCACGCCGATCTCAAAGGACAAAAAGTAAAATATAAACTGCACTATGGTTGATGTACGGGGAGACGTTTTACGGTCGCCACACGGCACAACACCAGCTGCAGTGAAGGCAAATAAAAATCAAAATGAGTTCCTTTAAGAGCAATGAAAACATTCATAAGAAAGAAGATGGGTCATACTACGTAGTTTCGGCTAATAAAGCCTCATCAATGACCCTGTAATGATCCGGCAAAGAAAGCCAGAGGAAACATACTGCAATTTTGCGAATTTCGAATAGGCAGCCGATTCAAAGACCGACACAAACCATAATGGGGTCCAAATAAATAAAAACCTGTCTAGAATATGAGTCTAAACCAATATTTGTTTTGATTTCTCAGAATATTCGCGCCAATCTCAAAGGACAAAAAGTAAAATATAAACTGCACTATGTTTGATGTACGGGGAGACGTTTAACGGCCGCCACACGGCACAACACCAGCTGCAGTGAAGGCAAATAAAAATAAAAAATGAGTTCCTTTAAGAGCAATGAAAACAGTCATAAGAAAGAAGATGGGTCATACTACGTAGTTTCGGCTAATAAAGCCTCTTCAGTGACCCTGTAATGATCCGGCAAAGAAAGCCAGAGGAAACATACTACAATTTTTCGAATTTCGAATAAGCAGCCGATTCAAAGACCGACACAAACCAAAATGGGGTCCAAATAAATAAAAACCTGTCTAGAATATGAGTCTAAACCAATATTTGTTTTGATTTCTCAGAATATTCACGCCGATCTCAAAGGACAAATGGTAAAATATAAACTGCACTATGGTTGATGTACGGGGAGACGTTTTACGGCCGCCTCACGGCACAACACCAGCTGCAGTGAAGGCAAATAAAAATCAAAAATGAGTTCCTTTAAGAGCAATGAAAACATTCATAAGAAAGAAGATGGGCCATACTACGTAGTTTCGTCTAATAAAGCCTCATCAGTGACCCTGTAATGATCCGGCAAAGAAAGCCAGACGAAACATACTGCAATTTTGTGAATTTCGAATAGGCAGCCGATTCAAAGACCGACACAAACCAAAATGGGGTCCAAATAAATAAAAACCTGTCTAGAATATGAGTCTAAACCAATATTTGTTTTGATTTCTCAGAATATTCACGCCGATCTCAAAGGCAAAAAGTAAAATATAAACTGCACTATGGTTGATGTACGGGGAGACGTTTTACGGCCGCCACACGGCACAACACCAGCTGCAGTGAAGGCAAATAAAAATAAAAAATGAGTTCCTTTAAGATCAATGAAAACATTCATAAGAAAGAAGATGGGTCATACTACGTAGTTTAGGCTAATAAAGCCTCATCAGTGACCCTGTAATGATCCGACAAAGAAAGCCAGAGGAAACATACTACAATTTTGCGAATTTCGAATAGGCAGCCGATTCAAAGACCGACACAAACCAAAATGGGGTCCAAATAAATAAAAACCTGTCTAGAATATGAGTCTAAACCAATATTTGTTTTGATTTCTCAGAATATTCGCGCCAATCTCAAAGGACAAAAAGTAAAAATAAACTGCACTATGGTTGATGTACGGGGAGACGTTTTACGGCCGCCACACGGCACAACACCAGCTGCAGTGAAGGCAAATAAGTTGAGTAAGTTGTTTTGAATGGAAACAGAGAATATCATTTTATCTGAAGGGCGAGGCACTGTGGACAACTTTGTTAGCCAGATTATATAGGGACCTGTTTAAATGATAATATATCATGTGAATACATAAGCGAGTTCTTACTTGACAGGCAAGCTTGTTTCCATGTAGACAAAATATTTCAATTAATCAGACGAGTGTAGCACTGTGGACAACTTCGAAATGTGCCGTATTATATTATTGCATGTATGCATATGATATCATGTTGCTACTTGAGTGAGTGAGTGTGTGAGTAAGAACAGCATTTGAGTGGGAAACAGTAAGTGGGTGAGTGGCAACCTTGTTTACATGGAAACAAAGTACATCATTTTGTCTGATGTGTGTAGCACTGTGGACACCATCTAAACACACCATGTTATATAATGACAAATTTAATTCATATGATATCGTGTAAATACTTGAGTAAGTGCGACGGCCCCCGCCCATAGGGGCTTGAAGAAATATATGGGCTGCATGATGCTTCCACGCAGAGCTGAATCCGGTCCGCACACTAGTACTGGTTAGAGGATCTAAGCCTGTCCAGGAACCGCGGTGCGAGGCGGATCGCCCATGCTAATAAACCCTATTGGTTTCATTGGGCGACAGGGCTTGAGATGTCATTTCATCTCAATGTCGGGTAAAAGTCCCACAAAATTGGAAGCAACGTCTCCGAAATGACCTTTACAGTGTTGACGGGGACGTTAAACCTCAAATCAAACAAACAAATTGAGTAAGTGCGTGATTCAGAGAATAAGGTGTTTGAGTAAATGGCTATTTGGCAAGCTTGTCCTTATGAAAACAAAGAGTATCACTTCATCTGATATGTGAAGCGCTGTGAACATTTTCGAAATTTGGCACACTATATATTGACCTGTATAATTCGTATATCATATGACTTTGTTTGTTTGACTGAGGTTTAATCCCAGACAACACTGTATAGGCCATTTTGGAGACGTTGCTTTAAATTTTGTGGAACATTTACTTGACATTGAGATGAAATTACATCTCAAGCCCTGTCGCCCAATGAAACCAATAGGGTTTATAAGCATTGGTGGCCATTGCTAGGGCAGGCTGAGATCCTCTTAGCAGTTTACAAGTACTCGTGTGCAGTCGGTTTCAGCGCTGCGTGGAGGCATCATGCAGTCCATCAATTTATCAAGCCCTGTTGAGCGGGGGCCGTATGTCATATGAATAATTTGAGTAGGTGAGCAGGGCATTTGCGTGAATGTCTATGTGGCAAGCTGGTTTTCACTGTAGCACTGTAGACATTTGCCAAATATGACTCTGTGGCAAGCCTGTTCTCGTGGAAACAAGTAATGTGTGTAGCACTGTGGACACCTACAAATGTGCTTCAATATAAAATGACCTATTAAAGACATATGGTATCATTAAAATACTTGAATAAAGCCGTGAGTGAATGAATAGGGTATTTGAGTTAATGATGTGATATTTTGTCTATACTTAAGAGAGTGACAGATTCTGATTCTGATGTGTGTGAACAGGGCATTAGAGCGAAAATTTGCAAGCTTCACGGAAATAATATCATTGCCCGTTGGGAAGCTACAATCCAAAATGTGCCATATTATATAATAACCAATTTAATTCATATGATTTCATAAGTGAATGAGTGTGTATAGCGCATGTTAGTGATTGACTGTGTGGCAAGCTGGTCTTCATCAAACATAAAGAACTGGAAACAAAGACTATCATTTTATCTAACATGAATGTATAACCGTAGTCATTTTCCAAATTCGCCACAGTGTCTACTTAGTATGGTACCCAAACATATTTTATTGATATGATGTACATACTTTAGTGAATAGACAAAGCAAGTATGATTTCATTGCTATCATTTCACATGATACGTGAAGTAGTGTTGACACATTCAAAAAGGACCACATTATCTATTCAGTATTACATGCCCCGTTTTATTCATACAATATCATGTAAAAACTTGAATGAGTGAGTGAACGGGTTAGTGAGTGTGTGATTGAGACTGACACTAAATGAGTGTGTGGCAAGCACGTTTCCAAGGGAAAAACTGATTTCATTTCAACTGATGTGTGTAGTACTGTCGACACTTTCCAAATGCGCCACAGTATCTTTTCAGTATGGAATAAACATTTTATGTATTTGCTGAGGTAGTGACTCACTGGGTGAGTGACTGACTTGCTAGCTTGTTTTCATATAGCCAAACATATGTGACAAATTCGAAATGAGCCGCATTATAAAAAAAACCTGTTTACTTCATAGTATATCATGTGAATACTTGAGTGAGTGAGAACATGATTGGGTGACTGTGTGACAAGCTTGTTTGCATGGAAACAAATTGTTGTCAAATTCGAAATAAGCCATATTATGACATATTTAATGCATATGATACCATATGAATAGTTGCGTGAATGAATGGATGAGAGTGCGTGCGTGTGTACTTGCATCAGTTTTCAGTCAATGAGTATGTTGCAAGCATGTCTTCATGGAAACAAAGAATAGCATTTAATCTAATGTGTGTACCACTTTGCACAACTTCCGAATATACCAGATTATACAACAATCCATTTAATTCATAGGGTATCATCGAAATACTTTGGGTGACTAAGTGCGTGAGTGAAGGAGTGAAAAGGGCATCTGAGTGAATGGCTGTAAGGCAAACATGTCATACAATAAATTGCCAGTTTTACAAGCGCTTACCGGCTGTACACAGTTGTGATGGAGCATAACATGGCGCAACACTACTTTTTGAACTGCAGTTCATTTCCAGGTAGTATAATTATATATTTACAGGCTCTTATGGCCTCCTCCATAGACAAAAATGAAAATAGCGTTTAAGTGTCTCACCGCGGTGTTCGTACCTGGCTCGGTGACAGACGTCAAGTTCTGCCAAGGAAGGTAAGATGTTTTTTCCTCTTACTCCGGTTTATTCGCCCACCTATGATAAACGATACGAAATTCCGCTAATTTAACAGGGACAAATTGAAATTCAGACTAATTTTACTTTCAAAATAGAAGTAGAGTAACTCATCAGTGCAACATCTCCGTGAACACAAAAATTAAACAACCGCAGAGATGAAAAAACGGTGAGGACTCGACAGCAAGAAACAACAGAAATGCTGGAGCAAAAGAAAATCGACAGTTGGACTCCAATCTGCCCGACCAGAGACAGAGCATCCGGCACAAACCAACCATAAGCCTTTACGTTGGAACCGTCATAGAATCTGAAGTCTGACCCACCGGCGTGCATTGAAAGAGGGAAGCAAAGTTGTCAACCGTGATTGGGTTAACTACCATGCATGCAGTCTGTTGTATAACATTTATGTTGTACCCAATCTTTTTATATCGAAGAATGATTTTACGATATTTGGGGCAGAAGTCATTGCAGTTATAATTTTTTCTAAATTTATATACTAAGTCACCATAAAATTCGGGTTCCGATAGAACTTGTTGCAGAAGAGATTTAAGTCCAGTATTGCATTTTGAAATTAAATCAGAATGACGTCTATAAAATTTTGAAACGGCTTTGCGTAGTTGATGGTACCGATAACCCTGATTAAGAAGTTAAGCCGTTAACAATTTATTACGAGTGCTGAAGTCAGTTACATGACTACAAACTCTGGCAAATCGAATTAATTTACAGCGCACGCGGAACATCACCATCCAAAAAAGGAAAGTTTACAATCACAAAATCAACGCGTTTATCATAAATTTTGCAAAAAAAAAAAAAAAAAAAAACATCCACAATAGATAGATGTAAATCCAAAAACGGGGCCTGGGTATCAGAAGAATTTGCTTTATGTAACTGAAGTTCTGAGGGGTAAATTTGACTGATCAAACCATCGAAATAGGTATTATCAGTATTTAATAAATCATCCAAATATATAGAAGTGGCGCTAAAGGCTTCAATGATTTCAGACTGGTTATCAGCAGAAAGGGACAACATGAGGTCACTCTCATAACAAAACAAAAACAGATCAGCCACAAGTGGTGCGCAATTAGTACCCATCGGAATACCCATAACTTGTCTAAATAACTTAGTACCAAATCTTATGTAAATATTGTCAAGTAGAAAGATGAGAGCTTCACACACCTTCTGACATGCCCATAAAGTATAATTTTTATGCTCTTCAGAAGTGAAAAAAGCATTTCTTAAATTACATGCAAGAAAGAGGGAGTCTTCCCTATGAAATGTCAATTCAATTAAATCAATAAGTTTTTCTGTTATAAGATTATGAGGAAGTGTAGTGTAAAGGGTCGAAAAATCGTAAATAGACAAACTTGACGCAAAAAAATGCCAAGATTCCAATGTATTTAACACTTCATTAGAATTGATTGTATACCAAAACAGATTTCTGCCTGATCTTTCGAATACTTTGTCGCAATATTTTATCACATGCATTTTGATGGCAGTAAAACATAAAGTTAATAATTTAGAGAGTTCAGTAATAGTACAAGAGCTTGAATTTGCAGTAAACCATGCTTTGTATGGTCTTTTGTGAAGTTTAGGTAACCAATATAACGAAGGAACCTTATCTTGGCCTTCTGTAACACAGACAGCAAACTTGGTGGCTGAATGACAAATATGGCCATCAGCTAAAGCCCCTTCTACAGCTAAAGGCTGAAGTTCATAGGCCTAGAACCACCAAGTTCTTGCTGAAGAGTATTAACATAGGCAAGCCGTCAAGGCATATTGGAAGGTTTCTGTGATTCTTTCTTCGGGGTTTCTACACAATGTCCAACTATAAAAGTCCATCATTTGGACTGTTCCAATGTACTCTGCTATACTTCATTTGAAATGGAGTTAAAGACCACTTTTGAACAATTCAAAAGATGGACTTAATGTAAGAAATTAACTCTTAATGTATAACAGGAAGTATGGCTCAAATCAAGCAGGCAAAGTCATTCAACTCCGACTGCTAGAACAGTATGGATAGATGTTAAACTTTCTACAACGTCGCTACCACCATGTCAGCACAAAAACAGGGGCTAACGCCGGACAAATAGCGATAGGACGTTGACAAGGACTTTGAAATTTGGTATGGAGCTTTATCTAGTGGACCTCTACCAAGATTGTTCCAATTTGGCATGGGTTTTACGGCCCTTTCACTCCCGATTCTTCAAAACTGACAACGACAAACCCAATAACAGTAGTGACCAATCTCACACGTCTTTTGTGTAAATTCATGCCTAACGTGTTCAAACTGCGCTAATCAGATTTGGCTTTTGTCATGATTATCCAAAATTATCAGCTCAACGATAATAGCACCTATGCGTACAAATCTCGCTGCCGTGTTGTAAATCGCTACCACGCGCAACTCAGCCACTAAAAAGACATAAAACTGCTTACCGTTACGGAGTCTGATGTCTCTTTCTTTTTCTTGGCGCTACTGGGTCCATCCTCTTTGGTAGTCGGATCCGGGGTGAGAACCCCCGTGTCAATTTCGATCGCATAATGCAAAAATCCACACAGATACTCCTGGAGGGGGTTTATACCCCTATTCTACACAACACCGAACCATCAATATTCCGTTGTTTTGTGTCGACAGCAAGAAACCACGGAAACTCTGGAGCAAAGAAAACCAACAGTAAGACTCCGATGCATGATTTACTAGAAGCATAGAATATCACATCACCTGAAATTTGCAGCACATCATCTATTCAGTATCATACGCCCTGTCCTATTCATACAGTATCATGTTCATACCAGATTTAGTGAGTGAGTGAGTGAGTGAATGAGCGAGTGCGTGCGTGAGCGAGTGAGTCTGGGTGTTGCTAGAGTGTTTGGCAAGCAAGTTTTCGTGAAAAGGATAGCATGATAAGTGATATGTGTAGTACTTTGGACACTTTTCAAATGTATCTATTTAGTATGGTAAAAACATTTATTCACATATAATATGAAGAACATAATAGTCAATGAGTGAGTGGGTAGCTTGTTTTCGTGGACAAAATATACCATTTTATCTAATGTGTTTAGCGCTGTGAACAAATTCCAAATGACCCACATTTTATAAGGACCTGTTTTATTCACATAATATCATGTGGATACTTGAGTGAATTAGAACGTGAGCGGGTGGTTAGCAAGCTTGTTTTCGTGGAAACAAAGAATATTTTATCTGACGAGTGTAGCACTGCGGACACCTTCGAAATTGGCCACACTATATTGACCTGTTTAATGAATGCGCCAATATCCATTTAGTATGTTAGTCATATGATATGGTGTATATGAGTGAGTAAGTGAGTGAGTGAGTTAGAATATCATTTTATTGGGTGAATGTACCACGGTCATCGCCTTTCAAACGAAGCACAATATATTATGACCTGTTTAACTCATATATAAAGAGAATACTTTTAGTTAGGAAGTGAGCGAGTTAGTAAACCAGCGAGTGAGTGAAAAGGGGAATGATTAGTGAGTGATTGAACTGGCGAGGCAATTGAGTGAATGAGTGAGTAGCAAGACGCCACGGCAGATTATGACTTGTCCAATTCACATTATATTATGTGAAGACTTGAGTAGCGATTGAGTGAGTGTGTGAGTAGCAAAGTTGTTTTCATGGAAACAAAGAATATCATTTTATCTGAAGTGTGAGGCACTGTGGACAATTATGTGAGCCAAATTAACTAGGGACCTGTTTAAGTGATAAAATATCATGAAAATACTTAAGTGAACACATAAGTGAATTCGTACGTGACAGACAAGCTTGTTTCCATGGAGACAAAACATCTCCATTAATCAGACGCGTGTAGCACTGTGGACATCAGCGAAAATGTTGCAAGCTTCATGGAAATAATATCATTTTATCTGATGTGTGCCCATTGGTTGGACACAAGACAAAATGCGCCATTTTATATAATGGTCAATTTAATTCATATGATATCATAAGTGAGTGAGTGTGTATAGAGCATGTGAGTGATTGGCTGTATGGCAAGCTGGTTTTCATGAAAATAAAGAAATGGAAACACAGAATATCATAATATCTAACATATGTATATTATACCATGTTTAATTCGTATGAAGACATGTGAATATTTTAATTGTGTGAGTGAGTGAGTGAGTGAGTAAACGAGAGCAAGTGAGGGTAAATTTTAACAAATGCACTTATAACCGTAGTCACTTTCAAAATGCGCCAACGTATCTATTTATTATGATATCGAAACATATTTTATTGATATGATGTACATACTTGAGTGAATAGACATAGCAAGTATGATTTCGTTGCTATCATTTCACCTGATACGTGCTGTAGTGTTGACACCTTTATAAAGTACCACATTATCTATTTAGTATCACATGCCCCGTTTCATTCATACAGTATCATAATATATCATGTGAATACTAAAATGAGTGAGAACGTGAATGGGTGACTGTCTGGCAAGCTTGTTTTCATGGAAACAAATTATGGACAAATTCAAAATATGCCATATTATATTTTGGTGAACGTGCGTGAATGAATGGGTGAGTGTGCGAGCGCATGTGCTAGCGTCAGTTTTCAGTCAATGATTATGTTGCAAACATGTCTTCATGGAAACAAAGAATAGCATTTTATCTAATGCTTGTACCACTTTGCACAACTTTTGAATGTATCGCATTATACAACAACCCATTTAATTCACAGGGTATCATCAAAACACTTTGGGTGAATGAGTGCTTGAGTGAAGGAGTGAATTGGGCATCTGTGTGAATGGCTGTGAGGCAAGCATATCATACCATAATTTGCCAGTCTTACAAGCGCTAACCGGCAGTACACAGTTGTGTTGGAGCATTAAATGTCACAACACTACATTTTGAACTGCAGTTCATTTCCAGGTAGTATAATAATTTATTTACAGGCTCTGATTGGCCTCCTGCATACACTTATATGAAAGTAGTGTTTAAGTGTCTCACCGGGTGATATAAGGTGATATCTAAGACGCCAAGTTCTGCAACGGTAGGTAAATTTTTTTTTCCTCGTACTCCGGATTTTGCCCACCTGTGATAAACGATAGTAAATTCCGCTACTGTAACAGAGACAATGGAAATTCAGGCTAATTTTGCTTTCAAAGGCATATTAGAAGGTTTCTGTGATTCTTTCTTTGTGGTTTCTACACAGTGTCCAACTATAAAAGTCGATCATTGGGACTGTTCAACAGTTCTCTGCTTTACTTCATTTGAAATGGTGTTAAATCAGTTCTGAAGTTAGAATCAATTCAAAAGATGAACTACATGTAGGGAATTCACTCTTTGTGTATAACAGGAAGTATGGCTCAAATCGAGCAGGCAGAGGCCTTCAACTCCGACTGCTACAACAGTATGGATAGATGCCAAACTTTCTACAACGTGACTACCACCCTGCGAACACAAAAACAGATAACATTAGCGACCAATTTCACCGTCCTTTCGTGTAAATTCATGCCTAACGTGTTCAAACTGCGCTCATCAGATTTGGCTTTTGTCATGATTATCCAAAATTATCAGCTCAACGATAATAGCACCCATGCGTACAAATCTCGCTGCCGTGTTGTAAAATGCCACCACGCGCAACTCAGCCACTAAAAAGACATAAAACTGCTTACCGTTACGGAGTCTGATGTCTCTTTCTTTTTCTTGGCGCTACTAGGTCCATCCTCTTTGGTACTCGGGTCCGGGGTAAGAACCCCCGTGTCAATTTATATCGCACAATGCAAAACATCTGCACAGATAGTGCGGGAGGGGGTTTATGTTCCCTATTCTACACAACCTCGATCCATCAATACTCCGTTGTTTTTGTCGACAGCAAGAAACCACTGAAACTCTGGAGCAAAGAAAACCAACAGTACGACTCCAATGCATGATTTACTAGAAGCATAGAATATCACATCACCTGATATTTGCAGCACATCATCTATTCAGTATCATACGCCCTGTTTTATTCATGCAGTATCATGTTAATACCAGAATTAGTGAGTGAGTGAGTGAATGAGCGAGTGCGTGAGCGTGTGAGTCTTGATGTTGCAAGAGTGTTTGGCAAGCAAGTTTTCATGAAAAGGATAGCATTACAAGTGATGTGTGTAGTACTTTGGACACTTTTGAAATGCGCCACGGTATCTATTTCGTATGGTAAAACATTTATTCACATATAATATGAAGAACATAATAGTCAATGAGTGAGTAGGTAGATTGTTTTCATGGATAAAATATATAATTTTTTCTGATGTGTTTAGCGCTGTGAACAAATTCCAATTGACCCGCATTTTATAAGTACCTGTTTTATTCACAGTATATCATGTTGATACTTGAGTGAATGAGAACGTGAGCGGGAGATTAGCAAGCTTCTTTTCGTTGAAACTGAGAATATTTTATCTGACGAGTGTAGCACTGTGGACACTTTCGAAATGGGCCAAGCTATATTGACCTGCTTAATGAATGCGCCAATATCCATTTAGTGTGTTAGTCATATGATATGGTGTATATGAGTGAGTGAGTGAGTGAGAGTGAGTGAGTGAGTGAGAATAACATTTTATCAAGTGAGTGTAGCACTGTTATCGCCTTTCAAACGAAGCACAATAAATTGTGACCTGTTTAACTGTTATTAGTTAGAAAGTGAGCGAGTTAGTAAACCAGCGAGTGAGTGAAAAAGGGAATGATTAGTGAGTGATTGACCTGGCGAGGCAATTGAGTGAATGAGTGAAGTAGAAGTAAAACAAAGATCAGGAATCGATACAATTAACTTACTCCACCCACCAAAGACACCAAAGGGAAAGAAACACAAACATGAAGCGACCAGACCATAATAGAAACCTAAACAAAGGATGGCCGTAAGGACAATTACTTTCCCAAAAAATGGTCAAATGGCCATCCAAAATAAAAAGACACAAGTGATACACACAGTAAGTAGTAACAAACAACAACATAAATAAACCGCCACAGAATAACCGCCTTGGAATGGTCAGTGAAAAGAATTACACTGGGGGGGGGGGGGGCTTAAATCGATTTTACGTGGCCACAATCCACGCCCTTACTTCCGTCGCAATTTAGACAAATAATTTGTTCAGTCCGCAAAATTTGTTGAGTAGTAAGACGCCACGTCAGATTATGACTTGTCCAATTCACATTATATTACGTAAATGCTTGAGTAAGCGATTTGTTTTCATGGAAACACAAAATATCATTTTATCTGAAGTGTGAGGCACTGTGGACAACTTTGTGAGCCAAATTATATCGGAACCTGTTAAATTGATAATATATCATGTGAATACTTAAGTGAATACATACGTGAGTTCGTACATGACAGGCAAGCTTGTTTCCATGGAGACAAAATATCTCAATTAATCAGACGAGTGTATCACTGTTGACAACTTCAACTTGGTCCTTTGAGATCATCGTGAATATTCTGAGAAATCAGAAATAAATCATTGATTTAGACTCATTCTAGACAGGTTTTTAATTATTTGGACCCCTTTTGGATTTATATCAGTCTTTGAATCGACTGCCTTTTCGAAATTCGCAAAATTGCAGTACGTTTCCTCTGGCTTTCTTTGCCGGATCATTGCAGGGTCACTGATGAGGCTTTATTAGCCGAAACTACGTAGTATGGCCCATCTTCTTTCTTATGAATGTTTTCATTGCTCTTAAAGGAACTCATTTTTGATTTTTATTCGAAATGTGCCATATTATATTATTGCATGCGTGCATATGATATCATGTTGCTACTCGAGTTAGTGAGTGTGTGAGTAAGAAGTGCATTTTAATGAATGACTTTGTGGCAAGCATGTCTTCATGGAATCAAAGTGAGTTGGTGAGTGACAAGGTGTTTTCATGGAAACAAAATACATCATTTGTTCTGATGTGTGTAGCACTGTGGACACCATCTAAATTTTCCACACCATATATTGACCTGTATAATTCGTATATCAAATGACTTTGTTCGTTTGACTGAGGATAAACGTCCCAGACAACGCTCTAGAGTTCATTTGGAGACGTTGCTTTTAATTGTTCGGAACTTTTACCTGACAATGAGATGAAATGACATCTCAAGCCATGTCGCCCAATGAAACCAATATGGTTTATAAGCATTGGTGGTCCTTGCGTTGGCAGGCTCAGATCCTCTTAGCGGTTTACAAGTACTCATGTGCGGTCGGTTTCAGCGCTGCGTGGAAGCATCATGCAGTCCATCTATTTCTTCAAGCCCCGATGGGTGGGGCCGTATGTCATATGAATACTTTAAATAAGTAAGTGAGCATGGCATTTGCCTGAATGTCTATGTGGCAAGCTAGTATTCAATGTAACACTGTGTACATTTGCCAAATATGACTCTTTGGCAACCCTGTTCTCGTGGAAACAAGAAATATATGTAGAACTGTGGACACCCTACAAATGTGCTACAATATGGAACGACTTATTAAAGACATATGATATCATTTAAATACATAAGTGAGTGAATGAATAGAGTATTGAGCGAATGATTTGATATTTTGTAGATACTTTAGTTAGTGAGTGTGTGAACAGGACATTAGAGCGAAAATGTTGCCAGCTTCATGGAAACAATATCATTTCATCTGATGTGAGCCCGTTGGGTGGACACAATCCAAAATGTGCCGTATTATATAATGCCCAATTTAATTCATATGATATCATAAGTGAGTGAGTGTGTATAGAGCATGTGAGTTATTGACTGTGTGGCAAGCTGGTCTTCATGAAAATAAAGAAATGGAAACAAAGAATATAATTTTATCTAACATGTGTATATTATGACATGTTTAATTCGAGTGAAAGCGTGTGAATACCTTAAAGACACATTTTTTTCTCTATATAAAAGGGGTGGCCTGTTACATAATCGCTAATAATCAAGTCCTTCGGATCATAGTCAAAGGCTTATCTTATCTAAGTGATTATGAGGTGATTATGAGCAAAAACTCACTGAGAGATATGTTGAAAAGGGGGCTCTATAAGGGGAACTTGTGTGATGGTATATTTTTTACTGAAATTGTTTCCCACAAAATGTTGTTTTAAATTACTTCTTTTTTATTTTTATTTTTTGTTTAAAAGTAAAGGAAAACACTCACAAACATTGTTTCATTGACTCAAATCTGAAAAGAAGTAAACTTAATGAATTGATTAATTCAAGATTGTGTCTGTTCGTTGGATTTGAGGTTTAACATCCCGAACAACACTGTATAGGTCATTTTGGAGATGTTACTTTTAATTTTTTGGGGGACTTTTACCCGACACTGAGATGAAATGACATCTCAAGCCCTGTCACCCAATAAAACCAATAGGGTTTATAAGCATGGACGGTCCGACTTGCATCGCGATTTAATAATTCAATGAACATATATTTATTTGGGGTTTGGAGGGGTATACATTATTTTTCTTATTTCGACTCAAAAACATATATTGTTCTCGTTAGAATCCCCTCGCAGAGGCTTTTTTCACGAGTACTCACAATGTAAAAATATTGTATAGTAAAACTGGGGTTTAGAGGGGATACATTTTTTTTAATTTCTACTCAAAAACATAAATTACGGGTTCTCGTTAGAAGCACCTTACCGATGCGGTTCTGACAGATACCCACAATATATGTTTTGAACACAAATTGTGGGTTCTCATTAGAAGCGCCTCCCCAAGGCGGTTCTAACAAGTACCCACAATATATGCTTGAGCCGAAATATTAAAGATATCAGGACTTTTATCATTTTTGGTCGTAAAATTTAACCAAGATATTTCGACAGGCATGTTTAATTAATGATTATCAATAATGGTGACTAAAAATAAAATAAAAAAACAAAAAAAAAAAAAAACAGAATACATTCAATTAATATCAAAACCAGGACATAGTTATCAAACAAGTAAACAAATAGATGTGAATTGCTTATAGGTAATTGGTTACCCTCTCTTGGTCCCCTACCTGTATGACAGTCAGACTACCCCAGATGTATCTTATCTCAAAACAGATTTCTTCAATAACTGGTCATTAGGGTGTTATGCAATCAAAAATGTGTCTTTAAGTGAGTGAGTGAGTGAGTGAGTGAGTGAGAGCAAGTGAGGATCAAATTTTAACAAATGTATGTATAACCGTAGTCACTTTCCAAATGCGCCACAGTATCTATTTTGTATGGTATCAAAACATATTTTATTGATATGATGTACATACTTGAGCTAATAGACATAGAAAGTATGCGCTAATCGGATTTGGCTTTTGTCATGATTATCCAAAATTATCAGCTCAACGATAATAGCACCCATGCGTACAAATCTCGCTGTCGTGTTGTAAATCGCCACCACGCGCAACTCGCCCACTAAAAAGACATAAAACTGCTTACCGTTATGGAGTCTGATGTCTCTTTCTTTTCTTGGCGCTACTAGGTCCATCCTCTTTGGTGCTCGGATCTGTGGTAAGAACCCTCGTGTCCATTTCTATCGCATGATGCAAAATTCTACACAGATACTCCGGGAGGGGATTTTTGCCCCCTATTCTACACAACACCGATCCATCAATACTCCGTTGTTTTTTGTCGACAGCAAGAAACCCCTGAACTTCTGGAGCAAAGAAAAACAGCAGTAAGACTCCTATGCATGATTTACTAGAAGCATAGAATATCACTTCACCTGATATTTCCAGCACTGCTGTCACCTTTACAAGCACCACATTATCTATTCAGTATCTGATACCAACCGCACCTGAGTACTGGTAAACCGCTTAGAAGATGGAAGCCTGCCCAGACAAAGCGGTGCAATTCTGACCGCCAATGTATATTAACCATATTGGTTTCATTGGGCCTGGGATATCAATTCAAATTCCCAAGAAGGGGACAATGATGGCCCTGGGTCGCTCACCTGATTCATAGTGTAACAAATGGACCCCGGGGACAGGCCCCAGGGCTATAATTTGCATAATCTTGGTAGAGGTCTAAAAGGGGATGCTTTCATACCAAATACCGAAGACCGGAGCCTTCTGGTTTGAGACATACAGATTTTTAAAGGTTTTCAATATATGAATCTATATAAAACCTGTGGTCCCCGAGACTGCGCCATTTTTGCCCAAGGGCTATAATTTGAACAATCTTGGTAGAATTACACAAAACGAAGCTTCATACCAAATATCAAAGACCTTTGCTTTCTGTTTCAGACAAGATTTTCAAAAGTTTTCCCAATATAAGTCTATGTAATCAAGTGGGCCATGGGATGGGCCCATGTTTAGCCCCAGGGCTATAATCTGAACAAGGTTTGTTGAGGTCCACTAGATGAACCTTCATACCAAATATCAAAGACCTTGGCCTTCTGGTTTCAACACAAGAACATCTTCAAAGGTTTTCCCTGTATAAGTCTATGTAAACAAGTGTGCACCGGCATGGACCCATCTTTGGCCCCGGGGCTATAATTTGAACAATTTGACCTAGGCTTTGGGATTTCATACAAGAGATTTTAAAGGTTTTCTCTATATAAGCCTATGTGAAAACAGTGGGCCCGGGATGGGGCCTTTTATGGCCACATCGCTATAATTTGAACTATTGTTTTAGAGGTCCACAAGATGAAGCTTCATTCCAGATAACAGGACGGGCCTTCGTGGCCTTGTGGATAAGAGCGCTGACTCTTAGTCATTAGGTCTCTCACCGCCGTAGGTTCGAGCCTCGCTCGGGCCACGAGTGAGACGCCACGTTCTGCAACGGAAGGTACTCCGGTTTTCGCCCACCTCTGATTAACGATCGGCTCGATATGAGTGAAATAATCTTGAAAGGGCCGTAAAACCCAACACCCCCCCCCCCCCCCCAAAAAAAAAAAAAAAAAAAAAAAAAAATCCAAATAACAAAGATTTGAGCCTTCTGGTTTCAGGCAAGAAGATTTTAGATTTTAACGGTTTTCCCTATATAAGTCTATGTAAAACGAGCGGGCCCGAGACCGAGCCATTTTTGGCCCCATGGCTATAATTTGAACGATCATGGTTGAAGTCCACTAACAAAGCTTCATACTAAATATGAAAGAACTGAGCCTTCTGGTTTCAGACAAGAAAATTTATTAAGATTTTCCCAATATAAGTATATGTAAAACCAGCGGGTCCAGGGGATTGGGCATTTTTGGCCCCAGGTCTATAATATGACAATCTTGATAGAGGTCCACTAGACGAAGCTTCATATCAAATATCAAAGACCTGATACTGCTGTTTTAGAGAAGAAGGCTTTTAAAGACTTTTCCTATCTAAGTCTATGTTAAACCAAAGGGCCCCGGGGCGGGGGCTTTTTTTACCTCAGGGCGGTTTTCTGGCCAGAAGTGTTTTTAAAAGATTCCCTATATAAGTCTATGTAAAACCGGTGTACCCCCGGGACGGTGACAGTTTTGGCCCTAGGGCCATAATTTGAAAATCTTGGTACAGGTCCATTAGACACAACTTCATACCAAATATCAAACACCTTGGCCTTCTGGTTTCAGACAAGAAGACTTTTAAAGGTTTTCCCCCATTTAAGTCTATGTAAAACTGGTGGGCCCTGGTGCCGGGGCATTTTTAGCCCCAGGGCTATAAAGTGAACAATCTTGGCAGAGGACAACTAGATACAACTTCATACCAAATATCAAACACCTGGGCCTTCTGGTTTCAGACAAGAAGATTTTTAAAGGTTTTTCCCTATATAAGTCTATGTGGTTGGGTCTATTGGTGGGCCCCAATGCGGTGGCCCCAGTGATATCATTTGAACAATCTCGGCAGAGGTCCACCAGATACAACTTCATACCAAATATCAAACACCTAGGCCTTCTGGTTCCAAAGAAGATTTTTAAAGATTTTTTCCCTATATAAGCCTATGTAAAATCGATGAGACCCGGACCGGGGGCATTTTAGGCCCAAGGGCTATAAGTTGAACATACTTGGTAGAGGTCTCATAGATGAAGCTTTATACCAAATATCAAAGACCTGGGCCGTACAGTTTCAGAAAAGAAGATTTTTTTTTAAGTTTTCAGTAAAAAAAAAAATCAATTTTTTGCTCCTGTTACCTAGATGTCCAACGGACCAGAACCGTTTGAACAACTTTGAAAGGAGACCACCTAAGGATAATTCCTGTGAAGTTTGGTCAAAATCCAATCAGTGGTTTAAAGAAATTGTTTTCGCACGCACGGACGCACGACGGACGACGGACAAAAAGTGATCCCAAAAGCTCACGTCGTCACTACGTGACAGGTAGCTATTTACGAAGAGGGTTTAGAGATGAACCCCTAAGATGCCACGAAAAAATTTATCGGAAAATGTTCTCTGTTGCATCTTCTTGCAGGTTTTGCATCCTGGCAAACTGTGTGGACCCTGATCAGACTGTACCTCTAACAGCGTGAACATTGATCAGACTTCTCTTAGCATATTTTGCTTCTCATTTTTTACGTTTCCTTAACCAGGTCGATAGTTGCTAAATGCAGTATTTGAGAGAGTCTACAATGTATGAATACAAAAGATTGAAATTATTACTACTGTCAGATTCTCCTTAAACTGGAAATGGCTCTGCCCATTCAGGAAAAATTCATTTGGCAGAAGTGTGTGAATATATAGCAAAATAATGCAATAACAGTTGAAAAAAAATCAGCTTGGTCTTCTGCTCTGAATCATGTTTTTTTTTTTGTTTTGGTTTTAAGGCCCTTTCAAGATTGTTTCACTCATATCGCGCAGATCATTAGTCAGAGGTGGGCGAAAACCGGAGTACCCGGAGAAAAAACCACCTGACCTTCCGTTGCAGACATTGGCGTCTCACATGATCAAGAGTCAGCACTCTTAACCACTAGGCCACGGAAGCCCGTTTCTGAATCATGTACATGTACTTTCATTTCATGACTATTATATCTAAAGCATGATCTCACAATGTGCTAGTAACTTATCCTGTCCAGGAACAGTGAAGGGAACGGACTGGCCCAACATGACCTTAGCTGTTGACTGGGTATTGAAACAAAAACTGTATCAAAGAACCCTTTATTCTGTTTATTCTGTTGCAGTGTGTTGGAGTTTATCTGACTGAATATCAGGGAACTTTTATTTAGACTGGGCAAGAGTTTCTCCCTACTGTTTAATTGCTTCAGCCCTCGCAGACACTAGAATTTACTAGAATTTAATGATGCATCAAAATGAGCTAAGAATCTGCCTACATGTATAGCGCATCTTGCTTGGTTGAAGAAGAAGAAGAAAAAGAAGAAGAGAGATAGAGAGAGATAGAAAGAGAGAAAATCAGATAAAGTAGGGGCTAAATTGCCCTTTAGGAGACATTATAACTGTACTGGCGAAGAATGAAGTAAAATTTATTTGTCTGTTTATTAATTTTGAGTTTGTTCGTTTCATTTGAGGTTTAACGTCCCCGTCAACACTGTAAATGTCATTTTGGAGACGTTGCTTCCAATTTTGTGGGACTTTTACCAGACGTTGAGATGAGATGACATCTCAAGCCCTGCCGCCGAATGAAACCAATAAGGTTTATAAGCATGAACGCTCCGATTCGCACCGCTTTGCCTGGGCAGGCTTAGATCCTCTAAGCGGTTTTCCAGTATTCGTGTGCGGGTCGGATTTAGCTCTGCGTGGGAGCATCGTGCAGCCCACCTATTTCTTCAAGCCCCGATGGGCGGGGGCCTTATTTATTTTAAGTATAATGGCCCATGGCGAGGCGGTTGAGACCAGTACCCACAATCTATCTTTTTTGCCGAAATAAGAAAAATAATGTGTACCCCTGTAAACCCCAGTTTTACTGTATACAAGAAAAACGCCAAAATGGCATTATGGACGGGTTTTTGAAAAAAGGTCAACCAAAAGGTAAAACGTAAAAAGGCAAACCGGGACGCGGACGCCCGCCCGCCCGACCGCCCGCCCGCACGGACATCGCTGTTCTAAAGGACGGAAGTTTTCCTTGAAAAAAAAAAACAAAAACAAAAACGTCCAAAACGTAGGGTCAAAATTATACCGGCGTGCTTGCCTGATGATAAAATGTATTCGCTAGATGGCAAACGTTGTACAAGCCATCTGATCTGGACCTACATTGTTTGCAAAGGTCGACATTGCCGTGTTCAACGGGATAAGGACTAACAAAGGACCGACTAGACTGGAACCAGTCCAAAAGTTTAACCAATATCTTCTCCTTGTTTAACCAATATCTTCTCCTTGTATTAGCAATGAATTTATATTTTTTCTCCTCTCTAATACTTTCTGATCTCCAAACTTTTGGTGCTATGGGATGGAAGTCATTGCTTTTGAGCTGGGTTAAAATTAATAAGCATATTCTTATAAGTGAAATGATTAAATGAATGGACTGTTTCCAGTCTAAGGACCGACAGACGCACAGAACCGTAGCAAAACATTGTGTCTCCTCCCCTTTCAGGGGAAGGGGGCATAATAAAATAAATAAATAAATAAAAAAAACTGTAAATGAATAAAAAATGAACCTATGAATTCCGTCGTTGAGACTGATCTTGAAATCTTTTCCTAATCACTCTTTCCCTTCCTCTGATTCAAGAAGCGCTTCTGGTGAAACGGATGTGTGCACTTATACTCAAAATAAATAAATAGATAAATATAAACTTTACTTCTGTTATCGGCCCCCGCTCATCGGGGCTGGCTGCATGATGCTTCCATGCAGAGCTGAAACCGACCCGCACACGAGTACTGGTAAACTGCTTATAGGATCTAAGCCTGCCCAGGCAAAGCGTTCCGAGTCGGCCCGCCCATGCTTATAAACCCTATTGGTTTCATAATTGGGCGGCATGGCTTGAGATGTCATTTCATCTCAATGTCGGGTAAAAGTCCCACAAAATTGGAAGCAACGTCTCCAAAATGACCTTTACAGTGTTGACGGGGACGTTAGACTTCAAATCAAACAAAATTACTTCTGTTACTCAGAGATATTCTAAGCTAATGGCCCAATGCAGTGATAATGTCTCCCAAAGGGCAATTAAGCCACTATTTTCTTAAAGGCCGGCCCTAGCTATCAGTGGCATTCCAGTGAAATGGCCATTAATCTGACTTTAATATAATTTATGTTGTTGTACTGGTCAGCTGTAAGGTCTGGCGATTTGTTGATTTCTTACACAATGTTGCAATATGTAATTAATGTCAATGGCATGTACATGTACTTTGGTTTGGGTTTTACGGCCCTTTCACCATTATGTCACTCATATTGAGCCGATCGTTAAACAATTGTAGGCGAAAACCGGAATGCCCGGAGAAATACCACCTGACCTTCCGTTGCAGAACTTGGCGTCTTATATGTGGCCCCAGCGAGGCTAGAAACCACGGCGGTGAAAGACCTAATGACTGAGTTAGCGAGGTATGCACAAGATAGCCTGCTCCAAACAAAACGAATAATACTTTTTTATACGTACATGTCTGGGCAAACAATGCAGAGGACATTTGTCGCCTATTCAAATATATTGGTAAAATTTTAGCACCAAATAAATAAATAAATAAATAAATAAATAAATAAATAAAACTAAACTTTTCAGGTAACAATCCTGATATTTTCAGGTTTCTGCTCGAAACGAAGACAGTGGGCAATCGATAGAATCGCCTCCGCGAGGCTGTTTTTATGACTACCCATAATCTATGTTTTTCAGATAAAAATCCTGATATTTTTCATGTTTCCGTTCAAACCACAGACTGTGGATACTCGAAAGAATCGCCTCGGTGAGGCTGTTTTTACGATTATCCACACTCTATGTTTCTGAGCAGAAAAAGAAAAATAATGCTTATCCCAGTCAACTCCAGTTTTACTATTTCAAAATGGGGTTTAAGGGGTCAGAATTATATATAATTATGTATTTTTCGAGGGGAAAAAAACAAAATAATAAAAAAAGTTTCTCCCACCTACTGACCAAAATTTTTTTCAGCATGCATTACGCAAACACGTCTATACAATTGCATTGCCACCTTTATCGCCGAAAAAATGAAAAATTTAAGATGAAAAATTGTGATATTTTTCTTAATTCTGCTCAAAATATAGATTGTCGGCACTCGTTAGAACCGCCTCATCGAGGCGGTTCTAACGAGTACCCACAATCTATATTTTAGAGCAGAAATAAGATAAATAAGGTATACCCCGAAAACCCCAGTTTTTCTATATAAAAGTGGGGTTCAAGGGCGTCAAAATTATATAGGCGTGTTTTCGTGATGGATAGTAGAATTTACGCCTAGGTGAAGGTATCAAACACTTGTTCTTAAATATCGAGGCGACTGCGTATTTGTGATTGTCGTATTTCAAATCCGCAAAACGCGTTTTGTCACACACTCAATGCGTATTGTTTTTGAATAAGTGCATCTGCGTCAGCATGCATACGCAGTGCGTATTGTTTACCGATACGCTCAATGCGTCTTCATGATTAAAACTTCGCAATACGCGCAATGCGTATTCGTTTCATATACGCACGATGCTTTTGCACACGTAAACTTTGTCACACACGTATTTGCGTATTTCTGTTTATTTTGGCGACTTTTTGCTGTGATATGCCCTGTTTTACTCTTACAGTATCATGTTAATACCAGAATTAAAGAGTGAATGAGCGAGTGAATGAGCGTGTGCGTGAGTGAGTGAGTACTGTTTAGGTTTCCATTATGGTCTGGTCGCTTAATGTTTGTGTTTCTTTCTCTTTGGTGTCTTTGATGGGTGGAGTAAGTTACATGTATCGATTCCTGATCTTTTTTTTACTTCTACTTTGATGTTGCCAGAGTGTTTGGCAAGCAAGTTTTTCATGAAAAGGATAGCATTACAAGTGATGTGTGTAGTACTTTGGACACTTTTCAAATGCGCCACAGTATCTATTTAGTATGATAAAGACATTTATTCAGATAAAATATGAAGATCATAATAGCCAATGAGTAAGTGGGTAGCTTGTTTTCAGGGATAAAATATATCATTTCATATGATGTGTTTAGCGCTCTGAACAAATTCCAAATGAACCGTATTTTATAAGCACCTGTTTTATTCACAGTATATCATGTGGATACTTGAGTGAATTAGAACGTGAGCGGGTGATTAGCAAGCTTGATTTCGTGGAAACAAAGAAAAGTTTATCTGACGAGTGTTGCACTGTGGACACAATCGAAATGTGCCACACTATATTGATCTTTTAAATGAATGCGCCAATATCCATTTAGTATGTTATTCATATGATATTGTGTATATGAGTGAGTGAGTGAGTGAGTGAGTGAGTGAGAATATCAGTTTATCGGGTGAGTGTAGCACTGTCATCGCCTTTCAAACGAAGCAGAATATATTATGATATGTTTAACTCATATATCAAGAGAATACTTTTAGGTAGGAAGTGAGCCAGTTAGTAAACCCGCGAGTGAGTGAAAAGGGGAATGATTAGTGAGTGATGGACCTGGCGAGGCAATTGAGTGAATGAGTGAGTAGCAAGAGGCCACGGCAGATTATGACTTGTCCATTTCACATTATATTATGTGAATACTTGTGTAAGCGATTGAGTGAGTGTGTGAGTAGCTAAGTTATTTTCATGGAAACAAAGAATATCATTTTATCTGAAGTGTGAGGCACTGTGGACAACTTTGTGAGCCAAATTATATAGGGACCTGTTTAATTGATAATATATCATGAAAAAACACTTAAGTGAACACCTAAGTGAATGCATATGTGACAGGCAAGCTTGTTTCCATGGAGACAAACTATCTCAATTAATCAGACGAGTGTAGCACTGTGGACAACTTCGAAATGTGCCATATTATATTATTGCATGTATACATATGGTATCATTGTGGTACTCGAATGAATGAGTGTATCAGTAAGAAGAGCATTTGAGTGAATGACTTTGTGGCAAGCATGTCTTCATGGAAACAAAATGAGTAGGTGAGTGGCAAGCTTGTTTTCATGGAAACAAAGTACATCATTTTGTCTGATGTGTGTAGCACTGTGGACACCATCTAAATGTGCAATGTTATATAATGAAAAATTTAATTCATATGATATCATGTAAATACTTGAGTAAGTGCGCGATTGAGAGAATAAGGTGTTTGAGTAAATGGCTATTTGTCAAGCATGTCTTCATGAAAACACTATCTGATATGTGGAACGCTGTGGAGTGAATATACATAGACAGTATGATTTCATTGCTATCATTTCACCTGATACGTGCAGTAGTGTTGACACCTTTAAAAAGTACCACATTATCTATTCAGTACCACATGCCCCGTTTTATTCAAACAGTATTATGTACAAACTTGAGTGAGTGAGTGAAGGAACGGGTGCGCGAGTGTGTGAGTGAGACTGACACTGCATGAGTGTGTGGCAAGCACGTTTCCATGGAAAAAACTGATTTCATTTCAATAGATGTGTGAAATACTGTGGACACTTTTCAAATGCGCCACATTTTTTTTTTTGTTCATTTGCTGAGATAGTGTGTGACTGAGTGACTGACTTGCTAGCTTGTTTTCATGTAGCCAAACATATGTGACAAATTCGAAATGAGCCGCATTATATAAAGACCTGTTTACTTCATGGTATATCATGTGAATACTTGAGTGCGTGAGGACATGAATGGGTGACTGTGTGGCAAGCTTGGATAGATTCGAAACTTTCTACAACATGGCTACCACCCTGCCAGCACAAAAACAGCGGGGCAACGTCGGGCAAATATCGATACGACGTTGCCACGTCGTATCGCTATCGGCCCGACGTTGGCCCGACATTCTTTGTTGACTGGCTTGTAAGCTTTGATAAATAGTTACAAAAAGAATTAGAAGCCTCCGTGGTGTAGTGGTTATGCTGGTCGCCTGGAAAACCAGGGGTCGCAGGATCGATCCCGGGCTTCGCCAGGTTTTCGGTTGAATTTTTAAACCGAGGTCCCGTCTCCGTATGACCTTAGCTGTTGGTGGGACGTAAAACTCTAACACTCACATAGATAAAATTATTCACGTGTCTTGTTAAGTTATCTCGATCGATCTAAAAGTAATGCGAAGCGTTCCTATCTTTCTATAGTGGCGAGGGAAAGCGTGCGCATGCGTTCGTGTATGTTTGCCTGCGTGTGTATGCGTGTGTGTGTCTTCAGCCAACGCCCATCGGGGCTTGAAGAAATATATTGGCTGCATAATGCTTCCACGCAGAGCTTAATCCGACACACACACGAGTACTGGTAAACCACTTAGAGGATCTAAGCCTGCCCAGGCAAAGCGGTGTGAGTGAAGGACCGTCCATGCTTATAAACTCTATTGGTTTCATTGGGCGACAGGACTTGAGATGTCATTACATCTCAATGTCGGGTAAATGTCCAACAAAATTGGAAGCAACGTCTCGAAAATGACCTTTTTGGTGTTGGGACGTTAAACCGTGAATCAAACAAACACTTGCCTGTGTTGGAATGCACAAACTATGGTTCTTATGGTATTGAAACGGCATTCAGCACATGCGCAACTGTTAAATGTACGAAACTTGAAGGCGTCTGATTAAGGTGTTAGAATATGTTCGAATAACCTCGATACGACAGTTCTGTGGCGGATTTAGATGGGGTTCTTAATGTCGTTCGAACCAATCTTTGTGCCAAAATTATTGCTCAGCAGGGACGTAACGTCTAAGCAACGTCACATCAACGTCAACGTTTCCCACAGGTCGTGTGCCCGCTGGGTGTATGTGTGTATGTGTGTATGTGTGTGTGTCTCTGTGTTGGGGGTGATTTTGAACCTTTTAACCCAACATATACCTAGTTGAACAGTGTAGAAATCATAAATCACAATGCCATTGCGTGGTGTGTGGCTGTGTATTTTCCACGTACAATATATCAGTTAGTAGCGAATCAGAATCAGGTGAAACGATTATCTCGTTACAGATCATTTAAACAGAAAATACCTAGCCAGCTAATACGAGCAACATTCTACTGAACAGGTAAACACAGCTGTTTCTCATAAATAATTACGTGGGGGTAAACTCCAGTCTACTCCAGATAAAGAATGAAGAGTAAAATTGCAGCAGCTGAGTGAGTTATGATTGCATGTCAGCCGCTATTACATCGTAGGATGCTCATAGCATCAAACCAAGAAAAAAGAATATCTCTGCAATGATTTCCAAAATATCCTAACAGATTAAAGGTATTTAGAGCTAGACTTGCCAAAGTCCCTATATTTACATTTTTATTTATTTTTTTACATTTTTTTTATATCAAATGAAAGTCCCTATAAACTAATAAAATATGTAAAAGTCTCTTTAGTCTTCATCTCTGAATTGCTAATTTCACAATTTTCAAACAAGATTGTATTGGTATTTTTTTTTTTGTATTAATTCTACAATGGACACTTAATTTAAACAGACTTGGGCAAGTCTAATTTAGAGCTTGCATGATTTCATATAAAATGCATGTTCTTCTACATTAGGCTTTCTGTCATAAATGGTTTTGCTGTAATCTTGTTCCAAAGACAGTACATACCATCGGACTCGAGACGCTTAAACAACATTGCCACACCGTCACTGCAACGGAAGGACATTGCATCGATGCTCATACGATGTTGCTTATTCACTGTGTGCCTGCTGGGTATCAGTCATCAATGTCGATGCAATGTTTCTTTACTATTGCATGTCAGGCCTCATACAGGCCTCACAGTTTTCAGCCATTTGCAGGATTTCAGGCTTTTAAAGGTTGATTTTGTTTTCTTGATTTCAGAATTTTAGATTTTGGGTTTTCCTCCTTTGACTTATACTGCTGAATTAATTTATTTAACCACGTCCATTTTTGACTATCAGCCAAGAAAATTACTTGATACTATGCAGTCAGTCCGTTCACAAACTGCATTACATTGTAGATCCTGATCAGATGGATTCTTCAGAAGCCATCTGCATCACAAACAGTGTAGATTCAGAAGCCAGCTGATCTGGATCAACACTGGTTGCAAAGGTTGAAGAGGTAAAGGGTTAAGTCTGCAAAATCAGGCATTTTCGGCATGGAAGGGCTAGGCCAGTATCAAGCTTGATACCGTTAACAGAAAGGCATTATGAAAGCTCAAATGTATAATTTTTCCAGTTTTGTGAACGATGAGATATGTGGTCAAAACTCTGTTCTTTCCACTCTGTCCCCGACTGCAATTAAACATAGTCCTCCACTTATCGCAGGTCATGTGCATGTTGGTCTATAAAATACTCATAGCCTTCCAAAGACTTACAAGCCGGCCTCGGTAGCTCAGTCGGATGTACGCCTGACTGTTGATCAGGAGGACGCGGGTTCGACACCTGCCGGTGTCGGCAACATTCTTTCGTGGAGATTAATAATGAAATCTTTTCTACGGTCATACTTTCCCTTCCGCTGATTCAAGAAAGACAGTTGTCAGTTTCTGGCGAAAGAATGTTCACTGTACTGGCTAACCGCTTACGTATAAGCCTGCCCAGGAAAAGTGTGGATAGGTAAACTGATTGGATAAAAAATAACCTAAATAGTGTTGACTGGGCCATTAAACTCCAATTCAAACAAATCCAAAGCCTTGCAAGATTTTGTTTGTTTTGAGGTTTTACATCCCTGTGAACACTATTTAGGTCATTTTGAGACTTAATTACTTCCAATTGAGATGAAATGACATCTTAAGTTCCTCTACCCGAGCAAGCCAATATAATTTATGCAGCGGCCGTAAAGTCTCCCTGTCCATCATCATAGTGTGGTGGTTATTTTCTTGCCCTTTGGGACCATTGGTTCCATTTTGAATTTTGAAAATATCTGAGGATCACTGATAAGGTCTAACTGACCGAAACTAGCTAGTCTGGCCCAGAAATTCTTGCATGTTGTATAATTTTCAGTTCTGTTGTGTGCACTCCTTTCTTCCAAACAATAACCAATTATATGTGGGGACGGTCCGACTCGCATCACTTGGCCTGGGCAGACTCAGACTTAAGCGGTTTACCACTACTTGTGTGATTTCGGTTTCAGGTCTGCGTGAAAGCACCATCCAGCCGAATCTATTTATCTACGTCCAGATAAGCGGGAGCCCCTTGTAAGATTTGAATTTATTTAATCTTCTACCGTTAGCAAAATAGCTATATGTCAGGACAGCCAATGTCTGGCAAAAGTTTCCGATTGCTCAGCCATTGTGTTCTATTTAAATATTCAATGTTCACCATTTCTTACACTTAACCCATTGCAAACTAGTGGACTCTTCCATTGGTAAATGTTGGACAGCCTCATTTGTCATTTAAGGGGTGTAAGGCCTATTTTTTCGTTCTTACTCTATTTGACCGAAAAATATGTTAGCAAATAGTGCAGGCCCTGATCAGACGCCCTGTTCTGCAGCATGTGATCTGGGTCTGCACTGTTTGCTAGGATACCCTTTTCCTACATGTAATGGGTTAGGAGCTCTGCCAGATAGCTAGGTCCTCATGCATAGTCTGATTTTGTCATTATGTAATGAGAACCAAAACATAATATAATATGTCAATAATATCTACTAGTAACAATTGAATTTAAACAAAAATCTACACCATCAACAATGCTTGAATATCATTTATATAAAAATGAGTTTGATTCTTAATGAAACACATTAATTTTGACAGAAAAAACCGCTGTTTTATGTAAACTCTAAAGGCCAGTTTACACGACAAGATTAGTCTTACAAGACAAATCTTGCCATGTAAACCCTGCTATTACACAGTCTTTGGAGTCATGTATGACAGTCATGGCAGATAGAACATGTTCTATTTGGCAAGACTAGTCATGCCATTTCAGCCAATCAGAGCAAAGGTGACTGAGGCTAATTACTTCCACATGAAATTTTAGAGTCAAGGCTAAACACTCCATTGATAAATTGCCCTGCATATAGAGGTGTGAAAAAAATAAAGCAAATATGCCATGTAGTAGCCATCTGATCAGGATCTGCACTGTCGGGCAGATTGTGAACTTAATGAATGCATAACATGAAGTAATTTGATGGTAAGATATTAAAAATTAGGTGTGGCTAAATTAAGATATTCAGCCAGATAAAAGTCTTCTCAGACTGACAACTGCACTTGCAATTATTGTCATACATAAAGGAATCGCAAGATTTTTTTCCTCCATTGTTCATTCCTTGATATAAGGCGGGAAAATAAAATCATGCAAGATTTGTCATGATGTGTAAACGTACAAAACCTTTCGGGAGAAAATCATGCATGACAAATCATGAAAGACTGAACTTATCGTGTGAAAGGGCCTTTAAGGCTTATCATTGCTTTGTTTACATTTACTACCCCCAGCCCATCAGCTGATTGCCAGTGCAAGGCAGCTGTGCTATTAATAGAAGCACAGAATATTGTCTATAGGCAGACACCAAGACGCTCAGATATTTACTCTGATTTTAATATCAATGTTGTCGTCGTGCTCACAGCTTCATAACTGCGGAGTATTTGAGCTCTCCTGTCACGTAGTGACGAGGTGAGCTTTTGGGCTCACTTTTTGTCCGTCGTCCGTCCGTAAATAATTTCTTCAAACGACTTCTCCTTCTAAACCACTGAACGGATTTTGACCAATCTTAGGAATGATCCTAAAGTGGTCCCCTTTCAAAGTTGTTCCAACGGTTCCGGTCCGTTGCACATCTAGTCACAGGAACCACAGTTTTTTACTGAAAACTTAAAAATAAATCGTCTCCGAACCGCGGGGCCAAGGTCTTTGATAGTTTGTTAATTCTGACAAAGATTGTTAAATAAAAGCCCTGGGGCCAAAAATGCTCACCCGTTTTACATAAATTGATATAGGGAAAAACCTTAAAAATAGTCATGTCTGAAACCAGAAGGCCCAGGTGTTTTATTTGTGGTATGAAGTTGTATCTAGGGTACCTCTACGAAGATTGTTCAAATTATAGCCCTGGGGCCGAAAATGCCCCCGCGTTGGGGCCCATCGGTTTAGCATAGACTTATAAAGGGAAACCCTATAAAATCTTCTCTGAAACCAGAAGGCCCAGGTCTTTGGAATTTGGGGTCAAAAATGGGTCCGCCCTCGGGTCTACCAATTTTGTATGGACGTTGCGGAAAAACCTTTAAAATTCTTCTTGTCTGAAACCAGAAGGCCAAGGTCTTTGATATTTGGGATAAAGCTTTATCTAGCGGACCTCTACCAAGGTTGTTCATATTATAGCCCTGGGGCTAAAAATGGCCCCGCCCCGGGGTCCCACTGGTTTTACATGGACTTATACAGGGAATTCCTTTAAAAATCTTATCGTTTGAAACCAGAAGGCCGCGGTCTTTGGTGTTTGCCATGAAGCTTCTCCTAGAGTACCTCTCCCAAGAGTGTTCCAATTATAGCCCTGAGGCCAAAAAATGCCCTGCGCCGGGACCCCTGGTTTTACATGGACTCATATAGGGAAACATTTGAAAATATTCTCGCCTGAAACCAGAAGCCCAAGGTCTTGATATTTGGTATGAAGCTTTATGTAGTGGACCTCCACCAAGATTGTTCATATTATAGCCCTGGCACCAGAAAAATGGTTTCGCCCTGTTGCCGACTAGTTGTACATTGCCTTACATAGGAAAACTCTTTAAAATATTCTGGTTTTAAACCAGAAGGCTGCAGTCTTTGATGTTTGTTTCATCTAGTTTTTGTTTAAGCAAGCACCTCAGGTATGATCAAAATGTGATTGCTTAATACAGGTGCTTAATACATGGGCGGTTAGGGATCGTTTATTAACAATAATTTGCTATCTTAACATATCTTTTCATATATTTAATTCTGATATTGAATAAACACAGCATTTTAAAAGCTGCATGGTGCTTACACGCAGAACTGAAACCGACCGCACATGAATACTGGTAAACCGCTTAGAAGGTCTAAGCCAGCCAAGGCAAAGTGGTGAGAGTCGACCGTCCCTGTATATAAACCCTTGTTTGGGCGGTAGGGCTTGAGATGTCATCTCATCTCAACGTCGGGTAAAAGTCCCACAAAATTGGAAGCAACGTCTCCAAAATGAAGATGACCTAAATAGTGTTGACAGGGACGTAGGACGTAAAACCTCAATTCAAACACTATATAGCCTTTCAGTCCTTTTTGTACTGAATTGAATCCTCGACCTTATGTAAAGCACGAGTTCATTTTGAAATTTAGGGGTGTCAGGCTCAGTTATGTTTAGTGATTTTTGCAAACTGTGAAGGCCCTGATCAGACGATGTTCTGTGGTGTCTGATCTGGGCCTTATCTGTTTGCCAGTGTCTCGGTTTTGGGTTTCGCATATCAAATAGTTTATACTAATTTATTTTAGTTCGATTGCGATGGAAGCTTCAAGCTTATTAAATCGCTCTCGAACACTCATTCCGGATGTTTTCAAGCGCGAGAGAGAGAGGCAGTGACTATTACACCACTGCTACCCATTTACACCTTGGCTGAGTGAGGCAGTGTCATAACTTGTCTTTCCCGAGGACACACCTCGATACCGGGTGCCGGATTCGAACGCACAACTTCTACACGTTTACCACTGCGCTATCGAGGCTAGCGCATATCAAACAGGCTAAAGCGTGTGAGCTGCCCAGAGAGAGAGAGAGAGAGAGAGAGAGAGAGAGAGAGAGAGAGAGAGAGAGAGAGAGAGAGAGAGAGAGAGAGAGAGAGAGAGAGAGAGAGAGAGAGAGAGAGAGAGAGAGAGAGAGAGAGAGAGAGAACCTTCTTGTGTTTCTTTCCCTTTGGTGTCTCTGATTGGAGCTGTGGGTCAATTGTATCGATTCCTGATCATAGCCTCCACTACTTTCTTCTATGCCTTCCTAATGCATCAGTTAAAACTGTCTCTCCCTCGGTGAGTGACTTCAGTTAAAATCCCGCTCCATCGGCCTCGGCACCACCCAGCGCATCAGATCGTAAACGCCAGTTTCGACTGTTGTCCAAAACACATGTAATAGTTGTATATGTGTGATGTATGTGACTTTTGTTTCAGGTGCCACTGTCAAAAACACTGCTTACTCAATGTTAAACATTTGGCAGACCAAAATCAGACAAAGAGCAGTCTTATGAATGTCGGCACTGTTTGCGTAGACGTGTTAATGCCAATATGAAGGATATTGCATCTACATTGTTCAATTGTTTATGTAAACAAATATAACAACAATACTTTTGTCTTGAAATATTTACGCTCATAAACGTTTCATGATGTTCAACGGATTTTTATTGTCACTACTTAACAGAATTATGACTGTACAGAAATAAGCTGTTACTTTGAGAAACATGGAAATGACTAAAATATTGATAAGGAACTACGAGTATTAAACAAAATATGTATAAAAACGCAACAACAAGCTTTGTTGCAACAAACATAAAAAAACTTACTTTACGCCTTCGCATATTTCCACGAAACTGTTAAGGCTGTGTTACATTCTAATAGCGGTAGAAGTAGTAGAATAAGAAGAAGTAGCAGTTTTAGTGTTCTCCTGTTTTATGTCTCCATGATTCACAGTGGCACATCAAGACGAAAATGTTACTTTCTGGGTATGCAGGCCCTTTTTATACAACCACGCGAATCAGTCAAATTGTCAAAGGATTGGAAGCGTGGCATGTTAAGTTTATGTGTTTTTATATTGTCTTGTAATTTCAAAATGATGACGCTATCCTGCAAATGTAATTATAGCTGGCTCTATGGAAAGCTCTTAAAATGCCACTGCCAACAGAATTAAGCGTGCGTGAATAATTAACATACCTAACGCTATCGATATGGCTTCGTGTGATTGCTATGTATCATAAATTTCAAATCTGACAAGCGCTCACCGGCTTATCCTAAACTCTTTCACAGTGTTCAACGTTTCAGTCCTGAGTGTTACAGAGGTAGACCTTATCCTAAGACCTAGTTTTCTTATGTGGTCAGCTAGGTACATAATGAATGTCAAGCCTTCCCCAAAAGCGTATGTGCTACTTGGTGTTGTTCCCTTATTAACAAATTCTGCTCTAAAGGTAGCCTTTCGAAGAACTGTCTCATTGAGGCAATTCCAACAAGAACCTACAATTTTTCGAGGTAACTGGCCAACTCGTATCTAAGTTAACTCGTGTGGCCTAGTGGTGAAGAGCGCTGACTCTTGATCATTATGTCTCTCACCGCTGTGGTTCGAGCCTCGCTCGGGTCATATGTGAGACGCCAAGTTCTGCAACGGAAGGTCAGGTGGTTTTTCTCCAGGTACTCCGGTTTTCGCCCACCTCTGATTAACGATCGGCTCGATATGAGTGAAATAATCTTGAAAGGGCCGTAAAACCAAAACAAAACAAAAAACAAAAAAGTTAACTCGTACCTGTTTTTGGTCAACTCGTACCCGTTCTTTGGTCAACTCGTACACCCTAGTCAACTTGTACCTATTTTGGTCAACTCGTACCCCCACCCCACCCTAGGAGGGGCGTACTTTATTTTTTTATTTATTTTTTAGCTCACCAGAGCCGAAGGCTCCGGGGGAGCTTATAGGATAGGCAGTTGTCCGTCGTCGACGTCGTCGTCTGTTGTATGTCGTCGTCGTCTGGCGTCAACACCTTCAAACGACATCTCCTCTGAAGCCCCTGGGCCGATTGGATCCAAATTTTATCTGTAGCATCCTTGGGCTGGGGGATTGATAGTTTGTGTTTTTATGAAAATCGGCTCAATAGTTTGGTTGCTATGGCAACTTGTAGTTTCCATAGACTTACAAGGGGAAAATCGAAAAATGGCATTTACTGGCAATTCTCTGCAGATATTTTGACAAAACTGTCATAGAAATATTCCATAGGCAATCTTCTGTCTTCCGTATGATTTTAGGCTTTCTACTCATTTTTATTGGTTGCCACGGAAACCAAAATGCAAGAAATAGAAAAAAAAGCTTAAAAAAATCATCTCCTCAGAAACCATATGCTCTAGGAGGCTGAGGCTTTATGAAACTATTCACCATATTTGCCTCTACAGGTTTTGTGTGTGTTTTTTTTTTATGAAATTTGGCCTTTTAGTTTTGTTGCTATGGCAACTTAGAGTTTCCATTGACTTTTAATGGGGAAAACTGAAAAATTGCATTTACTGCCAAGTCATTGCAGATATTTAGACAAAACTTACATAGACATGTTCCTTGAGTAAACTTCTCTCAGCCATATGCTCTTATGTCAACCTGGGGGTTCCTTAGGTTGTACCGGGGCCGTGCTCCGCCCCCTCCACTTCATAAAATGCCTGATATCTAAGAAACCTTAAAGATCCCAACACCTAAACCATTTATATTCTTGTTCCTTATGTTAAGATGCATTAAGTGACACCAACCTGGGGGTCCCCCGGGATGTGCCGTTGACATGCCCTGCCACCCCGCCCCCCTATTTCATTAAATGCCATCTATCTCAGAAACCATTCAGATCCCCACCCCTAAACAATATATATTTTTGTTCCTTATGCTAAAATGCATCAAGTGACACCAACCTGGGGATCCTCGTGATGTGCCGGGGACATGCCCCACCCCCTCCACTTCATAAAATGCCATTTATCTCAGAAACCATTGAGATCCCCGCCCCTATACCATATATATTCTTGTTCCTTATGGTAAAATGGACTCAGTGACACCAACCTGGGGGTCCCCCGGGATGTGCCGGGTCCATGCCCCACCCCTCCACTTCATAAAAGGCCCAATATCCCAGTAACCTTACAGATCCCCAGCCCTAAGCCATATATATTCTCGTTCCTTAAGATAAGTCGCATTCAGTGACACCAACTTGGGGGTCCCCCGGGATGTGCGGGGGCCTTGCCCAACCCCCTTCACTTCATAAAAGGCTAAATATTCCAGACACCTTACAGATCCCAACCCCTAAACCATATATATTCTTGTTCCTTATGATAAGATGCATTAAGTGACACCAACCTGGGGGTCCCCCGGGATGTGCCGGGGACATGCCCAGCCCCCTCTATTTCATAAAATGCCATTCAGATACCCACCCCTAAACAATACATATTCTTGTTCCTTATGCTAAATTGCATTAAGTGACACCAACCTGGGGGTCCCCCGGGATGTGCCGGGGACATGCCCCACCCTCTCCTCTTCATAAAATGCCATTTATCTCAGAAACCATTGAGATCCCCACCCCTTAACCGTATATATTCTTGTTCCTTATGATTAAATGGACTCAGTGACACCAACCTGGGGGTCTCCCGGGATGTGCCGGGGCCATGCCCCATCCCTCCACTTCATAAAAGGCCCAATATCCCAGTAACCTTACAGATCCCCAGCCCTAAGCGATATATATTCTCGTTCCTTATGATAAGTCGCATTCAGTGACACCAACTTGGGGGTCCCCCTGGATGTACGGGTGTCATGCCCAACCCCTTCCACTTCATAAAAGGCTCAATATTCCAGAAACCTTACAGATCCCCACCCCAAAATTATATATATTCTTGTTCCTTATGATAAGACACATTCAGCGACACCAACCTAGGGGTCACCCAAGGTGCGCCCGGGCCATACTCCACCCCTCGACTTCACAAAAGATCATATATCTGAGAAACTGTTCAGAGCCCACCCTTAAACCATATATATTCTTGTTCCTTATGATAAGACGCAAACAGTGACATCAGCATGAGGGCCCCTCGTGGTGCCACGGGCCATGCCCAACCCCTTTACTTCATTAAAATCCATATATCTCAGAAACCGTTCAGATCCCCACCCCTAAACCATATATATTCTTGTTCCTGATGATAAGACTCCACTTAATAATCGGCCATATATCTCAGAAACCATTCAAATCCCCATCCTATAATCACATATATTCTTGCTCATTGTTATTAGACACATTCAGTCAACCCTGTCTTGAGGGGTCCGCAGGGGCCATTTCTTTCCCCTTCACTTCATAAAAGGGCCTCATATCTCAGAAACCGTTCAGATCCCCACCATTTAACCATATATATCATTGATCTTTATGATAAGCTATATTCAGTGACAACAATCTTGGGCCTTTCTGGGATCTGCGATGCCCGAATCCTTCCATTCCTTAAAAGGCCTTACGTCTCAGGAAGCATACATATCCCCACCGCTAAACCATATATGTCTCTTTCCTTTTTATAAGACCCATTTAGTGACACCAATCAGGGCTCCATTGGGCAGTGCCCACCTAAGTTCTGGTTTATGAAATTTGGCTCTTTGGTTTGTTTGCTATGGCAAGTTAAGAGTTTCTTTTGACTTATAACGGCGAAAATTGAAAAATGACATTAATGCCTCTCAAGATATTTTGTCAAACTTTCATATAAATGTTCCTTTAATAATGTTCTTTTTGGCCTATTTGTTGCCACAGATGGGAGATTGTCTATTCAATTGTCATCTGTTGTCTTCAAGCGACATCAGACCTCTGAAGCCACTAGTCTGATTGGGTCCAAATTTTATCTGTAGCAGCCTTGGGTGCAGGGCTTCCATGGTTAATTAAAATACATTGCTGCCAATAGGCAGTGGCTCCCTGAGCTCTGGTGAGCATTGTCGCCCATAGGCCTCTTGTTTTATTTGCTGGGTGGGAGGTCGAATAACGGTTGACTTGGGTCATAGCTAGCCCTATGGATTCGGACTTGAGAAGCGAAACGGATTTTTTATCCCCCCCACCTCCACCGAAATCTATTCTGCTCAAACATGGCCATGTTGCCCATCAAGTCAAACAGTAGAATATAGCGCTGAAAAAAGTTTGCCCCGAGAAATGTACTGAGTTCACCGGAGGCCAGAAAGAAGTTATTGTAACATGGTTTTCACAGCGCGGGGATATGCGATGGCGCGCCATCAACCTGCCTAGTTATTATTATTATTAGTAGTAGTATTATAATTATTCACCTTTAACCCATTCAGTACCAGAAACCCCTAAAGAGGTACCTTGTCAAACAGTGCAGGCACAGATCAGACGCCATAGAACGCGTTTGCCTACGCTGTTTGCAAAAAGTTAAGCCAATCCCGAATAAATTTTAAAGGAAACACAACCTGACACCCCTAAATTTCGAAATGAACTCCTGCTATATATAAGGTAGAAGATTCCATTTGGGAAAATTAACACTTTGGTTAATCGTGTACCGATTAATGTGGGTTTAAAAACGATTATCGATATAAACTTGTTTAATCTAATTGACCTTCATTAAAGACTGTTTTAATTCATTTATTTTGCCGGTGAGCCGCTGTTTTTTGTTCTGAAAAGACTTAATGACAAGCAGGAATTTTAAGTTCAATTATCTTTTGTGTATTTTTTTTTTCTTTTGAATTGCCGATTACTGGATATATAAGAAATACAGAATCCTTGCAGTATCATTCATTTTTCAAATCTCTTAACGAGAATCAAAGCTTAAAACTTCCCTCAAAATGTCTAATTTGTGTGTTGCATGTGGTAAGGTTGTGGTGGACGTCAGCTTGCCGTAAGTTGCAAGGTCGGCATCATGAACACATTCCCTTTCTCGGTCATACTAAATACTGCAAAAGACATCAAAAGTCATCAGAAGACATCAAAAATCACCAAAAGTGATCAAATGACCTCAAAAGACAGCAAAAGTTATTTCAATTTCGGAGCTTGCATGAACATGCATATATTGTTGAATCGACTTACGTCACTACAGCTGATGTGTGGGAATGTGTGGCGGCCGAAAAAGTCTCCCTGCCCCATCATAGTGTAGTTTATAATTTCTTCTCCTTTGGATCATTGATTCCATTGTGGAATTTTGAAAATATTTGAGGATCACTGATGAGACCTAATTGGCTGAAACTAGCTAGTCTGGCCCTGAAAACATGTACACGCCATATATTCCAGTTCTGTGGTGTATTCCTTGTTTCCATAGGATAACCCTTTTATAGATCAAATTTAGAATACTATTTTAATGAGTCTGATAGACACATCATAGACTGATTATATTACTGATATATGAAGTCACAAATATGTTACTGATATATGAAGTCACATCTTTTGTGATCAAAATCTGATACCTGGAATTGACCATATTAACTAAAGTGGACGTGTAAAGGAACTAAGCAAACTTATGTTTTTGCTATGCGGCAACATAGCAGCTAATTCGTCTGAACTGAGCATTTTTTATCAATAATATAATTTCTCCGGCGAATCATTCACATTGTATCACTTTTAATAGAACGTCATTCCATCGTGCGTCGTCAGGTTAATACGGCATAATTTCAACATTGTGTGTCCGTTGGGGTGTAAGTGCGATATTATGAATACTGTGTATTAGTACTATGTCTTTCTTGTATATACATGTTCGATTGATTAAAAGTCACGTCAACGTCCCCGTCAACACCATTTTAGGTCATTTTACAGACGTTGCTTCCAATTTTGTGGGACATTTACCCGACATTGAGATGAAATGACTTCTAAAGCCCTGCCATCCAATGAAACCAACAGGGCTTTAATGCACTGGACGATCCGACTGGCAAAACTTTACATGGACAAAGATAACAGACACATCATGAACACATGCCTATATAATTTTGACCACCTAACCCCGCTTTTATATGGTAATTTTTTTTTTTTTTGTTTTTTTTTTTTTTGTTTGGGTTTTACGGCCCTTTCAAGATTATTTCACTCATATCGAGCCGATCGTTAATCATAGGTGGGCGAAAACCGGAGTACCCGGAGAAAAACCACCTGACCTTCCGTTGCAGAACTTGGCGTCTCACACGTGACCCGAGCGAGGCTCGAACCCACGGCGGTGAGAGACCTAATGACTAAGAGTCAGCGCTCTTTATATGGTAAAACTGGGGATTACAGGGGCATATATTATGTTTCTTAATTCTGCTCAGAAACATACATTGTGGGTAATCATAGGAACCGCCTCGTCGAGGCGGTTCTTTTCGAGTACCCACAATCTATGTTTTGAGCATAATAAAGAAAATATCTAAATTTATATCTTAAAATTTTCACTTTTTGATATTTAAATTTCAAATATATTTGAATACGTGTTTTCGTAATAATATCCAGTCGTGTATTAAAAATGATCATTACATACATTCAGCATTGCTTTAGGCTTATTACAATGAGCATCGGGATATCCTTTTAACTTTGTCGATTCTTTGTTTGATTTTGGGGTTAACGAAGTCTGTTAACTAAACCACATTATTCCTAGGCAGAATAAGTGTTGATCTACTAAGCCTGTGCACAAGGATTTGATCCCACTGAAAGCAATATGACTTATGTTGAAACTTGTAAATCCTCCAGTAATCATCATGAATCATTTGATTATTTTGACTAAAATTACCATGACGGTACAAAAACAACAAAAAACATCAAAGCCCTAAACGGGGCTCTGATTCTCTTCTTCTCAGTAACAGCAACCAAACTATGTAAACCAATCCCCAACCTCCACCATGACACAACTTGGCTACTAAGATTTTGGTGTATTTTAATGTATTTTGATGTCTTTTGATGTCTTTGGATGCCTTTGGATGTCTTTGCAGTGTTTTGCAGGACCCTACTCCCCGGATTGACATCAAGTTGGTTACTTATTCCCGGTTCCCTATTCCCGATTCGAATCGGGAATAAGTTACTTATTCCCGATTCGCAAAATACACCTGGCCAAAACAGACGAGAATAACTTATAATATGTAAGAAACTTATACTCAGAATCCTGTTGGCCCGAATGGCATTCAAGACACTTAAAACTTACCTGAGCTGCATACCTACGCCTTGTGGGATAGACTCGCATAAGTGGAAAATTCCATTACGATAACACATGCGTGCGACATAGTGCATTTTTCACATCTCCAAAATAGTTATTTTTCTGATGAAAATCCATGATATTTTTCTTATTTATACTGCAAACATAGGTTGTAGGTGCTTGTTAGTAGCGCGGTTCATACGAGTATCCACAACCTATGTCTTATGAGTCGGTTCTAACGAGTATTCACAACCTACGACTTGGAGCAGAAATAAAAAATAATCTATACCCCGTGAACCCCAGTTTTCTCTATATAAAATTGGGTTTAGAGGGGTATTTATTATTACGGACTTGTTGGCCAATTGAATTGTTGTACTGCTATTAGAAATAACACAACTCTCTAATGTTATGTGTGGGTCTTAAATGAACCAGTAACAAACAGAAACCGATTCTTTAACAAATGAAGGACATTTTGACAGCATTACAATGTTGCTGCACTAGATTGGCGAAATTTTGTGAGTCTTAAGTGCTATAGGCGGGCAATACACAGAAAAGTTTTCACAGAAAGTTAAAGGGAAAGTTTCGGGCAAATCGCCCCACAATATATGCAATATCAGGCTATATTTTGGGTGGGGGTACCCTCGTTCGAGTCTCCGGGAGCCATAGCCTGAGAGATTTCAGAGTGACCATATTTTGTGGACATAATGTACTATAGACGAGCAATACAAAGAAATGTTTTCAAAAAATTTATTTGGGAAGTTCCGAGCAAATCGCCTCACAATATATGCAATATCAGGCTATATTTTGGTTGGGGTACCCTGGTCTCCGGAAACCATAGCCTGGGAGTTTTCATTGTGACCATATTTTGTGGGTATAATGTACTATAGACGGGCAATACACAGAAATGTTTTCAAGAAAATTCATTTGGGAAGTTTTGAGAAAATCGTGTCACCCCAAGTTCGACGCTCCGGGGGCCATTGCCTTGGAGTTTTCAGAGTGACCATATTTTATGGGTATAATGTACCATAGACGGGCAATACACAGAAATGTTTTCAAAAAAAAATTCATTGGGAAAGTTCCGAGCAAATCGCCTACAAAATGTGCAATATCAGGCTATATTTTGGTTGGGGTACCCTGGTTCGAGTCTCTGGGAACCATAGCCTGGGAGTTTTCATGGTGACCATATTTTGTGGGTATAATGTACTATAGACTGAAATGTTTTCAAGAAAATTCATTGGGGAAGTTTTGAGAAAATCGTGTCACCCAAAGTTCGGCGTTCCGGGGGCCATTGCCTTGGAGTTTTCAGAGTGACCATATTTTATGGGTATAATGTACCATAGACGGGCAATACACAGAAATGTTTTCAAAAAAATTCATTGGGGAAGTTCCGAGCAAATCGCCTCACAATATATGCAATATCAGGCTATATTTTGGTTGGGGTACCTTGGTTCGAGTCTCCGGGAGCCATAGCCTGGAGGTTTCAGAGTGACCATATTTTGTGAGTTTAGGGAACGATAAGCGGGCAATACTCAGAAATGTTTTCATGAATATTCATTGGGGAAGTTTTGAGAAAATCGCGTCCCCGCATGTGCCATATATGACTAAGCGCGAGTCTACAGGTGGGGGTACCCAAGTTCGACGCCCCGGGGTCCATAGCCTGGGCGTTTTCAGAGTGACCATATTTTGTGGGTATAATGTACCCAAGACGGGCAATACACAGAAATGTTTTCAAAAAAAATCATTGGGGAAAGTCCGAGCTAATCGCCTCACAATATATGCAATATCAGGCTCTATTTTGGGTGGGGTACCCTGGTTCGAGTCTCCGGGGGCCATAGCCTAGGAGTTTTCAGAGTGATCATATTTTGTTGATATAGGGACCGATAAGCGGGCAATACTCAGAAATGTTTTCACGAAAATTCATTGGGGAAGTTTTGAGAAAATCGCTTCCCCGCATGTGCCATATATGACTAAGCGCGAGTCTACAGACGGGGGTACCAAAGTTCGATGCTCCGGGGGCCATAGCCTGGGAGTTTTCAGAGTAACCATATTTTGGTTTAAACAATATTTATTCATTTCATTTCGACAAGTCAATTCGAACAGTACATGTACAATTTACAATGACAGGATTTGAAAACAAGCGAAACGCTTATACTAATCATCTCCTGACGGGCAATACACAGAAATGTTTTCAAAAAAATTCATTGGGGAAGTTCCGAGAAAATCGCCTCAATTTTCTCAAAACTTCCCCAATGAAGTTTGGTGAAAACATTTCTGAGTATTGCCCGCTTATCGGTCCCTATACCCACAAAATATGATCGCTCTGAAACCTCCCAGGCTATGGCTTCTGGAGACTCCAACCAGGGTACCCCACCCAAAATATAGCCTGATATTGCAAATATTTTGAGGCGATTTGCTCGGAACTTCCCCAATGAATTTTTTTGAAAATATTTCTGTATATTACCCGTCTATGGTACATTATATCTACAAAATATTGTCACTCTGAAAACTCCCAGGCTATAGCACCCGGAACGTCGAACTTGGGTACCCCCACCTGTAGACTCGCGCTTAGTCATATATGGCACATGCGGGGACGCGATTTTTTCAAAACTTCCCCAATGAATTTTCGTGAAAACATTTCTGAGTATTGCCCGCTTATCGGTCCCTATACCCACAAAATATGGTCACTCTGAAATCTCCCGGGCTATGGCTGCCGGAGACTCGAACCAGGGTACCCCACCCAAAATATAGCCTGATATTTCATATATTGTGAGGCGATTTGCTCGGAACTTTCCCGATGAATTTATTTGAAAACATTTCTGTGTATTGCCCGTCTATGTTACATTATACCCACAAAATATGGTCAATCTGAAAACTCCCAGGCTATGGCCCCTGGAGCGTCGAACTTGGGTACCCCCCCCACATGTAGACTCGCGCTAAGTCATATATGGCACATGCGGGGCTATGCTAACTCCTAGGCTATGGCTACCGGAGACTCGAACCAGGGTACCCTACCCAAAATATAGCCTGATATTGCATATATTGTGAGGCGATTTGCACGGAACTTCCCCAATGGATTTTTTTTGAAAACATTTCTGTTATTGCCCGTCTATGGTACATTATACCCACAAAATATGGTCACTCTGAAAACTCCCAGGCTATGGCCGCAGGAGCGTCGAACTTGGGTACTCCCAACTGTAGACTCGCGCTGAGTCATATATGGCACATGCGAGGACGCGATTTTCTAAAAACTTCCCCGATGAATTTTCGTGAAATCATTTCTGTGTATTGCCTGCTTATCGGTCCCTATACCCACAAAATATGGTCACTCTGAAAACTCCCAGGCTATGGCTCCCGGAGACTCGAACCAGGGTACCCCACCCAAAATAAAGCCTGATATTGCATATATTGTGAGGCGATTTGCTCGGAACTTCCCTGATGAATTTTAGTGAAAACATTAGTGTGTATTGCCGGTCTATTGTACATTATACCTACAAAATATGGTCACTCACAAAGCTCCCAAGTTATGCCCATCGGAGCGTCGAACTTGGGTACCCCACCTGTAGACTCGCGCTTAGTCATATATGGCACATGCGGGGGCGCGATTTTCTCAAAACTTCTCCAATAAACTTTTGTGAAAACATTTCTGAGTATAGTACGCTTATCGTTCCCTATACCCACAAAATATGGTCACTCTGAAAACTCCCAGGCTATGGCTACCGGAGACTCGTACCAGAGTATCACACCCAAAATATAGCCTGATATTGCATATATTATGAGGCGATTTGCTCGGAACTTCCCCAATGAATTTTTTTGAAAACATTTCTGTGAATTGCCCGTCTATGGTGCATTATACCCACAAAATATGGTTACTCTGAAACTCCCAGGCTATGCCCACCGGAGCGTCGCACTTGGGTACCCCACCTGTAGAAATGCGGGGACGCGATTTTCTCAAAACTTCCCCAATGAATTTTCGTGAAAACATTTCTGGTCATTGCCCGCTTATCGGTTCCTATACCCACAAAATATGGTCACTCTGAAAACTCCCAGGCTATGGCTACCGGAGACTCGAACCAGGGTACCAAACCAAAAATATAGCCTGATATTGCATATATTGTGAGGCGATTTGCTCGGAACTTCCCCAATGATTTTTTTTAAAACATTTCCGTGTATTGCCCGTCTATGGTACATTATATCCACAAAATATGGTCACTCTGAAATCTCCCAGGCTTTGGCCCCCGGAGCGTCGAACTTGGGTACCCCCACCTGTAGACTCGCGCTTAGTCATATATGGCACATGCGGGGACGCGATTTTCTCAAAACTTCCCCAATGAATTTTCGTGAAAACATTTCTGAGTATTGCCCGCTTATCGGTCCCTATACCCACAAAATATGATCACTCTGAAAACTCCCAGGCTATGACTCCCGAAGACTCGAACCAGGGTACCCCATCCAAAATATAATCTGATATTGTATATATTGTGAGGCGATTTGCTCAAAACTTCCCAAATGAATTTTTTTGAAAACATTTCTGTGTATTGCCCGTCTATGGTACATTATACGCACAAAATATGGTCACTCTGAAAACTCCCAGGCTATGCCCACCGGAACGTCGAACTTGGGTACCCCCACCTGTAGACTCGTGCTTAGTCATATATGGCACATGCGTGGACGCGATTTTCTCAAAACTTCCCCAGTGAATTTTCGTGAAAACATTTCTGAGTATTGCCCGCTTATCGGTCCCTATACCAGCAATATATGGTCACTCTGAAAACTCCCAGGCTATGGCTCCCGGAGACTCGAACCAGGGTATCCCACCCAAAATATAGCCTGATATTGCATATACTGTGAGGCGATTTGCTCGGAACTTCCCCATTTAATTTTTTTGAAATCATTTCTGTGTATTGCCCGTCCTATGGTACATTATACCCACAAAATATGGTCACTCTGAAAACTCCCAGGCTATGGCCCCCGGAGCGTCGAACTTGGGTACCCCCCACCTGTAGACTCGCGCTTAGTCATATATGGCACATGCGGGGACGCGATTTGCTCAAAACTTCCCAAATGGATTTTCGTGAAAACATTTCTGAGTATTGCCCGCTTGTCGTTCCCTATACCCACAAAATATGGTCACTCTGAAATCTCCCAGGCTATGGCTTCCGGAGACTCGAACCAGGCTACCCCACCCAAAATATAGCCTGATATTGCATATATTGTGAGGCGATTTGCTCGGAACTTCCCCAATGATTTTTTTTGAAAACATTTCAGTCTGTGTATTTCCCGTCTATGGTACATTATACCCACAAAATATGGTCACTCAGAAAACTCCCAGGCTATGGCCCTCGGAGCGTCGAACTTGGGTACCCCCACCTGTAGACTCGCGCTTAGTCATATATGGCACATGCGGGGACGCGATTTTCTCAAAACTTCCCTAATGAAATTTCGTGAAAACATTTCAGAGTATTTCTGACATTTTCTCGGTCCCTATACGAGGACTGTTCAGATATGAATGCAACTAAGCACATAAAAATGATTCCGTGATAGTTTTCGATGAAAAATTTATTTTGTCCCTTCAAAGTATTACCCTTTAACAGATATACAAACTTTCAGTCTTCTGATCCAATCATTGGATGCATTTTGGTATAATGTACCATAGACGGGCAATACATTTCTGAGTATTGCCCGCTTATCGTTCCCTAAACTCACAAAATATGGTCACTCTGAAAACTCCCAGGCTATGGCTCCCGGAGACTCGAGCCAGGGTACCCAACCCTAAATATAGCCTGATATTGCATATATTGTGAGGCGATTTGCTCGGAACTTCCCCAATGAATTTTTTTGAAAACATTTCTGTGTATTGCCCGTCTATGGTACATTATATCCACAAAATATGGTTACTCTGAAAACTCCCAGGCTATGGCCCCCGGAGCGTCGAACTTGGGTACCCCCACCTGTAGACTCGCGCTTAGTCATATATGGCACATGCGGGGACGCGATTTTCTCAAAACTTCCCCAGTGAATTTTCGTGAAAACATTTCTGAGTATTGCCCGCTTATCGGTCCTTATACCCACAAAATATGTTCACTCTGAAAGCTCCCAGGCTATGGCTCCCGGAGACTCGCAACCAGGGTACCCCACCCAAAATATAGCCTGATATAACGCAATTTTCTCAAAACTTCTCCAATGAATTTTCGTGAAAACATTTCTGAATATTGCCCGCTTATCGTTCCCTAAACTCAGAAAATATGGTCACTCTGAAAACTCCCAGGCTATGGCTCCCGGAGACTCGAACCAGGGTACCCAACCCAAAATATAGCCTGATATTGCATATATTGTGAGGCAATTTGCTCGAAACTTCCCCAATGATTTTTTTTGAAAACATTTCTGTGTATTGCCCGTCTATGGTACATTATATCCACAAAATATGGTCACTCTGAAAACTCCCAGGCTATGGCCCCCGGAGCGTCGAACTTTGGTACCCCCACCTGTAGACTCGCGCTTAATCATATATGGCACATGCGGGGACGCTATTTTTTCAAAACTTCCGCAATGAATTTCCGTGAAAACATTTTTGAGTATTGCCCCCTTATCGGTCCCTATCCCCACAAAATATGGTCACTCTGAAAACTCCCAGGCTATGGCTCCCGGAGACCCGAACCAGGGTACCCCCACCCGAAATATAATCTGATATTGCATGTATTGTGAGGCGATTTGCTCGGAACTTTCCCTATGAATTTCTATGAAAACATTTCTGTGTATTGCCTGCCTATAGCACTTTATGCTCACAAACATTAGCCACTCTTTTGCAGCAACATTTGTAATGCTGTCAAAATGCTCTGGTCTTTCATTTGTTAAAGAATCGGTTTCTGTTTGTTACTGTTTCATATACGCCCCGCACATAACATTTGAGAGTTGCATTATTTTTAACAGCAGTACAACAAGTCATTTGGGCCAACAATTCCGTAATAATAAATACCCCTTTAAACCTTTTTTTATATAGAGAAAACTGGGGTTCACGGGGAATAAAGTATTTTCTTATTTCTGCTCCAAGACGTAGGTTGTGTAAACTCGTTAGAACCGACTCATAAGACATAGGTTGTGGATACTCGTAAGAACCGCGCTACTAACAGCCACCTACAGCCTATGTTTGCAGTATAAAAAGAAAAAATATCATGGATTTTCACCAGAAAAAAATAACCATTTTGGAGATGTGAAAAATGCACAAGGCGTAGTTATGCAGCTCAGGTAAGTTTTAAGTGTCTTGAATGCTATTCGGGCCACCAGGATTCTGAGTATATGTTTCTTGATATATTAAAAGTTATTCTCATCTGTTCTGTTCAGGTGTATTTTGCGAATCGGGAATAAGTAACTACTTATTCCCGATTCGAATCGGGAATAGGGAACCGGGAATAAGTAGCCAACTTGATGTCAGTCCGGTTCGAGCCCCGGTCGAGTCGCTACATTTTCCTCCATCAGTTTCACAACATAGATTGTGAACACTCGTTAGAACCGAATTGTTAGGGCACGTTAATAAGTAGAAGTAAAACAAAGATCAGGAATTGATACAATTAACTTACTCCATCCATAAAAGACACCAAAGGGAAAGAAATACAAACATTAAGCGACCAGACCATAATGGAAACCTAAACAAAGGAAGGCCATATGGACAGTTACTTTCCCACAAAATGGCCATATGGCCATCCAAAATTAAAAGACACAAGTGATACACACAGTCCGTGTAATGAGTACATCTCTAATCCTCACTTTGTATAGGGAAAACTTCGGTTGACGGGGGTATACTTTATCTTTCTTTTTCATAACGCAAATACGAATATACAAATACATTGCCACCTTTCTCGACAAAAAAAAGTAAAATTTTAAGATGAAAAATTGTGATATTTTTTTTTTCTTATTTCTGCTCAAAATATAGATTGTGGGCACTCGTTAGAAGCGCCTCTAACGAGTACCCACAATCTATATTATAAGAAACATAAGGTTTACCCCTGTAAACACCAGTTTTACTATATTAAACTGGGGTTCAAGAGAGTGAGCATTATATAGGCGTGTTTTTGTGATGATGCTTCAACACATAGGTTGTGGGTACTCGTTAAAACAACATCAACTAAGTCGTTCCAACTAAAAATCACAACCTATGTTTGCAGTATAAATAGTAAACGTAATAAACGTTGCCATTTTGGACATGTGAAAAATATACTATATTGCACGGGTGTGTTATCATAATGTAACAGTTCTAAGGAATATACAACATAAATGTTAGCCAACGTTTATGTTTTGAGCATATATGAGAACAAAATATAATTGTATAACTAGGTTTTATTTGCAAATGAGCATGAAATGTAAGTTCTACAATTATATTTTTCTTGTTGTTTTCATTTACATATAAAGTTCGTCTTATGTTGATCATGGTGTTATGTACCAATTACCCCCCCCCCCCCTGGAGCATAGATTGTTGGCACTCGTTAGAGCTACCCCACAGGGATAGTTCTAACGAGCACCCATAGCTAATGTTTGGACACTATTAAGATAATAAAGCATCTGGCTAAATGGATATGGGGGGTTGGGGGTATACACATGAAAGGCGCCATTTTGGCGCACGGTGTATTGGCGTAATGCATGCACTATGCATCGTCATGCACTATGCATCGTCTTCGTTGTCCGGAAAGTGGCAAGGTGTCTGCATGGACCATAAAGTTGACATGTATATATGAGTACTTACCCCAAAACAGTTTTTTACTAAGGTATAAGGTGACCAAACGAGTTGACTAAGGTACGAGTTGACTTAGGTACGAGTTGACCAGAAACCATTTTCGATGGAGCATAAATATTAATAATTTACAAACTTACTCTTGAACTGCCAGTAGTTTAGTATTGTCTATACAATAACAGGCTCTGATTTGTTTCGTCATGTTTCAATAGTATTAGCCGGTAACTCTCGACCAGTGCCTTTGTGTTATCCACAAAGATCACACAAGTGCTCTTTGGATCGATTGTTTGTCAAACTGCAGCAGGCTTCACTGCATGAATAAAATATATTGCTATTGTCCATGTGATTATCACTGACCAATTAAATTAAACCTCACGCAAATTAAAAATCAACAGGGCGTAATGAAAATGGAGGATTAGAAAACGAGTCGCTTCATATATCTGGTTAACCGATATATGCTCGGCCCCCGCCCATCGGGGCTTGAAGAAATATATGGGCTGCATGATGCTTCCACGCAGGGCTGAATCTGACCCACACACGGGTACCCGTAAAACGCTTAGAGGAAATAAGCCCGCCCAGGCAAAGCGGTGCGAGTGTCGGACCGCCCATGCTTATAAAGCCTATTGGTTTCACTGGGCGACATTGCATGATTACTGTGTATGCTTTCATCCTGCAAAACTGGAGTGTATGAAATATACACCGTCTGTGTCCCCTACTTGGGTTAAGGCGAAATCGGCAGAACAGAACAAAAGAGAAAATAGCCCCAACCTCTCTCAAAAGACGTTAACTGAGCTACACTGCCCTTTGCACCTTCGGCGGATGAAACGATTGAATCCGGAAGGGCATTCCAATCTCTAATTGTCTGAGGGAAGAAGGATCCCTTGTGGGTTTGTGGTGCTCTTCTAGTGATCAGAATGTAATAAAATTTGTATCAAATGAGATTTTAAGCTCCATTCTAATAGTTTATAAAAATATTTATCACTTTTTACATCTTAGTGTTCCATTTTTGAACTTAATTTTTCCGAGATGTTCCCAGCTTACTGTCAGGATGTTGGGGGTAGTGTTTCGTTTTCCATAGTATCTCGATTTGTGGTGGTTAGAGCTGAATACAATTTATATCACAATAAATTTTAAGCTCCATTCTAAAAGTCTATTAAAACTTTTTTTTTCCAATTTTAAACTTAAAGGTGTCCATTTTTTTAATTTGAATTGTCCAGGATGTTGCTGGGATGTAAAACTGAAAATGCAAACACACTTGGGCTCAGCCTAGAAAGTACGAGTTGACCAAAACATGTACGAGTGTTTGTTTGTTTTTAGAGGTTTAACGTCGCCGTCAGCACTATATAGGTCATTTTGCTTCAAATTTTATTCGACTTTTAACTTGACAATGAGAAGAAATAACATCTTGACCAACTGGCCCCTGCCTCCTAATGGAATCGAAGGGTTTATATGCATGTACATTGACGGTGTCGCTCGAATACCATTCCTGGGAAGGCTCGGGACTCCTAAGCGGTTTATCGATTCTCTCATGCAGTCCGGATGGGCGGAGTCGCAGGTTGTTTATTTGGTTTGATTCGAGACTAAAATACTATATGTAGGTTATTTTAGAGATGTAGGTTCCAAATTCGTGGGTCTTTTACCCGACATTGAGGTGAAATGTCATTTCAAGCCTTACATTTAGGATTTATATACATGAACCGTTCAACTCGGACCACGTTTTCCTGGACAGGTGGGAACCTCTAAGCGGTTTACCAGTACTCAAGTACGGTCGTTTCAGCATCATGTAACCCAGTCTGATGTGTTTAGTTAATTGCTTTAACTCATAATAAGATGACGCGTGCTGCTGCATACCTGTAGTGAAACAGTAAAATGTTCCGTCCAATGAAGTGAAAATTTGAGTCCTATCAACAATTTGAATGAACGCTGTGAACCACATATAATAGTTAACAAGGAATTCATCCATCACAAAAACACGCATGCATATCTTTGACCCCCCTCCCCTAAACCTACTTTTATATTTACTTTATAACTGGGATTTGAAGGGGTGTACATTTTTTTATCAAAAACATGGTTTTTTGGTGTTATGATATTGGGTTATTTAAATCATTAAAACAGCTATACGTTTCTTGCTGCCTATTCATTTGACTACAGAACTTAAAATAATTTATGATCGAGTACGTGATTGAGAGTGAGTGATTTTGATGGAGTAAGTACAATGTTTTTATGTGATTTTTTGACTTGTGATTAAAACATTTAGTGAAATAGAAGTAAAGTACTGAGACGCAAGTTTATAAAGAATGCTGTGAACACCTTCGAAAACCACTTAATTAAATTATTCTCTTTGACTCACATGTTCGTTTCGTTCTGCCTTACCAGGGTAGGCTGAAAAGTTCTGAGCCTGACAAAGAAGCAGGCATCAAACAGCCGTGAAATTTTGTATTCATTAAATCCAAATCTTTATTACTTGATTTGACTCAAATGAGTTCAAGTTTACCTGCAATAACGTAGAAATTCTAGCCTTTGAAAATTGATACTAGCACGTTTTTGAGAAAATGGACAAAATCTGGCATCGTGGTGTCATCAAGTACCTCCATAAAAGGGGTTAGCTCCTAAGGACATTCATGCCGATATGGTTGCTACATTAGGGGATGATGCTCCTTTGTATGCAACCGCGAAAAGCTGGGCAGCAGATGGGCAAGGACAGCCTTGAAGATGATGACCGGTGTGGACGACCCACAATAGCAACAACTGAGGAAACCATCAGCCAAGTGCACAGGGCCGTGATGGATGACAGGCGTTTAACTGTGAATCAGTTAGCTAACACTGCTGGCATCTCCCGTGAACGAGAAGAGAACATTCTACACAGTAAATTAGGAATGTTGAAGGTTTCCGCCAGAGAGGTGCCACGGCTTATGACGCCTGACCAAAAGTTGACCAGACTGAACCTGTCACATGCCAAATTGGCTATTTTTGAAGCAGACCAAGATGGTTTTCTTGACCGTTTTGTCACTCAGGATGAAAGCTGGGTTCATCACTTTGAGCCAGAGACCAAAAGACAATCCATGCAATGAAAGCACACTGGCTCACCCCTCGAAAGAAGGCAAAGGTCGTCTCCTCTGCAGGGAAGGTGATGGCATCAGTGTTCTGGGATGACAAGGGTATAATATTCATAGATTACCTTCAAAAGGGCAGAACAAATAATGGGGAGTATTTTGCAGATCTGCTAAAACAACTGCGAAAAGCAATTGAGGCTAAACGACCCGGAAAATTGGCAAAAGGGGTCTTGTTCCATCAGGACAATGCGCCTGCTCATAAATCCTCCGTATTCACCTGATCTAGCTCCATCAGATTATTTCCTGTTTCCAAACATGAAAAAGCACTTGGCTGGGCAGCATTATCGGTCAGACAAGGAGGTGATAGCTGCTGTGAAGAAGTTTTTCAGGGACCAAGATGAGACCTTCTATACCACTTGGATCCAAGGACTGCAGCATCGCTGGAGGAAGTGTGTGGACAGGAAGGATGACTATGTTGAAAAATAAGGCACTTTCAGCATGGACAAACCATTGGATCTTTGTCTATGTAAGTTTTGACTTATGATTAAGAGAGTGAATGAGTCGCAAGTTTGTAAGGAAACGATACAAAATGAATATATCTCATAATCCTGTTATTCTGTGAACACATTTCAAAATCACTCAATTATTATTTTCTGACTCACCTGTACATTACTTTCTGACCATTAATTTAAAAAAAAAAAAAAAACAGCAATCCGATGATATTTTATGACCGAGTGCTATTGGGAGTGATTGATGTTTGAGTGGGAATTTATTTGAGTTTTGACTTATGATCAAGCGACTAAGTGAGTCGCAAGTTTGTAAGGAATCAATAAACCATTAATTCTTCCCATAAGTGTGTTATGCTGTGATCACCTTACAAAACCACTCACTTATTAAAGTTATTTTTTTCTGACTCATCTGTACATTTCTTTCTGCCTATTAATCTGCAATTATCCATCCGAGGATAATTTATGATCTATTACGCGAGCAAGAGTAGTTGATGTTGGAGAGATTATTTGTGTGAGTTTTGACTGATGATTAAGAGAGTGAGTGGGTCGCAAGTTTCTAAGGAATCAATAAAAATTAATTCATCTCATAAGTGTGTTATGCTGTGAAACCATTCCAAATTCAATTGTTCTTTTCTGACTTGTCAGTGCGTTTGTTTCTACCACTTTACTTGACTACAGAACCGAAAATAATTTATGCTCGAGTACGTGAGTGAGAGTGATTGACTTTTGAGTTTGTATATGTGAGTGTTGACTAATTAATTAGTGGGTGAGTGAGTCGCAAGTTTTTTAGAAATCAATAAAATGAATTTATCTCTGTAGTGTGTTATGCTGTAAAGACCTTCCAAAATCACCCAATTATTACATTCTGACTCATCTGAACGTTTTGTCTGCCTATAAATTTGACAACAGCCTTCTGATGATGATAATTTATGGTCGAGTACGCGAGTTCGAGGTGTTGATGTTGGAGTAAGTGTTTATGTGAGTTTGACTTATGATTAAGAGTGTTAGTAAGTCACAAGTTTATAAGGAATCGGTAAAAATAGTTAATCTCATTAGTGTGATATGCTGTAAACACCTTCAAAAAACCACTCCGTTATTCTTTTTCTGAATACTGTACGTTTCTTTCTGACCATTAATTTGACAACAGCAATCCGAGGATAATTTATGATCGAACAGGCGATTGATGGTAACTGATGTTGGAGTGTGTATTTATGTGAGATTTGCTTATGAATAAGAGAGTGAGTGAGTCGTAAGTTTATAAAGATTCACTTAAAATGAATTTATCTCAAAGGTGTGTTATGCTGTGAACACCTTTTAAAACGATTTTTTTTTCTTTCTTGATTCATCTGTTCGTTACTTACTGCCTATTTATTTGACGACAGAACCAAAAGAGTACATAAATGAGAGTGATTGAGGTTTACGTTAGTATTTTTGTGAGTTTTGACTTATGATTAAGAGAATGAATGAACCGCTATTGGGTAAGGAATCAATAAAAGGGTTCATCTCATAACTGTGTTATGCTGTAAACACCTCCCGAAGCCACTCAATTAGTCATTCCTGACACACCTTTACGTTACTTTTTGTCTGTTGATTTGATAAATGCCATCCCAGGATAATTTTCAATAGAATACGCGAGTGAGAGTAGATGATGTTGGAGAGAGTATTTTTGTCAGTTTTGACTCATGATTAAGGGAGTGAGAGAGTTGAACGTTTGTTATGAATAAAAAAATGAACTCATCCCAAAAGTGTGTTACGCTGTGAACACCTTCAAATATGTTCTAGAAAGTGTAATCCTTTGGAAGCAAGGAATACACCACAGAACTGGAAAATATGGAGTGTACATGTTTTCTGAACCAGATTAGCTAGTTTAGGCCATTTAAGCCTCATCCGTGACCCGCAGATATTTTCAAAATTTCAAATTCATTCAATTATACTTTCTAACTCATCTCTTTGCTTGATTCTGCATATGTATATGACTACAGAACCGAAAATATAATTAATGATCGAATACGTGAGTGAGAGTGACTGATGTTGTTGTAGTTAGTATTTATGTGAGTTTTTGTGGTTAAGAAATGCAATGAAATTAAATTAAAGCACTGAGAGACAAGTGTGTGAAAAACAATAAAAATGAATTTATTTCATAAGTGTGTTATGCTGTGAACACCTTCCAAAACTCATCTGTTCGTTTCTTTCTGCCTACTTATTTGCCTATAGAATCGGAAATAATTTATTATCGACCACGTGATTGGGAGTTATTGATGATTGAGTTATGTGAGTTTTGACTATTGATTAAGAGAGTGAGTGAGTCGGAAGTTTGAAAAGAATAAAAATGAAAACACCTCATAAGTGTGTTATGTGGTGAACACCTTCCAAAACCACTCAATTATTTATTTTCTGACTCATTTGCACGTTTCTTTCTGCCTATTAATTTGACAACAGCAATCCGAGGATAATTTTGAACGAGTGCGCGATTGAGTGTCATTGATTTTGGAGTATTTGACTTATGGCGCTTCTGTCTGCGCTTAAATTTGACAACAACCATCCGAGGATAATTATGGTCGGGCACACGAGTGAGAGAGGTTGATGTTGGAATAAGAGTTTACAAGAGTTTTTACTTATGATTAAGGGAGATAGTAAAGTAAAGCAATGATCAGGAATCGGTAGAGTCAACTTACTCCTCCCACCAATGACACCAAAGAGAAATAAACACAAACACGAAGCGATCAGACCATAATGGAAACAAAAACAGAGGAAGGCCAAAGGAATAGTTACTTTCCCACAAAAGGCCAAAAAACCATCCAAAATAAAAAGGCACAAGTGCTACTCACAATCGTTAACAAACGATAACATAAATAAACCGCCACAGAAGAACCGCACTGGAACGACAAACGATAAATGACATCTTCCCTAGGCAAATGGTCCGCTTTGAAAATAATATCACAGGAGTGTTCCTGGAATGACCCTCTTTCAAAATTGCCTAAATCATTCCGCTCCATAAAACTAAACAAAATGGCCACCAGAGCTCAAAACATTAAAACCTTTAAATGACATCTCCTCCTAGGCAAATGGCCCGATTTGAAAAGAATTTCACAGGAATGTTCCTTCAGTGACCCTCTTTCAAAATTGCCCAAATCGTTCCACTCCGTTAAACAGAATGATCGCAGAGCTAAAAAAAAAAAAAACCTTTAAATGATATTTCCTCCTAGGCAAATGGCCCGATTTGAAAAGAATTTCACAGGAATATTTCTTGAGTGAACCTCTTTCAAAATTTAGTTCCGCTCCGTTAAACAAAATGGCCGCCAGAGCTAAAAACCGAAACACCTTTAAATGACATCTAGGCAAATGGCCCGATTTGAAAATAATTTCACAGGAATGTTCCTTGAGTTACCTTTTTTCAAAATTGCCTAAATCGTTCCGCTCCGTTAAATAAAATGGCCGCCAGAGCTAAAAATAGAAAAATCTAAAAATTACAACTCCTCCTAGGCAAAAAGCCGCTTTGAAAATAATATCACAGGAATTTTCCTTGGATTACCCTCTTTCAAAATTTCCTAAATCGTTCTTCTCCATTAAACAAAATGGCCACCAGAGCTAAAAATAGAAAAACGTTTAAATGACATCACCTCCTATGCAAATGGCCCGATTTGAAAAGATTTTCACAGGAATGTTCCAAGAGTGACCCTCTTTCAAAATTGCCTAAATGCTTCTGCTCCGTTAAACAAAATGGCTACCAGAGCTTAAAATAGAAAAAAAAACTTTTAAATGACATCTCCAAATCAAATTGCCCTGTTTGAAAATAATTTCACGGGAATGTTTCTTAAGTGACCCTCTTTCAAAATTGCCTAAATCGTTGCACTCCATTAAGTAAAATGGCCGCCAGAGCTAAAAATAGAAAAACCTTTAAATGACATCTCCTCCTAGGCAAATGGCCCGATTTGAAAGAATTTCACAGGAATGTTCCTTGAGTGACCCTCTTTAAAAATTGCCATTATCGTTCTGCTCCATTAAACAAAATGGCTGCCAGAGCTATAAATAGAAAAACCTTTAAATGACATCTCCTCCTAGGCAAATGACCTGATTGGAAAATAATTTCACAGGAATACTCCTTGAGTGACCCTCTTTCAAAATTGCCTAAATGGTTCCGCTTAGTTAAACAAAATGGCCACCAGAGATAAAAATAGAAAAACTTTTAAAGGACATCTCCTCCTAGGCAAATGGCCCGATTTGAAAATAATTTCACAGGAATGTTCCAGGACTGACCCTCTTTCAAAATTGCCTAAATCGTTCCGCGCCGTTAAATAAAATGGCCGCCAGAGCTAAAAATAGAAAAAGCTTAAAAGACATCTCCTTCTATGCAAATGGCCCGCTTTGAAAATAATATCACAGAACTGTTCCCTGATTGACCCTCTTTCAAAATTGCCTAAATCTTTCCCCTCCATTAAACAAAATAACCACTAGAGCTAAAAATAGAAAAACCTTTAAATGATATCTCCTCCTAGGCAAATGGCCCGATTTGAAAATAATTTCACAGGGATGTTCCTAGAGTAACCCTCTTTCAAAATTGCCAAAATCGTTCCACTCCGTTAAACAGAATGATCGCAGAGCTAAAAAAAAAAAAAAAGCTTTAAATGACATCTCCTCCTAGGCAAATGACCTGATGGGGAAATAATTTAACAGGAATGTTCCTTGAGTGACCCTCTTTCAAAATTGCCTAAATGGTTCCGCTTAGTTAAACAAAATGGTTCCAGAGATAAAAATAGAAAAAAAAACCTTTAAATGACATCGCCTACTAGGCAAAAGGCCCGATTTGAAAATAATTTCACAGGGATGTTCCTTGAGTGAATCTCTTTCAAAATTGCCTAAACCGTTCCGCTCCGTTAAATGAAATGGCCGCCAGAACTAAAAATAGAAAAACCTTTAAATGACATCTCCTCCTAGGCAACCGGTCCGCTTTGAAAATAATACCACAGGAATGTTCCTTGAGTGACCCTCTTTCAAAATTGCCTAAATCGTTCCGCTCCGTTAAACAAAATGACTGCCAGAGCTTAAAATAGAAACAAGAGGCCCATGGGCCACTATGCTCACCAGAGCTCAGGTGGGCACTGCCGAATTGCAGCCATGTATTTTAACATGATATCATTTTAATCTGCCAAATGAACCCCCATATCCAAATGAGCATCAATGTGGACTCAGTATATGAAACATTAGGCCTTTTATGAAGTAGAGGGGGTGGGGCATGAACCCAATGGAGCCCTGGTTGGTATCACTAAATGTGTCTTATCACAAAGAACAAGAATATATATGGTTTAGCAGTGGGGATCTGCATGGCTGGAGATATAAGTGGAGGGATTGGAGCATGCCCTGTCGTTCCCAGGAAAGTAGAAGTAAAACAAAGATCAGGAATTGATACAGTTAACTTACTCCACCCATAAAAGACACCAAAGGGAAAGAAATACAAACATTAAGCGACCAGACCATAATGAAAACCTAAACAACGGAAGGCCATAAGGACAGTTACTTTCCTACAAAATGTCCATATGGCCATCCAAAACCAAAAGACACAAGTGATACACACAGTAAGTAACAAACAACAACATAAATAAATCGACACAGAAGAGCCGCCTTGGAACGGTCAGTGGAAGATTTCCACTGGGGGGCTTAAATCGATTTTACGTGGCCACAATCCTCGCCCTAACTTCCGTCGCGATTAAGACAAATAATTTGTTCGGTCCGCTTGAAGGCCTCCTAACTCATCAGTGCAACATCTCCGTGAACACAAAAATCAAAGAACCACAGAGGTGAGACAACGGTGAGGACTCGACAGCAAGAAACCACTGAAATGCTGGAGCAAAAGAAAACCAACAGTTAGACTCCGATGAGCCCGACCAGAGACAGAGCATCAGGCACCAACCAGCATTATCTCAAGATTGTTGTCCCTAAATGTATCTCATCATAAGGACCAAGTATATATATGGTTTAGGGGTGGGAATCTGAACGGTTTCCAAGATATCCTTTCATGAAGTGGAAAGGAGAGGACTGGCCCCTGCGGACACCCCTACAGTAGGTGTGCTAATAATAAGGAACAAGAACATATATGAATATGGGGTGGGGATTTGAATGGTTTCTGAAATATATGGCCTTTTATGAAGTGGAAGGGCGGGGCACATTGCCTCAGCACAAAGAGACCCCCAAGTTGGTGTGACTGAATGAGTCTTATCATAAGGAACACGAATATATATGGTTTAGGGGTGGGGATCTGAACTATTTCTGAGATATGTGGCTTTTAATGAAGTCAAGCGGTGGAGCAAGGCCCGGGCATGCCCCGGGGACTCACAAGCTTGTGTCAATGAATGTGCCTTATCATAAGGAAGATGAATATATATGGTTTAGGGGTGGGGCTCTGAACGGTTTCTGAGATATAAGGCCTTTTGTGAAGTGCAGGGGTGGGGCAAGGCCCAGGGAGACCCCCAGGTTGGTGTCAATGAAAGTGTCTTATCATAAGGTACAAGAATATATATGGTTTAGGGGTGGGGATCTGTAAGGTTTCCGAGATATTGTGATATTATGAAATGGAGGGGTTGGGCATGGCCCCAGCACATCCCTCGGGACCCCCAGGTTGGTGTCACTGAATGTGTCTCATCATAATGAACAAGAACATATATGGTTTAGGGGTGGGGATCTGAACAGTTTCTGAGATATATGGCCTTTTGTGAAGTGAAGGGGTGGGGCATGGCTCCGGCGCACCCCGGAAGACCCCCAATTTGGGGTCAATGAATGCGTCTTATCATAAGGAGCAAGAATATATATGGTTTAGGGGTGGGGATCTGTAAGGTTTCCGAGATATTGGGCCTTTTATGAAATGGAGGGGCGGGACATGGACCCGGCGCATCCCGGGGGACCCACAGTTTGATGTCACTGAATGCGTCTTATCATAAGGAACAAGAGTATATAGGGTTCAGGGGTGGGGATCTGAATGGTTTCCGAGATATTGGACCTTTTATGAATGGAGGGGGTGGGGCATGGCCTCGGCACATCCCGGAGGACCTCCAGGTTGGTGTCACTGAATGCGTCTTATCAATAGGAACAAGAATATATATGGTTTAGGGGTGGGGATCTGTAAGGTTTCTGAGATATAAGTCATTTTACGAAGTACTGGGGGCGGGGCATGGCCCCGGCACAACCTACTGGACCCCCAGGTTGACATAAAAGCATGTGGCTGAGAGAAGTTTACTAAAGGAACATTTCTATGAAAGTTTTGTCAAAATATCTGCGAAGGCTTTGTAGTTAATGCCATTTTTCAATTTTCCCCATTATAAGTCTATGGAAAATCTAAGTTGCCATAGCAACCAAACTAAAGAGCCGAATTTCATAAAAAAACACAAAACCTGTAAAGGCAAATATGGTGAATATTTCCATAAACTTTTAGCCTCATAGAGCATACGGTTTCTGAGGAGATGATTTTTTAAGTATTTTTTTTTCTATTTTTTCATTTTGGTTTCCATGGCAACCAATACAAATGAGCAGTAGGCCTAAAATCATATGACAGATAGTAGATTTCCTAAGGAATATTTCTATGAAAGTTTTGTCAAAATATCTGCAGTGGCTTGGCAGTAAATGCCATTTTTCAATTTTCCCCATTATAAGTATATGGAAACTCTAAGTTGCCATAGCAACCAAACCAATGAGCCAAATTTCATAAAAAACACGAACTTACAATCCCCCAACCCAAGGATGCTACAGATGAAATTTGGGCTCAATGGGCCTAGGGGCTTCAGAGGAGATGTCGTTTAAAAGTGTTGACGTCACACGACGCAGACGACGCAGACGCCGACGGACAACTGCCTTTCCTATAAGCTCCCCCGGAGCCTTCGGCTCTGGTGAGCTAAAAAACTTTCAATGACATCTCCTCCTAGGCAAATGGCCGTATTTGAAATTAATTTCACAGGAATGTTCCTTAAGTGACCCTCTTTCAAAATTCCCTAAATCGTTCCGCTCCGTTAAATAAAATGGCCACCCGAGCTAAAAATAGAAAGAAAAAAATGGCTGCCAGAGCTTAAAATAGAAAAAAAAACTTTCAATGACATCTCCTCCTAGGCAAATGGCCCAATTTGAAAATAATTTCACAGGAATGTTTCTTAAGTGACCCTCTTTCAAAATTGCCTAAATCGTTCCGCTCCGTTAAATAAAATGGCCACCAGAGCTAAAAATAGAAAAAAAAACCTTTAAATGACATCTCCTACTAGGCAAAAGGCCCGATTTGAGATAATTTCACAGGAATGTTCCTTGAGTGAATCTCTTTCAAAATTGCCTAAATCGTTCCACTCCGTTAAATGAATTGGCCGCCAGAACTAAAAATAGAAAAACATTTCAATGACATCTCCTCCTATGCAAATGGCCCGATTTGAAAATAATTTCACAGGAGTGTTCCTTGAGTGACGCTCTTTCAAAATTGCCTAAATCGTTCCGCTCCGTTAAACATGGCCACCAGAGCTAAAAATAGAAAAAACCTTTAAATGACATCTAGGCAAATGGCCCGATTTGAAAATAATTTCACAGGACGTTCCTTGAGTAACCCTCTTTCAAAATTTCCTAAATCGTTCCGCTCCATTCAAGAAAATGGCCACCAGAGCTAAAAATAAAAAAAAAAAACCTTTAAATGACATCTCCTAGGCAAATGGCCCGATTTGAAGAGAATTTCACAGGAATTTTCCAAGAATGACCGTCTTTCAAAATTGCCTAAATCGTTCTGTTCCGTTAAACAAAATGGCCGCCAGAGCTAAAAATAGAAAAAAAACCTTTAAAAGACAGCTCCTCCTAGGCAAATGGCCCGATTCTAAAAGCATTTCACAGGAATGTTCCTTGAGTGACCCTCTTTCAAAATTGCCTAAATCGTTCCGCTCCGTTAAATAAAATGGCCACCAGAGCTAAAAATAAAAAAAAAAACTTTTAAATGACATCTCCTACTAGGCAAAAGGCCCGATTTGAAAATAATTTCACAGGAATGTTCCTTGAGTGAATTTCTTTCAAAATTGCCTAAATCGTTCCACTCCGTTAAATGAAATGGCCGCCAGAACTAAAAATAGAAAAATATTTCAATGACATCTCCTCCTATGCAAATGGCCCGATTTGAAAATAATTTCACAGGAGTGTTCCTTGAGTGACGCTCTTTCAAAATTGCCTAAATCGTTCCGCTCCGTAAAACAACATGGCCGCCAGAGCTAAAAATAGAAAAACCTTTAAATGACATCTAGGCAAATGGCCCGATTTGAAAATAATTTCACAGGACGTTCCTTGAGTAACCCTCTTTCAAAATTTCCTAAATCGTTCCGCTCCATTCAAGAAAATGGCCACCAGAGCTAAAAATATTAAAAAAAAAACCTTTAAATGACATCTCCTAGGCAAATGGCCCGATTTGAAGAGAATTTCACAGGAATTTTCCAAGAGTGACCGTCTTTCAAAATTGCCTAAATCGTTCTGTTCCGTTAAACAAAATGGCCGCCAGAGCTAAAAAAAGAAAAAAACCTTTAACAGACAGCTCCTCCTAGGCAAATGGCCCGATTCTAAAAGCATTTCACAGGAATGTTCCTTGAGTGACCCTCTTTCAAAATTGCCAAATTTTTTCTGCTCCGTCAAACAAAATGGCTGCCATAGCTAAAAATAGAAAAACCTTTAAATGACATCTCCTCCTAGGCAAATGACCTGATTGGAAAATAATTTCACAGGAATGTTCCTTGAGTGACCCTCTTTCAAAATTGCCTAAATGGTTCCGCTTCGAAATCGGGCCATTTGCCTAGGAGATGTCATTTAAAGGTTTTTCTATTTTTATCTCTGGTGACCATTTTGTTTAACAAATTTGTTTTGTTTTGTTTGATTTGAGGTTTAACGTCCCCGTCAACACTGTTAAGGTCATTTTGGAGACGTTGCTTCCAATTTTGTGGGACTTTTATCTCAATGTCGGGTTAAAGTCCCACTAAATTGGAAGCAACGTCTCCAGAATGACCTTAACAGTGTTGACGGGGACGTTATTCCTCAAATCAAACAGAAAAATAATCAAATTAGTTAAACAAAATGGCCACCAGAGATAAAAATGGAAAAACCTTTAAATGACATCTCCTCCTAGGCAAATGGCCCGATTAAAAAAAAATCACAGGAATATTCCTTGAGTGACACTCTTTCAAAATTGCCTACATCGTTCCGCTCTGTTAAATTAAATGGCCACCAGAACTAAAAATAGAAAAACCTTTAAATGACATCTCCTCCTAGGCAAATCGCCCTATTTGAAAATAATATCACAGGAATGTTCCTTGAGTGACCCTCTTTCAAAATTGCCTAAATCGTTCCGCTCCGTTAAAGAAAATGACCGCCAGAGCTAAAAATAGAAAAACCTTTAAATGACATCTCCTCCTAGGCAAAATGCCCTATTTGAAAATAATTTCACAGGAATGTTCCTTGAGTGACCCTCTTTCAAATTTGCCTAAACTGGTCCGCTCAGTTATACAAAATGGACACCAGAGCTAAAAATAGAAAAGAAAAACCTTCACATGACATATCCTCCTAGGCAAATGGCCCGATTAGAAAATAGTTTCACGGGAATGTTCCTTGAGGGACCCTCTTTCAAAATTGCTTAAATCTTCCGCTCCACTAAACAAAATGGCCGCCAGAACTAAAAATAAAAAAACCTTTAAATAACATCTCCTCCTAGGCAAATGGCTGGATTTGAAAATATTTTCAGAGGAATGTTCCTTGAGTGACCCTCTTTCAAGATTGCCGAAATTGTTTGGCTCCATTAAACAAAATGGTCGCCACAGCTAAATATAGAAAAACCTTAGAATTACATCTACTCCTAGGCAAATAGCTCGATTTGAAAATAATTTCACAGGAATGTTCCTTGAGATACCCTCTTTGAAAATTGCCAAAATCGTTCTGCTCTGCTCAACAAAATGGTCACTACAGCTAAAATTAGAAAAACCTTCAAATGACTCCTGCTTTATTTCCATAAGCTTTGAAACATCTTGAATTCAGGTGAGCGATTCAGGGCCATCATGGCACTCTTTTTATTGGTTGCCATGGAAATCAAACTGCAAAAATAGAAGAAGAAAAAACTAAAAAAATCATCTCCTCAGAAACCATATGCTCTAGGAGGCTGAGACTTTATGAAAATATTCACCATATTTGCCTTTGCAGGTTTTGTGTTTTTTATGAAATTTGGCCTTTTAGTTTTGTTGCTATGGCATATTAGAGTTTCCATCGACTTATAATGGGGAAAACTGAAAAATTGTATTTACTGCCAAGTCATTGCAGATATTTTGACAAAACTTACATAGACATGTTCCCTGAGTAAACTTCTCTCAGCCATATGCTTTTATGTCAACCTGGGGGTTCCTTAGGTTTATGCTGCGGTCATGCCCCGCCCCCTCCAATTTCATAATTTGCCTTATACCTCAGGAACCTTACAGATCCCAACCCTAAACCATTTATACAGTATTCTTGTTCCTTATGATAAGATGCATTACGTTACACCAACCTGGGGGTCCCCCAGGATATGCTGTCCCCTCTATTTCATAAAATGCCATTTATCTCAGAAACCATTCAGATCCCCGCCCCTAAACTATATATATTCTTGTTTCTTATGCTAAGATGCATTAAGTGACACCAACCTGGGGGTCCCCCGGGATGTGCCGGGGACATCCCACCCCCTCCACTTCATAAAATGCCACTTATCTCAGAAACCATTGAGATCCCCACCCCTAAACCATATACATTCTTGTTCCGTATGGTAAGATGGACTCAGTGACACCAACCTGGGGGTCCCCCCGGGATGTGCCGGGGCCATGCCCCTCCCCCTTCACCTCATAAAAGGCCCAATATCCCAGTAACCTTACAGATCCCCACCCCTAAACCATATATATTCTCGTTCCTTATGATAAGTCGCATTCAGTGACACCAACTTGGGGGTCCCCGGGATGTGCGGGGGCCATATTCAACTCCGTCTACTTCATTAAAGGCTAAATATTCCAGAAACCTTACATATCCCCACCCCAAAACCATATATTTTCTTGTTCCTTATGATCAGACACATTCAGTGACACCAACCTAGGGGTCACCCAAGGTGCGCCCGGGCCATACTCCACCCCTTGACTTCACAAAAGACCATATATCTGAAAACTGTTCAGATCCCACCCCTAAACCATATATATTCTTGTTCCTTATGATAAGACGCAAACAGTGACACCAGCATGGGGGTCCCCCGGGGTGTCACGGGCCATGCCCAACCCCTTTACTTCATTAAAATCCATATATCTCAGAAACCGTTCAGATCCCCACCCCTAAACCATATATATTCTTGTTCCTGATGATAAGACTCCACTTAATAATAGACCATATATCTCAGAAACCATTCAAATCCCCATCTTACAATCACATATATTCTTGTTCAATGTTATTAGACACATTCTGTAAACCCTGTCTTGGGGGGGGGGGGGGAAATCCGCAGGGGCCATTTCTCTCCCTTCCACTTCATAAAAAGGGCCTCATATCTCAGAAACCGTTCAGATCCCCACCATTTAACCATATATATTCTTGATCTTTATGATAAGACATATTCAGTGACAACAATCTTTGGCTTTTCTGGGATCTGCCATGCCCGAATCCCTCCACTGCTTAAAAGGCCTTACGTCTCAGGAACCATACATATCCCCACCGCTATATATGTCTCTGTTCCTTTTTATAAGACCCATTTAGTGACACCAATCAGGGCCGTATCCGACCACATACGAGTACTGGTAAACCGCTTAGAGGATCTAAAAAGTAGAAGTAAAACAACGATCAGGAATTGATACAATTAACTTACTCCATCCATAAAAGACACCAAAGGGTGTCCAGGCAAAGTGGTGCGAGTTGGATCGTCCATGCTTATAAACCCTATTGGTCTCATTAGGTGACAGGGCTTGAGATGTCATTTCATCTCAATGCTGTGGTGCAGCGGTAAAGCATCGGGTTTGAGATCGAAAGGTAGCCGGTTCGATCCTCACAAGCGCCACGTTATGTTTCCTTGAGCAAGAAACTTTATCCACATTGCTTTGTACTGGTTCCTACCCAGGAAAAGAGGGTCACATGGAAGATTAGCACTAGTACTGTGTTACCCTCTATAAATAAGGTCAATTATTATTTATTATTTTAAACTTCTTATAAATATTAATCAGTATTACAGGACGTGCAGAGCACAAGAACTATTACTCTCGCATTTATACTTTTTGAGTTATCTCCCTTGGATGTTTGTCGGTATGTATGTATGGGCAAATCGTGTCCGGCCAATAACTTTCTTATTTTTAGATGGATTTTGAAATTGCTTGGCAGAAATATTAACCACCATAAGACGATGCGCATGAGGCAGGTCGGTACCTCAAAGGGGCCATTTTTCGTGTTTGGTCAATAACTTTCTTATTTTTAGATGGATTTTGTAATTACTTGGAAGAAATGTTAACCACCATGATACGATGTGTTGCGTGCATGACTCAGGTTGGTACCTCAAAGATCAGGGTCATACTTAGAGGTCAAAGGTACAAAAGGGGCCTTTTTCGTTTTTTGTTTTGTCAATAACTTTTTTATTGTTAGATAGAATTTGAAATTACTGGGCAGAAATGTTTACTACCATGAGACGATGTGTCGCTCGCATGATTCAGGTTGGTACCTCAAAGGTCAAGGTCATACATAGAGGTCAAAGGTCAAGAAAGGGGCCTTTTTTCGTGTTTGCACAATACCTTTCTTATTTTTAGATGGATCTTGAAATTGCTTGGCAGAAATGTTAACCACCATGAGACGATGCGTTGCGCGCATGACCCAGTTTGGTACCTCAAAGGTCAAGGACACACATAGAGGTCAAAGGTTAAAAAGGGGCCTTTTTGTGTTCGGTCAATAACTTACTTATGTTTAGAGGGCTTGAGATGTCACTTCATCTCAATTTCGGGTAAAAGTCCCTAAAAATTGGAAGCAACGTATCCAAAATGACCCATACACTGTTGACGGGGACGTTAAGCTTCAAATCAAAAAAATAAAACAAACACATCGCATAGTGGGGTCGGGAGATGGTACTCTGTATTTTGCCTGCTACACAAGCTTTGCCCCGGCATCTAATGACGACCAAATATACCAAGACTGACAATGTTACCCCAGAATTTAAGCTCATGTAACTGGCTAAATGGCCTTGACCTAAAAATTTTTTTTCTCTAAAACTCAAAGAAACACTAAAAAATGAAAATCTAAACAATAAAAATTCAGAGTACGCCCCACCCCATATTTTGCCTTGGACAATGTTCAAAGTAAAACTAAAACAAAGATCAGGAATCGATACAATTAACTTAGCCCACCCATCAAAGACACCAAAGGGAAAGAAACACAAACATGAAGCGACCGAACCATAATGGAAACCTAAACAAAGGAAGGCCAAATCTGGCCAGACCATAATTTATAGCTTTTTAGGGGATACAGTTTCTATTTATTAATATAATTCGAATTATGGATATCCATGTTTCGATTTAATGATATCAATAATTCAGCCCCATTATTGATATCTATAATTCAAATTAAAGATATCCATAATTCTAATTATTGATATCATTTAATCGAATAATAGATATAAATAATTCAGTTCTATTTATTGATGTCATTAATTCTAATTATTGATATCATAAAGTCGAATTGTAGATATCAAAAATTTAATTATGGATATCCATATATCATTTGAATTACTTATATCATAAATACGAATTATTGATATCCATATATAGGATACATGATATCAACAAATCTGACTTATTTATTGATATCAATTATTGGAATAAGTGATATCCAAATTTCTCCACGGAGACTCAAGTATTGATGCACATATTATTTATAGAAATCCATAATTAGACTCATTGATATCAATAAATGGGGCGAATAATTGATATATATTATTCGAATAATTGATATCATTTATTCAAATACAAGATATCTAAATATCTAAAGGATTTATGGATATCATTATTATTAATTGTTGATATCATTAATTCTATATAATGATATCAATAATCAGAATTTTTGATATCAATTAATTGGCTGAATAAATGACATATATAATCTGAATAAATGGTATCCATAAATAGATTAATTGATATCAATAATTGAGATTTAAGATATCAATGAATCAATCAGAATTATTGATATCTATAAATCGAATAATAGATATCAATTACCTGATTTGTGGATATCCATAATTCTTTAAGGGTGGGGCGCAATTCTGTAAGTATGTCATTTATCCTTTGTCCTGCTGAATAGTTAAATAAGCAAGCAACACCCATTATCAGACATCAGCCAATCAGATTACTTGATATGTTATAATCATTCGTTTGACAAACTGCATCACAAACATTGTAGATCCTGATGAGATTGCTTCTTCAGAAGCCATCTGATCAGTATTTACACTGTTTGCAAAGACAGGGGTTTTCACTATTTTTTTAGACATTGCTTCTAGTTTTGTGGGACGTCAATCCGGCATTGAGATGAATGACGTCTAAACCCCTGCTAAATTTATATGTAGGGACGGTCTGACTCGCACCACTTGGCCGGAGTAGGCTTATAGACCATCTTAGTGGTTTAATACCGGTGTTAGATAATATTTTGACCCGTGTAATATTTTGACCCGCGGGTCAATATATTACAGTAATATTTTGACCCCCCCCCCCTATAATATTTTGACCCGCCCCTAAAACTTCAGCAAAATAAATCAGAAGTGGACTTTTATCGATAAATAGGTATTGACAAGATAAGAAATGGGTATTGCAAGGAGTCTATTGCAGATCTGACAACATGGGTAGGGGGGTCAAAATATTATAGCTATAATAAAATGACCCCCCCCCCAACAATACATACCTTTTTTCAACTAAGGAAATGGACTCAAAATAATAGTAATGGACAATAATAACAACAGATTATTTCACATTTGACAAAATTAATGCGGAATAATATTCTCTTTTGAAATGGGTGTTGCTGCCAAGAAAGGGGGGGGGGGGGGGTCAAAATATTATAGCTATAATAATTGACCCCCCCCCCCCCCCATTTCAGGTCATTAAGTTACAACCCCTCCCACATACTGAACCTTACTGAATATAGTGTATTACAAGCCATCTAATTCAATGAAAAGTTTAATCTATTGAGTGAACTCAAATGCCAGTATATCAATAACAGATAATAAGGGTGGGTCATTTTATTATAGCTATAATAATTTGACCCTCCCCAAAATTCAAGTCATTAAGTAACAACCCCTCCCACATACTGAACCTTACTGAATATAGTCTATTTCTAGCCATATAAAGCAATAGAAGTTTTAATTTAACTGTGTGAACTCAAATACCAGTACACTAATTACAAATAGTAAGGGTGGGTCATTTTATTATAGCTATAATAATTTGACCCCCCCCCCCCCCGCGCCAATTTCAAGTCATTAAGTAACAACCCCTCCCACATACTGAACCTTACTGAATATAGTCTATTTCTAGCCATATAAAGCAATTTAAGTTTTAATTTAACTGTGTGAACTCAAATACCAGTACACTAATTACAAATAGTAAGGGTGGGTCATTTTATTATAGCTATAATAATTTGACCCCCCCCCCCCCCTTATTTCAAGTCATTAAGTTACAACCCTCCCACATACTGAACCTTACTGAATCTAGTGTATTACAAGCCATCTAATTCAATGAAAAATTTAATTAATTGAATGAACTCAAATACCAGTATATCAATAACAGATAAAAAGGGTGGGTCATTTTAATATAGCTATAATAATTTGACCCCCCCCCCCCACGTGCATAGGCTGGTTCTCTCAATACCATTTTAGTCATGTGTTATTATTTATCTTTTTTTCTTTATTTCTGTTATTTTTTATCTTTTTTTGCTGCTTTTTAGCCATTTCCCTTTAAACATGATTGCCCTTTCTTATATATTATAGTCAATATTCTTGCTGTAGATTTTCAGATCTAGAACTATCCCACCCCACCCCTCAGACACTGCCCAAGTGTAAAAATCAGCAGGAAAAACCACCACAATTGTCATAATTTTACTGCTTAACAGTTACCTCACCATATTTGGTCATTTAAATGTAACTTTTGTGAAGTTAGGGGGTCAAAATATTATAGGGGGGGGTCAAAATATTATAATAATATATTGACCCACGGGTCATAATATTATGACTCGCGGGTCACTTTTTAGGCAGGTCAAAATATTATATGACACCGGCATTAATGTGCTGTCGGTTTCAGCCCTGCATGAAAACGTCAAGCAGCCCAATCGATCTCTCCTAGACCCGCTGGGCGGCTGTCGCTCCATTAAAATTAGAACTAGGATGTCTAAAATAGAGTGTGGCACATTTTTGTAAATGATAGGGTCGCTCTTGATGAGTTGTGCTGTTTGTTGAAACCTGATACATACATATCAATTGGGCCTTATGGCTTCAAGTATGGATTTTACAGTCACTAAATCTGGACACATCCCATTGTGGGGTGGTGGTGGTGGTGGTTGTATGTGTCTGTGTGTGTGTGTGGGGGGGGGGTACACTGAATTTTGCCTGCTACATAGGTTGGGCCCCGGCATCTAAAGGTGACCCGAAACAATACCGAGACTGACAATGTGTCATAAAGAATTCCAGCCCTTGTAAGAAGGAAAATTCAGTGTTCGCCCCTCCCCTGGGAGTCACAAGTGTTCTGAAGTTTCGAGACTGGGCACAGATGAAAGACAACAGATTTTACTTGACATTGTTAAAGTGTAAATGACTAGAAGCTCCATATACGCAAGCATTTAATTGTATTAAAAGATATCAAATATTCTGAGATTTTTGGATATCTAAAATTATATTTAATGATATCAGTAATTAGATTTATGGATATCTGTAATCTAATTATCGATACCATTCAAAGGTCTGAAATATAGATATCACAATTTCAATAATGTATATCAAAAATATATATCAGGGATATCAAAAAATGTAATTATTGATATCATAAAACCTTCTTCAATATTTTATATCTATAAATCAAATAGAAGATATCTTAAATCGAATAATAGATATCTTTAATCGAAATTATAGATATCATTAAACATAAAATTGATACCATAAAATGAATAATAGATAGCTAATATTATTTATAGATATCTAATAATATTTATGGATATCCAATATTTTTATTATAGATATCATGAATTTTATTTATAGATATCTAGAAATTGTATTAAATAGTAAAACGGCACCCCTGCCACAGATGCAATTTGGTTTAAATCGAGTATGTGTCTTTATACGATATGTTGTTTGTTAAAATAAACAAGACACCGACAACAACGGACGACAGATCAATGCCCATATAAAATTTGGTTAGAATATCCAGATATCTTTACATAAAGGTTTGATTTAATTGTTTGTAAGATCTTGCTGTAACATGTAACACTATGGTTCATAATAGCTGGTATATGTGCACAGTGTGTATAAGTGTGTGTATGAAACACACATTTTTGACTCAGGGTTTAGTCGCACATGGCTCACAGCGTCGGTTAAATCCTGACGAGTGGAATGTGGTTCACAACGTAGGTTACATAATTTCGTTTTATTTTTACCTTAAAAGGCATGAATATACCCATAAAAGGAGTGTTCAATATGAACACCAAATATGGGTGTCCACTTTAAAACGAAGTGTTCACTACGAGGCTTAGCTTCATATGAAAGGCCTCACAGTGCTATCAATCCGAGCGCACACACACACACACACACACACACACACACACACACACACAAAATATCCTGTATGTGTTGATGTTTTACGTCCCAGTCAACACAATTCAGGTCATTTTGGAGACGTGTCCGATATTGTTGGACTTTGACTAGACATTTAGCGCTAAAAGAATTCGCCCGGGTTTATGAAGCGGTTCACATGCACTCGCACCACTTTCCCTGGGCAGACTTAGACTTCAGCGGGTTACCAGTACGCAAGTTCGGTCAGTTTCAGCTCTGCGCGGAAGCACCATGCAGCCAATTCAATTTCTCCTACCCCGATGGGCGGAGGAGCAACTTAAAGCATTGCGAAAACACGCCTATACAAATACATTTAAGAAATGAAATTTATTTTTCTGCAGTTCATGGAAGTATGAACGCAGTGGGTCGCGTGCAAAGTAAATGAACCCCGAAGGGGTTCATGTAAACTTTGCTAGCGACCCACTGTCGTTCATACTTTCATGAAAAGCAGAAAAATTAAGTTTATTTTTTATATTTACATTATTTGCCCCTCATCACTGGGCGAAAAAATGCTTGTAGGGCAAACTTTTGAAGCTGAAAAACATTTACACGCTGTTTTTCTACAAAGAGCGGAGCAGCGGTGACGCCATCAACGTCCGTAGAGAACAATGGTTTAGAATGACGTCACCTAACGTCACTGAAAATCATGTGATTCGATGCGTTCATGGGAGTATGAACGCAATTGTTTTCTGTAGGTTTACATTAGACTTTACACTGGAAATGTTAATATTGTAAATTGTACCACTCAAAAATGAAAATTTTCAGATGAAATATTTCTATATTTTTCTTATTTTTGCTCAAAACATAGATTGTGGCTACTCGTTAGAACCGCCTCGACGAGGCGGTTCTAACGAGTACCCACAATCTATGTTTTTGAGCAGATTGTCTTATTATTATTCAAAACATAGATTGTGGCTACTCTAGAACCGCCTCGACCACAATCTATGTTTTTGAGCAGATATAAGAAAAATAATGTATACGCCAGTAAACCCCATTTTGACTATATAAAATTTGGGTTTAAGGGGATCAAATTTATACAGGCGTGTTTTCGTGATGGGAAATACGTTTTATACATAATTTGTCTTAAAAGGTACGATTATAAATAAAATTTCACATTTCGAAAGACTTAGAGGCCTTCTTTATGCAGTGTCCTCATCCCAAATATATTATTAAGATAAACAAAATGCAGTCTCACCTTCCTTTGCCCATTTTCTTTAAATCCCAAAATAAGGTCAAATATAAATGCAGTTTTTTCAACTATTAAACTGAAATGGACGGCGCCGAGCGTAACCGGGACTCTGGTCATGTACGGCAAGCGGGACTCAGATCAGCCTGCGCATCCGCTTAATGTGATCAGTCTTAGCATTATGCTTTATGAATGGCATGTGTTCAAAGGCGTATTAATGAAACCAGGGAAGCTTGTAATTCTGACCAGTTTTATGCACAGTCGCTGAGCGAGAGTATATGCGAGAAGATGCTTTTTCACACGGCGCTGCCCAGGTCGTATTGCATCTGATTTTATCTATGCCGTATTCTTAGCACCCCAAAAATGGGAAACTGACAGGTAGACCCACTTCAGACGCCGCATTATTCTGATCAGGGTTTACACTGTGGAGCTAGTGAGAAACGTAATTATATAAAACACACCAGACACCCCTAATATAAAAATGGACCTGTCCATATAAACGGAATATATTGGTTGTGACCGAGGTCATCTTGGTTGTGACCGAGGTCATCTTTGGGTATGAATTATTACCAAGTTGAGCAGTGAAAGAAGGTGTCATTCAATATGTTTACCTGGTGGAAAGGAGTATCTCCTATCAGCAGAACAGCTAGCGTTTTACTATGCAGTCTAGTACAAAGTCATCACATGATTTAACCCATTGTATACTCGCCCCCGCCCATAGGGGCTTGAAGAAATATATGGGCTGCATGATGCTTCCACGCAGAGCTGAATCAGGCCCGCACACTAGTACTGGTAAACCGCTTAGAGGATCTAAGCCTGTCCAGGAACCGCGGTGCGAGGCGGACCGTCCATGCTAATAAACCCTATTGGTTTCATTGGGCGACAGGGCTTGAGATGTCATTTCATCTCAATGTCGGGTAAAAGTCCCACAAAATTGGAAGCAACGTCTCCAAAATGACCTTTACAGTGTTGACGGGGACGTTAAACCTCAAATCAAACAAATCAAACAAAACCCATTGTATACTAGTGGACTCTTCCATTGCAATATATTGAACAAGTCCATTTGTCATATAAGGGGTGTCAGGCCTATTTTTTTCGTTTTTATTCTAGTTTTGACGGAAAATTCTGTTAGCAAATAATGCAGGCCCTGATCAGACTGATCTGGACCTGAACTGTTTGCCAGGGTACCCCTTTAGTGGTTTCCGTCATAGGGTTAATCCTTCGCCAAAGAAAAATCAAAGCACGGAGAGTGCTGATGGCATTACGATAACACCTCCATGTGGTATAGTACATTTTTTCATACCTCAAAAAAGGTAATTTTATGATGAAAATTTGTGACAAAATTCTTATTTATACGCCAAACATAGCTTTTGGGTGCTCGTTAGAACCGCCTCAATGATCCTTAAATAATTTTTTTCACTTATTTGACCTTTTTTAACTTAGACAATTTTTGAGATCTACTAATGTTAAAATGTATAGGGAGTAGCTACCTTGTGACCGCAACTCCTCTTACAGTTCTAGGTCAATCCTTTTGAAACTTTACAGGTGTTTTCAAATTGGACTGAAGATGTGCATATTCTTTTCTCATTATCCTTAAATATTTTTTTTTCACTTATTTCACCTTTTTTAACTTAGACAATTTTTGAGATCTACTAATGTTAAGATGTATAGGGAGTAGCTACCTTGTGATCGCAACTCCTCTTACAGTGCTAGGTCAATCCTTTTGAAACTTTACAGGTGTATTCATATAGGTCTGAAGATGTGCATATTCTTTTTTCATTTTCCTTAAATAATTTTTTTCACTTATTTCACCTTTTTGACTTAGACAATTTTTGAGATCTACTAATGTTAAAATGTATAGGGAGTAGCTACCTTGTGATCGCAACTCCTCTTACAGTTCTACGTCAATCCTTTTGAAACTTTACAGGTGTTTTCATATAGGTCTGAAGATGTGCATGTGCTTTTTTCATTATCCTTAAATAATTTTTTTCACTTATTTCACCTTTTTTAACTAAGACAATTTTTGAGATCTTCTAATGTTAAAATGTATAGGGAGTAGCTACTTTGTGAACGCAACTCCTCTTACAGTTCTAGGCCGATCCTTTGAAACTTTTCAGGTGTTTTCAAAGAGGTCTTAAGATGTGCATGTGGTTTTTTCATTATCCAAAACTTATTTTTTAACTTAGACTGTTTTTCAGATCTAATAACGCGAAAAGTCTATAAGGCGTAGGTACCTTGTTAGGGATTTTACCCTCTCACAAGTCTTTACCTTTAATTCATGAGTCTTTCCCCTCTGACAGGGCTATAGCGGGGCTATAGTCACATTCTCTGACAGTTCTTGTTTTAGTCTGGTCTTTCCTACTGTAATTTGAGAAAGAGCATTTACTGTGAAAATTAGGTTCTGTTTTGAATAATTTATTACCGGTTTCTTTTTCCCAGATAGATTGACATTTGTTCTTTATATAATTTTAATGTTCGATTTAAAATCTGAAAAAAAGAATTTTAAAATGTGTAATAGTTAACGATAATGCAGATTTTAGTTAACGATAATGCAGATTTAGCTTCTAAATCCGCTAACTCATTTCCACGAATATTTATGTGACTGGGAATCCAGCAGAAAATAATCTCCTTGGAGACCGAAAGATAGTGGAATTTTCTTAAAATTTGTTGATTTAAGGGATTTCTGTGCTGTTGATCTTTAAGAGCCTTTAGAACAGAAAGAGAATCTGAAATTGATAAATTGTTTTTCGTACTTATCTCGAATAGAGTTTATTAGTTTATTAGAGTCTCATCATGGTTAACATACATTTACATATGTACAACTAAACAAAGTTACTATTTAAAAGATTAACCATGCCATTCTTAAAAGAATTATAAGAGACTATCACAGCATTTACTATACAATACATGCTAAAATCATGTATACAACATAGATATTAAGATTGTCAGATTAATTACATTAATCACTCTTCGTTCGACCACACGATACACGTATCACCAACTATAGACGGCGTCGCAAGGGGCAGAGGACATGTTGCAGACCCAGTGTCTATACAGCATATCCCCGCCCGGCTGAGACGCCCGCTGACACGTCCATCCCGCGGTCGATCTATAAGGATGATGAAGAGCCTAAAAGAAAAGATGTAATAAGACATGCAACATTTATTCGGATTGATACCATTGCCCCGAGCCGCGTCCTCTCGTGATTGGAAAAGGTCCTACCCACGAGTGAACCCGGCCCAAGCCAACAATATTTGTACTTGGCGTAGTACAAGACTAAATAATAAAAAAATATATATATATGAACTCTTCAAGCTGTAAACGAAGCTAAAATTCGTTATGAAAACACGCCTATACATACACGCCGCAAACCCCACCTCCGAAAAATCGAAATACCCCCTCCCCCCACTCCTGCTCAAAACACAGACCGCGGGCACCCGTCAGGACCGCCTCATCGAAGCGGCGCCAACGAACACCCACAATCCACATCCCAGAGCAGAAACAAGAAAAAATAAGATCCACCCCCACAAACCCCAGTTGAACTATACAGGCGTGTTTTCGTGATGTGATTCACCAAGTACCAAACTAGCTTTATAAAATACAGCTAAGATTTACACAAATAAAATGATCTTCGTTGTAAAATATAAAAACAGGTTTTTGCTACAGCTCTTATCATGGATTGGTTGGAGAATAAAAATGCTATTCTTGTTTTCCCTTTGGAGTGAAAAAAAATTAGGATCAATCACTAAGGTCTTATTGAATAGTTCGGATCTGAAGTCATCATACAGTGCACAGTCCAGAAGTACGTGTTCCTCACTCTCCACAGAATCGCAGAACGGACACTTACGCTCATTCAATGGCTTATTTTCGAACCTCCCCGTTTCAATGCGGAGTGGGGCGACTCCAAAACGAAATTTGGCAAAGGCCGAACGATGACGGAGCGGTAGTATGGTTTTGCAGTACGTTTCAACCCCAAATGTTGTCTTAAATAGTGCATAAGTACGTAGCTTATTTCCACCCCGCCCCGAGGGTCCTACGGGATTATGAACACTTGCGAACCACTTGTTTCTGAATTCCCCCATAAGGACTGTTCTCAGACAATGTACCATACTGCCATCTACCGGTTGACATATGTTTAAAGCATCATTTATTTGCAAGTCCGAGAGGCGTTTACGCACCGTGTAAAACCAGTTTCTGCATCGAAACGATGCTTTTCTATAAACCCACATTGCAATGCGCTTATTTAATCTGTTATTGGAGGTATTAGCCATTCTTATCCATAAACGACCAATGCACACCCATTGCTTTACAGTGCTTGGTTCCCAGCCCATATCACCTTGTAATGCAGCCACGGGGGTATACTTTCCCACACCCAAGAAGAAACGTTGTGCCCTGTTCTGCACCGCATTGATACAGGAGTAAGACTTAAACCCCCATATACAAGCCCCATAATTGATGACCGGGGACACCACAGAATCATACAATTTTGTAAAAACATTGTACGGAAACCCGCCTGCTAATTTACATTTAGAAATTAGGAGACCTAAAGCTCGGCTTGCACTTTGAGCCACGTACTTAGCAGTCAAATCGAAATCCAGGTGTTCAGTGAGCAGCAATCCCAAATAAACATACCTATCTACTGTTTTAAGGTTAACATCCCCACATGTAAAACTAAAACATGATTTTTGTATCGATGGGCTACGGAAGTGAATTATATTACTTTTACATTCATTTATAATCATATCATTTGAGGAGCACCAGTCATGCAATGCATTTAGCAAAACTTGTAAATCTTGTTCTGTTTCGGCCAGTAGCACAATATCATCTGCATATAATAAAATGCAAACCCTATCGTCGTCGCATGATATGCCTTTTCCCAGAGACTTCAAGTACAGAGCAAGATCATTAATATATAAGTTAAAGAGAATTGGAGACAAAATGCATCCCTGACGCAGTCCACACTTAACATCAAACCAGTCTGTATGTAAACTATTGACCCGAACACATGACGTAACAGATGAATATAACGCCTGGACTGAACGAAACAACTTCCCGCCAACACCTATGTCAGACAACCGCCGCCATAATTTTTCACGGTTAATGGTGTCATATGCTTTTCGGAAGTCTATAAATGCACAGAAGGTGGATATTTTTAGTTTCTTCCTGGTATCAATTATACTTGTGAGTGACGATATGTGATCGGTTGTGCTGCGTTTCTTTCGAAAGCCGTTCTGTTCATCTGTTATAATGTTCTTACTTTCAGCCCATTTCGTCAACCTTTCATTAATAACAGAACAATACAGCTTGTAAACTGACGAAGCCAGTGCAATACCCCTGTACGCCAACGGATCCCTTGGATCTGAAGTTGATGACTTAGGAAAAGGCTTAATGACACATTTTCCCCAAACAGTAGGAACTATATTCTTATTAAAACATATATTAAAAAGTGCATGTAAAAAGACAATAGTTGCATCGTTTTTTAACACCTCACAAGGTATCTGGTCTATTCCACAGGATTTTCCACGCCTGGCACCGTCGACGGCACGTTTCACTTCTAAAATAGAGATATTATCTTCAAAATAAGACAAATCGCTATCGCTAAGAGGCCATGAGCCTGTCACCTCTTCATTTACTGTATTCTTAAAATTGCCATTTAGTAAAAAGTTAAAATCAGATTTCCATTTATTAAGAACGTCATCGGTGCCAGTCGAGGTTGACCCGTCAGGGAAAGTTACCTCAAATGGGATAATATTACTTTTTGAAGCATTAACCCCGATTTTACCTATTGATTTCCAAAAACAGCTCTGATCGATATTACACTCGTTTTCTAACTCGGACTGTATCGAGTACCAGTGAAATCGTTTAGCTCGCTGAACCTCTCTATCGAAACCTTTGCGCAGTCGTACATACTCAGATTTCAAGCGAGTTTTCTCACTATGGCAGAAACTTTTGAGCCATGAGCTTTCGGCCTGGCTTAATTTAGCCCACATATCTGTCAACTTATTGTTCCACCATGGTTTTCCCGGTCGATGCTTTTTTGCACTACGAGAAGGGTAGTGCCTTTTATAAGGAATCGAGTTGTACATGTTAGCCTTTATATAATCACACCACTTCGAGTAAACTGTGTCAATGTCATGCTGGTCCTGCCGGCCCCGTTCCAAGGAATCAATTGCTACATTCACAAACTGCCAAGAATCATTATCAAGTAGAAACGCATCTGGTATTTTATCTAATTTAAAACGATCATAAAAGGTTTCAGAATCACCATACTTCAATGTTTCTGGCCCTTTAACATTATCAAAATCATCAGCAACTATATTCCAAGTCAAGAGGGAATGGTCCGGTATGCCGGAGGACGCAGTCTGACACAAACCTGGAGTATCATTTATCAAATCAAGCGTACTGCTTACTTTGAAATTTAAGAACCGGGAGAGATTTTCATGTGGTACAACACAGTAGTCCACGACCGAAGAACCCTTGGTGGACACGGACGTGAAATTATCAAGTTTACAATCGTATCTACCATTCAACATGCACATATTGGCGTTTACCAAAAAATCAATAAATCTTTCCCCGTAGTAGTTAGTTTTAAAATCAATCACTTGTCTTCGATAGATGTTATCCACACCAGCAATAAAGTCCTCGAGGTCTCCGCATCTTCCGTTAAAGTCACCACAGATGAAACACAGGCCAGAATTTTGAAATTTGTACAAATCAGAGAGCAAATTATCAAAAAAATTCATTAACATCTACTCGCCTCGAGGAGTTTTCTGGTGGTAGATAACATACACAGGGTAATAAAACAAAGTCATGGGTTTTGTGAGATAGTTTCAGCCAGAAAATACCGTCAAACGACTTTTGTAGAACTGTAACATTGAATTCAGAAATAATGTCATTTTTATCAAAAATCCCACTCCACCCGACCCCGCTCTAGCATGTGTATGTAGCTTCTGTCGATTGTATCCAAACCAAGTATAACCAGGCACATGTATGCAGTTAGACCCTAGCAGGTGAGTCTCAGCGATACCGATTATGTCTAAAGACGAGTTAATAATGCAAGACGCTCTAAGAACATAATTGTCTGAATCTTTATTAACCCTCCAACCCCGCACATTCCAAAAACCTGCTAAGATCTACCGACGTGAGTTCTGTGATCTGGCACCCCCGTTCTGACCTCGTCTGCCCGAGCGTCCCTGTGAATCACGTGATCTTTCGCCACGAGAACGCTCTTCCTCTTCTCGCGGCCCAGAGCGCACTGGGGATCTATCCGCCCTGCGCCTCGTGTCCCTGTAGGATGGAGAAAGCGATCGTTCGCGCCCGCTCCATGATCTTGTTTCTCCATCACCAACATTGCGGACCACTCGAGCGCCCCGCAACGACAAATTTGTGTTTCCTTGTTTCACGGCCGTAAGAATCGCTCGAAAATTACTTTCTATCAATCTATCAGTTCTCGACTTGTCATGATCAATATATACCTTCGAATATTGCTTGTGATCTTTCAGCTTACTTTTCACAGACATGACTTTTTTCTTTTCGTCAGCTGATTTCATTGTCACTATAACCACTCCGGGATTTCTACTGCCCTCCTGAGGAACCTTCCTCTCTGCAGATTCTGCAGAGACGTCTCTAATTTTTAACCCATCTCGGAACATGGTGTCCACTTTAGCCTCTGATCTTTCGTTTGAAGTTTCAGATAAGTTACGAATGACAAGATTGCGCGACAAATCTGGCTGTGAAACCGGCGAATCAAGTCGCAGTGAATCGATTTTCTCATTTAAGTCCTCTATATCCGCAGTAACTTCAGCCCTGATCGAGTCCTTAAAATCGCTTATATGATCACCCACATCTTTCTTTATACGACTGACCTCAGTACTTATACGTTTGTCCAAGATTTGGGCGACTTTGTTTGAGATCCGCTTTTCAAGCCCCGACTCCAGCCTATCTAACCTGCCAGTCAGGTCAGAAAACATGTTTTTCATGTCTGTAGCTAATTTCAAGATCATACCCTCAACCGACGCATCCGCACTAACGTGAACCTCAGCTTCCGCCACCACCAACCTACTGTCCGCCTCTGATGTTGACGAGCGTCTTTTCGCCCGTCTGGCCTTCTTGATTCTATTCTCCTTCGATTCCGGGGAATTAAGACATTCTAAGCGCCCTGGGGAAAAAGAGGAGTCCTCTGCGTTATTAACATAACCAGCGCCTGACGTTGATCTGTTCCGTTTACGACCATACCCGGTAGGCGTATCGATTGGGGTACCGACTTTAACCACCCTATCAGGTGCCATTATCGACTCGACGTACTCCTCAGCATCCTTCATGCTCTTATCCAAAGGGTCATTCCTATCCGACGGGCTCTTACTCGTGTCTAATTGTGACATTCTCACCGAGAGAGCGAACAGGTCTTAACACCCGTCAACACCCGTCAAGAGCTAGTTATCGTAACCACAAATCACGCTCAGGTGAGGCCCACACTTTATAACAATAGCCAGGTGAATGAGCTATAAATGCTCTATAAGTAGACTCAGGTTTATAACCAAAGATCAAACGAAAATGTTAAATCTGTTACTTCCCTGGCTTCATATCATCCTCTTTTGATACACCATCATTTCCACTGCCCCTTAATATAGTCTTAGCACAAAAATTATCACAGAAAACGCTCCACAAGTATTTATTTTCACTTAAAAATGTCCTTTTAAAAAATATGATACAGTGCAATATCAATTGCTTTCGCTTCAGCAGTAAAAATAGAGCTATTAGCGGGTAATCTAATGCTGTCAGTGAAATTCGGACTAATGACAGAACAAGCAACTTTCTCATCTTGTTTCGAACCGTCAGTGTGAATGGAAATGTGATGTTTGAAATTGGATTTGATTTCTAAAAATTCGTTCTTAAATATATGTGATTCTACTTCGGATTTGTTATTTTTATGTAAATCTGAAATTATCTTAGGAGGTTTTAACATCCATGGTTCTTTTGACGGTAAAGAAAATGACTGTATATTTTTAATATTAAAATTGGCCTCTTCGAGTAACGGTTTTATTCTCAGGTCAAGAGGTTTTATAGCAGATGGTTTGTTATTGTAGAATTTTTCATAATTAGGGTTAAAAACACAGTCATATGCTGAATTGCGTGGACTAGCGGCTAATTTTGTAACATATTGAAGAGACAATTTCTCTCTTCTAATATAAAGTGATGGTTCATTTGATTCAGCATAAAGACTTTCAATAGGTGAAGTGCGAAATGCACCTAGTGCTAGACGTAAACCTTGATGATGTATAGTGCCCAAAGATTTTAAATAAGATTTTCTAGCCGATCCATAAATTATGGAGCCATTATGGAGCCATGATCTAATTTGGAACGAATTAAAGATCTATAAAGATTTAAAAGAACAGTGCGATCTCCTCCCCAGTCGGAAGTGGTGACAGGACTTTAAGAATATCAAGAGCTTTTAAACATTTAGCTTTCAAAGCTTTGATATGGGGAATAAAAGATAATTTGTTATCGAATAAAAGACCCAAAAACTTCGCCTCAGTGACGACTGGAATTGGACTGCCGTATATAGTTAGAACAGGATCTAAATGCAACTTTCGAATTTGGCAGAAATGAACACACTGAGTTTTGTTTTTGAAAATTTAAAACCATTTTCTGTTGCCCAAGTTTCTATATTATTTAAACACCAGTTTGTATTTCAATGGTTTCCATATTTTTGGAGCGATAAAAATTCCAAATTCGTCAACATAAAGCGAACAATCTTGGTCCTTTACACATTTAACTATATTATTAATTTTAATACTGAACAAGGTCGGTGATAAAATGCTACCTTGTGGTACACCTTGTTCTTGATCAAATATGTCTGATAATGTATTTCCTATGCGAACATTAGATGTTCTATCTGATAGGAAATTTTGAATAAAAAGTGGTAATCGACATTTTAGGCCCAAGGATTGTAAATCTTTCATAATGCCATATTTCGAGGTCAAAAAATACAGCTACGAAGTGTTCTTTTTTAATAAAGGCATCACGTATAAATGATTCTAAACGAATCAAATGATCGTTAGTAGAGCTGTTTTTTTTCTAAATCCAGCTTGGAATTTAGAGATAAGCTGGTTTGATTCTAAGAACCAAACCAACCTATCATTAATCATTCTCCCCATTGTTTTACATAAACAACTTGTCAAATCAATAGGTCTGTAATTAGTGGCTTCAGTTTGATCTTTATTAGGTTTCGGAATAGGAATAATAGTAGCTTTTTCCAGTTCTCAGGGAACTTTCAAGTGATCCAAATATCATTCAAAATATTTAATAAAGTTTCCAATGCCTTGTTGGGTAAATGTTTAAAATTTGATAGTGCATTTCGTCAGGACCAACAGCAGTATCATGAGATTTATGGAGAGCATCTAATAATTCTTTAGCACTGAAAGGTAAATTATATTTTTCGTGATTTAATGAAGAAAAATCCAAATTCTTTTTCTCTTGTTCTCGTTTAATATTTTGAAAGGATTCCGAATAATTTGAGCTTGAGGATTTTTTTTTCTGAAAATTTCCCCCCAAGGCATTGGAAATGTCTTTAGCCGTTGAACATACATTTCCGTTCGATTTGATATGGACATGTTTATTCGATTTGTTTTTGCCACTAATTTTTCTAATCATGTCCCATATTTTCTTCGTTGGTGTTCTGGTATTCAGTTTGGAGACCTATTGTTTCCAAGATGCTGTTTTTGTCAATTTTATTGTTTTGCGAGCTTTAGCTCGCATATGTTTGGCATGGATAAGATTTTTTTTGTTGGTTGTTTATTAAATTTTCGTAGTGCAGATTTTCTTTTATTGATTGAATTTTTAACTTCGTCATTAAACCAAGGTCTGTTTCTTTTTGAAAACGTCGAGGATTTAGGAATACATTTTTCAGCTATATCAATCAATTCATCAGTAAAATTTTGTATATCATTTGCAGTTTTAAAAAATTCAGTTTTCGAGTTTCGAGTTTTTCATTATATAATTGGTTAAAATTTTCACAATTTGCTTTACTCAAATTCAATCTGTGGTGACGATTCTCATGGGTCGATTCAATTTCTTCAATTACTATCGGAAAATGATCGCTCCCATGGAGATCGTCCACATCAGACCAATCAAAATCTAGATAAATATTTGGAGAGCAAATTGAAAGCAAAATAATTTCTTGTGGGAGAATGAAGATATGTCGGTTGTTTATCATTAAATAAACATAAATCATTTTCAGCAATAAAATTTTCTATGATTTCTCCTCTGTCATTTGTATCCGAGCAACTCCTTAATTTGCTGTGACTATTAAAGTCTCCTAATAATATATAAGGACTGGGTAATTGATTATTAAGATTTTCTAATTCTCGTTTAGAAAAATTATAGTGTGGTGGAAGGTAGACCGAACAAATCGTTATGGATTTGGATAAAGTGACGTTCACCGCAACAGCTTGTAAATTAGTATTCACATCTATTTTCCTATGAGGAACGTTGGATTTCACAAGGATTGATGTACCTCCTGATGCCTTCTGATTATCCATTGTGATATGATTGTACATACTGTAATCTTTGAAATTGATATTATCTGTAGTTTTCAAAAAAGTTTCTTGGAGGCAAAAGACATCAAGAGAAAAAAGTGTAGTTAAAATTAAAAGTTCGTTAAAATTGGCTTTTAGTCCTCGTCAATTCCATTGGATTATTGACTTCTTATCCATGATTAAATGGAGAGAAGATTAAAACAAGGAATTTAATCCTTTTATTTTTTATTATTCTTTGAGAACATGGAGGGGTCAACGTCCAGCTCCATGTCCTCAAGGGCGCCATACTGATTAACCAATTTTACTGGATCAGCTGACGCCCCTTTGCTTTTTGGGCTTGATCCTTTATGTTTTTCTTTGCCGTTTTTCTCTTTTTGATCTGCTGTTCCTGACGTGGATCGAGAGTGAGCTCTGTTAGAGTGAGTGTTTCAGTTTTTACGTCCCACCAACAGCTAAGGTCATACGGAGACGGGACCTCGGTTTAAAGACTCATCCGAAAGTCTGGAGAAGCCCGGGATCGAACCTGCGACCCCTGGTTTACAAGGCGAGTAGCGTAACCACTCGACCACGGAGGCTTCTGAGCTCTGTTAGAATGTTTGGTGTACGGTTGTGAACTGGTCAGTGAAGTTTGTCTTGATTCTGATCTTGAATGGTGAGTAGATGTAGGTTGAGACGATGTAGGTTGCGACGGTGTGGTATTTGGTTTGGTAGATGTAATTACTTATGAATGTGGTTTAATTTCAAAATATTTTTCATTGAATTGTGTAGATGTTTCTTTGGTTTCAGGTTTGCTGGCAAGGGATTGAACAACTTTTGCGAATGTGGTTTCTGGTTTATTTTCGTGAATTTTCTTTGCTTCTAAATATGTTACGTTTTGTGTTACTTTAATTTTCATAATTTCTTTTTCTTATTTCCAAACTTCACAGACATTTGACTTTGATACATGCTTTTTTCCACAGTTCACACACTTTGGGGGATTCTTAGAGTTAAAGGTGTGATGATCAGTTCCACAGTGCAGTCGTTTTCATCATGTCCAAACCTCTGGCAATTCATACAACGCAGAGGATTTGGTACATAGATTTCAACCGGTATTATTCTATAAAAGATTTTTAGCGATTTCGGTAAGGATGTTGAATTAAATGTTAGTAAGAGAGTGTTTGTTTGGATGAGATTTCCGTCTTTTTTGATTTTGAAGCGTTTGCAGGCCGTTACTACTTGATCCTTTAGGTATTCGATAATGCTGGTTTCTGTTTCCCGTTTATACATTCTGTCACGGATAATGCCTTTGCATGAGTTTAACGTTTTATGTTCCGTGACAGAGACATTCATATTAAAGAATTTGTTAATTTTGAGTAGATTTTCAGTTTGCGTTTTTCGGTTGCTTTCGACTAAAAGGGTTCCATTTTTCAATTTTTTGACGTTTTTTTGGTGTTTCTGTTAAAGATTCAATTTGTTTTTCAATTACGAACGGTGAAAGAGTAGTAACAGCCTTTTCATCCTTACTCGAAATCACTAAAAATCGAGCGAACTTGTCATTTGCTTTGAAATTGAAAGTAGTCGGTTCCGGGTCGTCATTAGATAAATCCAAAAATGATCTTTTCCTAGTGTTTGATCCCATGGTGATAATTATGTCCCCCCCCCCCACCCGAAAGGGAGGGGGACATATTGGTTTTGGTGCGGATCCTGTCGGCGTCGGCGTCAGCGTCGGCGTTGGCGTCGGCGTTGCCTCTTGTCTGCACTCTATCTCCTGAATGGATGGATGGATTTTGATTAAACTTACACAGATACACCATTGGGAGGGGGAAAAGTACTGATTAGATTTTGGTGACCTTGATCTAATTTTCAAGGTCACAGGGCTGAAACCATTGTCAAATTTTAGACCAAAAAAGCTTGTCTGCACTCTAACTCCTGAACCAATGGAAGGATTTGGTTCATACTTGATACATTATATCAGTGGGATGGTCTTAAGAACTGATTAGCTTTTGGTGACCTTGACCTAATTTTCAAGGTCACAACAGGAGTTAGACTTTTAAAAATTGGCTTGTCTGCACTTTTTCTCCTGAACCAGTGGATGAATTTTGATCAAACTTGGTACATTATATCAGTGGGCTGGTCTTAAGAACTGATTAGATGTTGGTGACCTTGACCTAATTTTCAAGGTCACCACGGGACTTAGACTGTTGAAAATTGCCTTGTCTGCACTCTATCTCCTGAACCAGTGGATGGATTTGGTTCAAACTAGGTACTTTATATCAGTGGACTGATCTTAAGAACTGATTAGATTTTGGTGACCTTGACCTAATTTTCAAGGTCACAGGGCTGAAAAAGTAAAAGTAAAGGGTAAAAGCAGAATTTGAAATAATGAGTGTGGTGGGGGGGGGGGACATCTGTTTTCTTAGAAAACAATTCTAGTTTATGATTTGATAGCTATGCGCCCCACCCTTCTTGGAGCCCTACAGGGGGACGTTTAATGGAAATGGATCTCCTATTTCCAACGCCAAGGCTACATTGCTATTATACTCGATGACAAGACAAGAGTCCTTCCGCTCTACCTCTGGTTTATGAATCTCAACTATGCACCCAGATTTCAATGAAAAAATGAGGAACAGTTGGGACCCATCCCCACCCGTATTCTCTCCCTCACAGAAGTTTCTGCTGAATTTCCCCAGTACAAGCCCACCGATTAATCAATCAGCGGCCACCCATCAAGCAACACTCAAAGATAGAGGAATAAGAAAAAATTACACCCGGTTTGTACCATAAAGATACGTAAAAAGAAAGAAGGAAGTAAAGAACAAGCTGTGCGATTCTAGAGCTTGGCACGACTGAGCCGATTGATTCAGGCCGGATCTAGCCCAAACCCCTCGTCTACAATGTATCTGAAATATGGGCCAACATGAGGTGTTGAAAAGCTGGAGATCCCTGGGCTTTTCTCAATCATCAGGATCCCTTCTTCCAGCATACGAGACGCCACTCACGGCAAACAAGTGGCTCCTGTTTCAACAAGGAATTTCATCCCCATTCACTACAGAAGGAAAGTGACCTGTATATTTTATTCCCTACAGACAAGGAAGACCGAAAACGTTTGCTTAAATAAAAGCTTGGCTCTGAAAACAGGAGATCCTTTGCTCAATATGAGATCCACGATTATGATAAGAAATTATTGAGGTGATAAGTTTCCGAAAGAACAAAGGGTTTTATAAACTACTAAAGAAATAAGCTGTGTTAGATGATAACGTACACTTTAGAACTTAGTGATAAGTAGCCGATTCTGTTAACTTTGGTGTAACCTAAAATGAAAAGTTTGTAATATTATAACTTATACAAAATGCATCTTGCATTGTTTGATGTGCAGAGTGATGGAGCATAGGGAAGTGACACATACACAGTACAAACACATATGTTGGACCCAAATAAGGTTTTCCCCTGTCCCGTGTGCGGCCCACCAGCCCAGATGATACACGTACAAATGCAGCATGGTAGTACGATGAGATTTGTTTGTTTGATTTGAGGTTTAACGTCCCCGTCAACACTCTAAAGGTCATTTTGGAGACGTTGCTTCCAATTTTGTGGGACTTTTACCCGACATTGAGATGAAATGACATCTCAAGCCCTGTCGCCCAATGAAACCAATAGGGTTTATTAGCATGGGCGGTCCGCCTCGCACCACGGTTCCTGGACAAGCTTAGATCCTCTAAGCGTTTTACCAGTACAAGTGTGCGGGCTGGATTCAGCTCTGCGTGGAGGCACCATGCAGCCCATATATTTCTTCAAGCCCCTATGGGCGAGGGCTTAAGTAACATGAGATAAGAAAGGTTAAAAGGATAGATCTCGCGTAATGAATATTAAAAAATAATAATTTTTGTAAGATGCATTTGAACAATTTTATTCACAAGATAATACCGGTTGAACGGACGATTGTTCTGTATGTTGGAGGCTTTTACCAGACTGCCACAGAAGCTGAAGACAGCCACCTATTTCGAGGCACGGGGTGACTCGGCAAGGAGACTGTTTTCGGTGGGGTCTTACCACTCTGCCACACTCCCGAAGGCAGCCGCCATATTTCTATCCCCCCCCCCCCGCGGGCTGGCACGGGGCGACGAAGGAAGGAAGGAGGAACGAACGGTATGACAAATGTTAAATACCCCTAAATATGCTTCACATTCCGGGGTAAAATGAAGGCGTTCATTGACGCGAGACCCAAGGGGGTGGGGTGGGCAGAAATCGCTCATGAGGATACACATACGAGGATACGAGCATGTTACATTATGCTGCGATGGCTATCTTTTCTGTCAGATCTCATTCTTAATGTTCATCACGAAAACACGCCTATATAACTTTGACCCCCTTGGACCCCACTTTTACATAGTAAAACTGGGGTTTCCGGGGGTATAACTTATTTTTCTTTTCTGCTCTAAAATTTAGATTGTGGGTACTCGTTAGAACCGCCTCGATGAGGCGGATATAACGAGTGCCCACAATCTATATTTTGAGCATAAATAAGAAAAATATCACAATTTTTCATCATAAATTTTTCATTTTTTCGGCGATAAAGGTGTTAATGTATTTGTATAGGCGTGTTTTCTAAATGGTTTGTTGCCTCTGATAAGATTTCTGAAATCTGACAAGTGTATGAAGTTGGCTTGGAGTCTGGAGTATGGAGTTTGGAATTCGATTTATCATGTTTATTCCGTAGTAGTGAATAATAGTAAAATATTAGGGAATGTTAGGCGAAATCGATATTCCAAGGCGCGAATCCCAAGCCAAGTTCACACACTCAAATCTGACTTAGGATTCAGCCGGAAATGATGCTGGTACAGAAAGAAGTGTGGAAAATGTCTTCTGAAGAATTTCAAAAAGGTGGAACCATTTAATCAATTCTGAATCTCAGTGTCACCCCGATGACTTCTATCATGTTTCTGCTTTATCCGTCTTTCTATTACCGGCCACGATAGCTCAGTTGGTAGAGTGTCCGCTCCGGGGAACGGGAGGTCACGGGTTCGATCCCGAGCCGCGACATACCAAAATCGTTAAAAATGGTACTAGCTGCTCCTCGCTTGGCACTCAGATTTACGGGGTAGAGCTAGGACTGGTCGACCCAGTGTCAGGATAATGTGACTGGGTGTGGTATCATGTAATGTGTCTGGGACATGATACTTCAGTGAGGCAGCGCTATAAAAGTGAGCATTGAGCTCCCTGTCGCAACCAGACACCGTCGTGATATGACTGAAAAAATGCTGAAAGCGACGTTAAACCCGAATTCACACACATATCCGTCTTTCTATTAAGGAGATGTCGTTTGAGGAATTTAAAATGGCCACAATGACAACCATCTTGGCTATCAAAATGGAATTTTTAGCAACTCTTAATCTTCATATTGTTCTGATACCTCCATCAAATTTCAGCTCAGTCAGACCTTTGGTTTGGGTGGAGATGGCGTTTGAAGAATTTCAGGATGGCCACCATGGCGGCCATTTTGGAGAAGAACACTACATGAGGCTGGAACTATACAATAACTCATGCTTTTGTTTCGAATCCCAGAGTGTATTATATCGCTTCTCATATTGCAATGATGCAAAGATTTAAACAATTATTCTGAATCTTAATATCACCCAAATACAGAAATACCTCCTACAAAATTTCTCAACTCGATGCGACTGACCATTCCATGATTCGGGAACTGATGCGGTTTAAAGATTTTCAAAATGGCTAACTCAGCAGCAATCTGGGATATCAAAACAGACTGGTTCTTTCAAGTCTAAATCTCCAAGTCGCTGCAAAGCCTCCCACGAAGTTTTGGCTTAATTCGACTTGATTTTGATTGAAGATTTTCCAGATGGCCACCATGGCAGCCTTATTCGATAACGGAACGTAATAATTTTCACAATTCTGAATCTCTGAGTCGCCCTAATGCCTCCCAACAAGTTTAAGCTCAAACGAAAATGATATTTTTAATGTAAAATTAATTTTAATTAATAATATCCCTACCCATCACTACAATTTAAGCCTTTTCACCTGACGCAGGTCTGGGTAAGTCTGACAAAAAAAATTTAGCCAGAAATGCCACCGGCATGTCCCTTTTCCCGTGACCTCCCTAGCGTCGAGTCCTGATTGGTCGCTGATGTCACCTGACCTATCAGACCAATGGGCAGACGATACAGGTCACGTGACCGCGGTATTCGCGCCGACAATAGAGATCGAGTCATATTTTTTTCAGGAAACAATTATTTCAGGCGGGGCTTGGAGGCGGGACATACCATTGTAGTGATGGGTAGGAATATTATTAATTAAAATTAATTTTACATTAAAAATATCATATTAATGTCAAATATAACTGCCCATCACTACAATTTAAGCCTGAATTCAAAGCAGGTGGAGGGTTGGATAAAAAATAATTTATACATACTCAACTTCTCTGACCTTGGTTGTTTATACCCCTTTTTAAGACCATCCAATGATGGTAACGTAAGGAGGTATCCACCCTGACTGCCAGGGATCCAAATCCAAAAATCCCATAAGTGGAGAAGATAAATGGAAAGGAACCGGAGTCAAAATAGAAGGTTCACACCTATTCAAACAGGCTAACAAACAGCCAAGGAAAAACAAAATCCCACAATAAGTGCTGCTCAGTAATAGATTGAGAAGCTACTAAACTACCCAAGGAATGAGTACCACTAAGAATGGGGACCAAAATCCTTAGGTGAAGGGATGAAAAGTCGAATTGGAACGTCCATAAGCAGTAAGAAAACATTCTGAAGAAAGAATGGAGTTCCAATATGCCCAAAATGTAGAAGGCTATATCCTCATGAGCCGATGTATTCTAGAATAATAATAGGGCAGAAGTGAGATAAGCATATAGAAGCTTTATCACTATACAAATCCACCTTGCAATCAAGGATGGAGAAATATCTCCAAACCCCTTGATTGGAAAGACAAAACCTCATGATAATCTCGAATAGCTTTATACGTTCTGATGTACACAAAAATTTCTCATCAGCCTACGATCGACGAATCCTGGAAATGCCAGGACAAATAATAGTTTCAGACATAGCCGGAAGCTGATTTATAGCCTGAAAAAATAGGTTGAGTGAGAAGAGAAAAAAGAAGTCATTGTTCTTCTCATACCTGAAAACAACCCTTTGCAATTGGCAAACCATGAATATCACTTCTACGAGCTGAAGCAAATGTCAAATGAAATACAGCCTGACTATCAGATGAACAAAGTAGGCTGAATTCACAGGATCGTAAGGTGGTTAAGTAAAAGACCACAACACTCATGTAAGATTTCATCTGGATTCAAAGTCCTGGAAACCTGTCGGCATAGTGCATAACCCTTTAACAAGCTGGTGATAACGGGGTTTAATGAAATGTGTGAAGCCGACTAAAATTTTAACGCGTTTAAGATTACTGATCTGTACCCTTTTTTAGATGAAATAGAAAACTAAAAGGTAGAGAACAGGCAGCAAAAGAAATCCAGTAAAAACCTCTATAGAGGGATTGTCTGGATTAATTTCCTTTTCCCTACACCAACTAGAAAATACCTTCCATCTTCCAGAGTAAAACTTGAGAGTGGAGCTCTTTCTATATTTGAAGATACACTCGGCAGAGAAACCAGAAATGTGTCTACCACCGGTTTGATTCCTGACAACATCTGATGTGTAGGTAAAGCATTTCTGGATTGAAATGGAATGCTTGACCTACATGTTTTAGATACTAGATCCGGAACTACTGGAAGAAGGATTGAAAGTCTTGCGACTAGGCTCAGAATGACTAAAAAAAAACAAGATCTTTGAGGCCATAGAGGCGTAATCAGAATGGCTCGGCTTTTGGACGCTTGAATTTTTTCCTAGAACTAGAGGAATTCAGTTGAATGGTGCAAACGCATAGGTAAAAGGTCTATAGGGGCGATCCCAATGACATAATCTGCCCGGGAGGTGTCCGACAAGGATAGACATACCTTCCTGATGACACCAAGTTAGAATCTTCCATGAAAAAGCCAACAGGGAAGAGGAATGAGTCCCTCCCTGTTTACGGAGAAAAAAACGACCCTACGGTCAATTGGCTGGAGTAACAATAATGAAACTGTTCTTCAGTTTGGAGCTAGAAGAACTGAAAAACCAAGGAAATTTGTCTGAAGTTTCAGAATGTTTATATATATATATATATATATATATATATATATATATATATATATATATATATATATATATATATATATATATATATATATATATATATATATATATATATATATATATATATATATACGTAAAAATAAACAACATCAGCGCATGGAAGTCATTTATTTTAATTATTACCGACCGGTTTCAAAATCTTCAGGGTAACAATTAATATGGCGTTAAAATCAGATTTTAACGCCATATATATATATATAGCACCGCCTATTCTAGGCACCACGTCCCCTGAACAACTAATCCCTGAGGTTCGAAGTGGGCAACCAACCTGAAAGGCTGGCATGCGAAAAGCAACAAGGGAATAGACTCTAAAAAGAGGAGACCCCATTTGATAAACTGAGGGTTCATAAATCTGAAAACTCTCTGATAATGGAAGTTATTGCTCCTATAGACAGGATGGTATTTCCAGTGATACAGTAGCAAAAAACTGGAAAGGTCTAAGATGAGGTTGACCAGGGGAACCGGATCCAATTATGAAGTTTCTAAAAAGGGTAACAAACCCCTGACATAAATCGGAAGTTTTTAGGTCATGAAAAAAGGAGAAGAAGTATCTTTGAGATAGAATCAATTTCGACTTATCCATAAAATGGATGAAACCTAAATTCACAATAACCTGTACACGTTAGGTGAAAGTATGATAAAAAGTAGTAACTGGAAAGGTGATGATAAAACCGATCATCGAAACACTACACGAGATTGGGGCCTAATTCCTTGATGTGAGCTGCTTAATTTAATTTCTATTAAGTTGGTGAACAGGGAAAACAGGATCCGTTGACAATTCCAAAAAGGAAAAACAACGGAACTGGTACACAAAAATCCATCCAAGGTGAAACGAAGGTATTTGCGGAATGACCTGTGGATAGAGATGTGAAGGTAAGCGTCCTTTAAAACTACGGAAATCGTCCACGAATTGGGAAAAATGACCTGACGAATCGAGGACGAAATTTCCATTTTGAAATGATCGACTCGCATCATCTTGTTTAGTGTGAGAAGTCGATGATGAGTCGATTTTCCCATTTTCTTCTCGACCAGAAAGATCCGACTGTAGAAGCCTGGGGAAAGGAGAACTTTTACTACCTATACGGCTTTCTTTTGAAGAAGAACCCTTTCCTCTTCCAATAAAAATTTCTTTTCTTGATACTATTCACCGGAAATAGTATTTGTATCTGAGAAGGGGAAGGATTCCGAACAAACGCAATCCAGTAACCCTTTCTCAAAAAGCATAAAACCCAAATATATTTGATGATAGAAGCCAAGGCTTGATAGAACTGAAATAGCTAGGCTCCTATTGGGAGAAGAGGAAGAGGAAGGGAAGAAAGAAAGTCATTTGTTAGACTTGGATCTTCCTCAATTGGGAGGTTTCGTTCCAGTCCGACCTCTGGAACGAAAGGACCGTGTACCCCGATCTGAGAATGATCTATTTGTAGATGTGAACTGATTGAGATCCTGTAGTCGAGGGTGTTAAGAACTTAAAGTCATCGGAAGTAGTCGAAGAGCGTCTCTTGGTTGCGGTACCTGAACTTGATACGCTCTCCGAAGACTTCAAAAAAGACGAGTGCCGACGGTCTTGAAGCTTGATTCTGAAAACTTTTGGAAGACATGGTCCGAATATAGTTTTAGAATCAAGAGGCGAGGAGGCTCTAAGTTTTCATTAACTATGCTCAGTAAAAACTGAACAAGTTATCAAGAGCAGAGTTGCACCAAGCATGCAACATGGTGGTAGATAGAACAAGTGCTAATCCCCTATAACCATGGCATGTAGAAATGACCGGGAAAAAAAGAAAAGCATTAGAATAGCAGCTCTATGGGCGGAATGCTCTTGTTTGAAGGCAGTGGGTAGAACTAGAATACCAGTCATAATGAAAACCCACTTAACAACAGTTTTTCTGTCCTAATAAGAGCTCCAATGTTCGAGCTTCGAAACAGGAAGTAATGCCAATTTCCCTGACGTCGTATACAGAGACTGAATCTCGGTCGAATTTTGGAATTTCAAAAGACCAGTCATTTTGGAGACTAATTGTGAAATTGATAACAACTGAAAGGAGTTGTTTCCTTAGAATCTTTAGATTTACGAAAAATACTTAGATCTAAGTATGTCCTCAGAATCACTAAATAATTAGGACGTGAGAAATCAACCTCTGAATATTGATATATCCTCAGAGGATAAAGATCTAGGCCCAGACTCAGCTCTAGGGGCAAAACACTTGAGGATCAAGCAAACTTCCCCAGTGTTTGACCCTTCATTGTGTATAGTGCACTGAACATGCGAAATTGCCGAATCAGAATTGAGCATTCCGGGAGCCGTGAGATGGAAAAGTCCGTCTTACAAACATCGCAGAAAGCATAATATTGTCACGCCTTCGATGGCTTCAGTACTGGCCACAGATTTGTATAATCTGCTATGAATTTTTGCATCACTCTACACTTTTGGCATGGAAAGCAAATATAATTTGTATGACGTGACGGGTTCGCAATCTTGCAATTTTTAACCAGCTTTAGTAACGGTTTTCCAATAAACAATGCACAAACCAGTCCGCTTTTCAAGGGAAAACAATCCAATTTACTACCGGTGAACAGGTATAATTTTCATAGGTGTACAGGTAGACGCGACTTCCGTTATTTTATCCGGTACCGTTTTTGCCGGATTTTGATGTCCGAAATCGTAATGCGGAAATCAGACTTGAAAATCGGAATGGTTGGCATCTCTGCTATATATAAAATACCCCGAGGAATAATACCCTTAACGGGAGAAAATTACTGATTATGATAACAAAAATTACCATAATAAGAGGCGGGAAAGCATATGACCAAGGTAGACTAAGTACCGAAGGTCCGGAAAGGTTACCGGATAAAAACCGGGCTCGGAGCCGTACCGAAAATCGTATGTAACATGGATACGGCAAAAATTTGGGCATAGGTTCCCCGCACCCCGGAGTCCCCGCAATTATGAGCAGGGTCTCTTCGGGATGGTCGACGAACCTATCTTAGTCAACCCAGGCCCAAATGGGAGGTGGGGACATGACTGGCTCATCTTGATTCGGCAATAGTGACCCACACGAATTGGATGGATTCTGTTTAGAAGATACTATAGAAAGGTCGCAAAGGGACCTGAATATTATCCATCTGCATCGTGGGATGTATAAGTGATAGACGAGGACGGGTCTTGCACATGTTCAAAAACTAAAATAATGTTGAGAATTTCTATTCAGCAATAAAAACATCGTCTTCCGATACCGGAAGTGGAAGAAACACGTACAAAATCCATCCTCTTTTCTGGCAATTTAAGCTTCCACAACGCCGACTTCTACTAGAATATTTACCAGGAATAATGCGTGTGTATACCATGGTACAGTACGTACAAAGAAGTGTGATGGTTATCAAAAACCCCAAAAAGGTTGGTTACATAATAAACAAAACTTCCAAGTGAAAATTCAAAATGGCGGACAACTGATACACGTGTATAAAGTCGGCAGAAAACACGAAATAAATTCCACAAAAAAAAAGAATTTCGGAAAAAACAATAAGCTTAAAAAGCCTAAGTACGTTGTGGAAACTCATGGTAAGTGTAAAATCAAAAAAGAATAAAACACTTATCCGTTTATCCATTCTTCTATGGCATGTAGTTTTCTTTCTTTGTCAAGAGCTGTGACCTCACGTGAGTCTGAAAAAAATATGACTCTATCTCCATTGTCGGCGCGAATACCGCGGTCACGTGACCTGTATCGTCTGCCCATTGGTCTGATAGGTCAGGTGACATCAGCGACCAATCAGGACACGAGCTAGGGAGGTCACGGGAAAAGGGACATGCCGGTGGCATTTCTGGCTAGATTTTTTTTTGTCAGACTTACCCAGACCTGCGTCTGGTGAAAAGGCTTAAATTGTAGTGATGGGTAGTTATATTTGACATTCAAACACGTCTACATAATTTTGACCCCATTGAACCCCACTTTTATAAAGTAAACTTGTGTCTACAGGGGTAAACCTTATTTTTCGTATTTCTACTCTAAACATAGATTGTGCGTACTCGTTAGAGCCGCCTCGACGAGGCGGTTCTAGCGAGTACACACAATCTATGTTTTGAGCAGCAATTAGAAAAAAATATCACAATTTTTCATTTTATTTTTTTTTTCGCGATGAAATTTACACTGCATTTGTATGGACGTGTTTCCGTAATGTTTTGGTTGGGGATGTTTTTTTTTTTTTTTTTTTTTTTTTCAAGAATTTCAAGATGGCCACCATGGCAGCCATCTTGCACATCGGTATAGTATGAATATAATAATTCTGAATCACCATGTCGCCCTGATGGCTCTCATCAAATTTCAGCTCAATTCCACTTTCTCATGAGAGAAGATATATATGCTTTTATTTAATTTCAAATTTAAAGGATTTCATGTTGAACACCAGCGATCGGATCGGAATGGTTTTAGCAATTCTGTCTCTCCATGTTGCCGAAATGCCCACATCATGTTTCAGCTCAATCCGATCTTAAGTTTGATAGGAGATATTGTTTGAAGAACTGCACGTCTTGGATACCGGGATGGAATGATTTTAGCTAATATAAATCTCCGTGTCTTCCAAATGCCTCCGATCAAGTTTCAGCTCAATCCGAATTGAATTCAGGAGGAGATGTTGTTTATCTTTCATTTCAAGAGGAGATGTCGTTTGAAGAATTTCAAGATTGCCATGGCGGCCAAGTTGGATACTGGAACGTGACGGTTTTAGAAATTCTGAATCTCTGTGTCGTCCCGAAACCTTCTATCAACTTTCAGCTCAATCCGACCTTTGGTTCGGAAGGAGATATTGTTTCAAAAGTTGGTGGCCTTCTTGGATAGCAGAACGGAATAATTTAGCAATTTTGGATCTCCGTGTCGCCTCGATATTTCCCATCAAGTTTCATTTCCATTCAACCTTTGTTTTGAGAGATACTGTCGTTTGCAGATATTTCAAGATGGTCGCTATGGCGGCGCAATAGAGGCCATCTTGGACAGTTTAAAAATAGATATTAGTAGGGAACAATTTAAGCAAAACTAAATCTTTATATCGCCCAGATGCCTCCCATTGAGTTTCAGCTCGATCCGACCTTCTGTTCGGGAGATGTCAGTTGAGGAATTTCAAGATTGCCGCCATGGCAGCCATCTTGGATATCGGAACCGAACAATCTTGGTCAATCTGAATCTTCATGTCGCCCCACTGCGCCCCATCAAGTTTCAGCTCAATCCGATCTTTGGCACGGGAGATGATGTCATTTGAAGAATTACAAGATGGCCGCTTTGGTCGCCATCTTGAGTATCGGAGCGGAACAGTTTTAGCAAATCTTAATCTCCATGTCACTCAGATGCCTTTTGTCAAGTTTCATTTCAATCCGAACTTCGGTTCAGGAAATGTCATTTAAGAATTTCAAGATGACCGAATGGATATCGAAATGTCATTTGAATCTCCATATTACCCCAAATTCTCCTTCCAACTATCAGCTGAATCAGACTTAGGAGATTTTCGAAAATGTAAAAAAACTAACGACGGACGACAGGCCATGGCATAAGCTGACTTGGAGGGAGCTTTGTTCTGGATGAGATAAAAATAGCCCACGCTTAGTGCATGTGGGTGTTTGTGTGTGTGTTTCCACCAACAACTAAGGTCATATGGGACCTCATCCGAATGTATGGAACCGACGATCCTGTCCTCAGAAACATAAGAAATATTTGAAATAAAATTTGCTTAGGCCTCCATGACCCAAAAAATTAAGTGCAATTGCATTAATGTTAAAAGCAATGTGCATGCATGACTGCATTCACTAATTACCTTCGGATTGACAAATCTGCAAGTTGTATCTTTTTCTGCGCACAGACCGTGATTTTGTTTTTGATTTGAGGGATAATACCTCCGTCAACACTGTATAGGTCATTTTGGAGACGTTGCTTCCAATCATGTTTTGACTTTTACCCGAAATGACATCAATCCCTGCCGCCCAGTGAAACCAGTATGGTTTATATGCAATGACGGGCCGACTCGCGCCACTTTGCCTTGGCAGGCTTAGACCTTCTAAGCCAGAAGCCCCCGTGGTGTAGTGGTTATGCTACTCGTCTTTTAAACCAGGGGTCGCAGGATCGATTCCGGGCTTCTCCAGACTTTCGGATGAGTCTTTAAACCGAGGTCCCGTCTCCGTATGACCTTAGCTGTTGGTGAGACGTAAAACTCTCTCTCTCTCTCTCTCTCTCTCTCTCTCTCTCTCTCATACACACACACACACACACACATACAAACATCTTCTAAACCGTTTACCAGTACTCGTGTGCAGTCAGTTTCAGCTCATGCAGCCCATCTATTTCTTCAAGCCCCGATGGGCGGGGGTGAACAAAGACTAGGAAGCTGGAGAGGCAATCACCCATATCTTTCATGGATCATTAATCCATATGAGCCAGCGCACGAAAATAACATTTAAAAATGTGCGGTCAGCGAAGTCTCAGATCAGACTGCTACGCATGCGCAGTGAGATCTGAGACTTCGCTGTTCGCATGAAACCTTATAAAGTCTGACGAGGTGTGTGTGTATGCGTGCGTGCGTGCTTGTGTGTGCGTGCGTGTGTGCGTCCGTGCGTGACATCTTTAGTGCCTCAGTTTTAGCCAGCATAAAATAAAATCTGGCCTGGCATGGTGGCTGATAAAATGTGGCATGCACTGGCAAAACTATTAACAAAAACGTCGGATATCAATCGAGTTAAGCGAAGCCTTTGTCGTTATGGGTAGATGTTCAGGCTAATCGGTCGCGCAGGTCTTAACGGGAATGGAAACACATTGAGGGAAGGCAGCTCCAATGTCAATAGGGGTCAACTCTTAAAGGAAAGAATTTGCTCCTCAGGAGCAAATTCTTTCCTTTAAGAGTAGACCCCTTCTTCAGCGGGACATGGCTTATAGTAAAAGCGAACAGAAAGTCCCGAAAGTTATCTCCCTTTGAATAAAGGCGCAAAATCTGCCAGATGTTCCCATTCCCCTTAATGTAGGTTTTGTACTGGGCTGACAAATACTGTGACACTATGAAAACTCCAGTCCGGATAGCTCGTTTTCCATAGCTAATATGAACTCGCTCTTTGGTCCAAATATTTCGACACGAGTCAATTAACCAATTTTGTACGAAATGGAATCTTCCTCCTTATGTATAGGAGGAGTCCATTCCAAAATTTAGGGGTGTCAGGTTGTGTTTTCTTAAAAAAATGTGTTAAGAAAATGGTTCAACAGTTTGCAAACAGTGTAGGCCCTGATCAGATGCCGCGTTCTGTGGCATCTGATCTGGGCCTACACTGTTTGCAAATTACCCATTTTGGGGTTTCCGGTACAAAATGGGTTAAAAGCGTTAGACAGGTCTCTTCACCAAGCGAATGGCCCCCGACCATCGGGTCTTGAAGAAATAGATGAGTTGCATGCTGCTTCCACGCAGAGCTGAAACCGACCCGCCCACGAGTACTGGGAAACTGCTTAGGGGATCTAAGCCTGCCCAAGCAAAGCGGTGCGAGTCGGACCGTTCATGCTTATAAACCCTATTGGTTTCATTAGGCGGCAGGGCTTGAGATGTCATTTCATCTCAATGTCGGGTAAAAGTCCCACAAAACCGGAAGCAACTTCTCCAAAATGACCTTTACAGTGTTGACGGGGACGTTAAACCTCAAATAAAACAAACATATCACCAAGCTAGGGGTGTAGGTCTGTTCATCAAGTGAAGGGTGTCTCTTAAATTTGATTTGTTCTAAGTTAAGAAAAAAGAAGTTATTGTATTTATAACAGGACCGTGATCAGACGCCAAATTTTGTGGCGGCTTCTGAGGTCTACACTGTTGCTAATGTCCCTTTCAAGATAAGACCACATAGTGACAAAATTACGTATATGTAAACACGCGAAAATGTACATTGAGGATTTTAGTAACACAACTATGCTGAACACCTTAAGGGGAATGGGAACACCTGGAGGTTTTTTCGCCATATTTCAAAGGGAGACAACTTTCGGGATTTCCAGTTCGCTTCTTGTCCCACTAAAAAGGGGTCTACTCTTAAAGGAAAGAATTTACTCCCCAGGAGCAAATTCTTTCCTTTAAGAGTCGACCCCTATTGACATGGGAGAAAAACATGCTTTTGCAGGAGTTGCCTCCCCTGAATGTGTTCCCGTTCCCCTTAAGGGTTTTGAGAAGCAAATCTTTAAAACTTATTTTTGGTCTCTCTTATTTAAATGGGTCCTCTTATTATGCCCCTTGTGGATATTCTGTTTTCTTTAACCCATTGCTTACCAGTGGGCTCTTCCATTGCTACATGTTGGACAAGTCCATTTGTCATTTAAGGGGTGTCAGGCCTATTATTTTCTTTTTTTTATTCCATTTTTTACCAAAATAAAATCCTGATAGCAAATAGTGCAGACCCTGATCAGACGCCGCGTTCTGCGGCGTCTGATCTGGGCCTGCGCTGTTTGCCAAGGTACCCCTTTAGGGGTTTCCCGCATGTAATGGGTTAAGGGAGACTACCTCGGTTTACAGAAAAGTGAAAGGCCAGCCGAAGATATGTTTCTGGCGAAAGAACGTCCACATCGTGTACTGTAAGGAAAAGTGTGGTTTGGTAAACTGACTGGCTCGATATGACCTAAATGGTATTGACTGTGCCGTTAAACTCCAAACCAACAAACAAAAAGGGGAAAGGGGACAGAAAATCACAGAAGTTGTTGCCCTTGAATAATTAGTTAAACAGGATTTATTCATGGATATGCCTGATATTTTCCCATTTTTATGTTAACCCTTATCCTTCTGAACACGACAGCCCCTTTCTTTGCAAACAGTGTAGATCCTGATCAGATGGAGAAACATCTGATTAGGATCACTTCTGCTTGTCATGCAGTTTGTTAACAGAATGAAAACTTTGTACCAAATAATTTGATCGGTTGATAGTCAGAAATAAGTGTTGCTAAATTGATTTATTCAGCAGGATATGGGTTAAGCAGGACACGTTTGATGGCTACATGTTTGTATTCCTCGGAAAAAAAGCCTTTCTAAAAAGGAGTCTACGCTTAACCCATTGTAGACCTGGGGGGCTCTTCAGTTGTTATATGTTGGACAAGTTCATTTATCATCTGAGGGATGTGGAGTATTTTGACAGAAAAGGAGGTTAGAAAAAAACAGTGTAGACTCTGATCAGACGCCGCATAATGCGGCGTCTGATCTGGGTCTTCACTGTTTGCCTATAAATAGAAGTGAAGGCAATGATCAGGAATCTGCACAATTAACCCTCAGCTCCCAAAAGAGACACCAATGGGCATAAAATAAATAGGCCCTAATGAAACATAACCCTTGATAAGAATGGGTTATAGAAAGGACACGCGAATTATGCCCTTCCAATGCGCATGCGTAGCCAGCTTACAGGGCTAGATGCATGACATCTTGCAGAAACTTTCTCAATGTCTCCTCTACCGGTTTGCGGAATGACGGTTTTGTTTGTTTGTTTGTTTGATTTGAGGTAAAACATCCCCGTCGACACTGTATAGGTCATTTTCGAGATGTTGCATCCAAGTTTGTGGGACTTTTAGTCTATTACCCGACATTGAGATGAAATGACATCTCAAGCCCTGTCGCCCAATGAAACCAATAGGGTTTATAAGCATGGACGGTCCGACTCGCAATGCTTTGCCTGGGCAGGCTTAGATCCTCTAAGCGGTTTACCATTACTTGTGTGCGGTCGGTTTCAGCTCTGCGTGGAAACATCATGCAGCCCATCTATTTCTTCAAGCCCCGATGGGCGGGAGCATGCGAAATGAAGGTGCTGTCGCGTCTGCGTTAGTGCACAGGCTGGTTGTACAGGACACGTGTTTCTCATTCACATTTCTTTTGACGGAAACATACTTTTCAAGTCTCGAAATCCATTCTTTACAGGCAGAGAAGTAGATATTTTAGGTATATTCTGAAGACACCGGTAAATTGCACTACAAAGTTTAAATTTTTTTATGCAACCTGAAAATTGACGTTTTAGAGACAACATGTCCCATGTATCTGACACAGTCCACTATATATCTGTGCCGACCGACGCGACCTTTACTGTAGGCCTAATTTCAAAGCTTGTTTTATTTTTTATTTTGCATACAGTAAGGAGCTTGAACTTTCAATAACTTTTGAAGGACTGAGTGGATTAGAACCAAATTTCATCCTATTATAGAAAATCACCCTATGTGAAATCAAGAGTGCCCACTTACTGTCATGCGGTATGGTTGGCCATAAGTGACACAATTAAAGGGAATGGATACACATTCAGGGGAGGCAACTCCTGCAAAAGTATTTTTGTCTCCCATGTCAATGGGGGTCAACTCTTAAAGGAAAGAATTTGCTCCTAAGGAGCAAATTCTTTCCTTTAAGAGTAGACCCCTTTTTCAGTGGGACGGAGCCCATAGAAAAGCGAACAGTAAGATCCGAAAGTTGAACCCTTTGCAAAATGGCCGATAAATGTACTAGGTGTTCCCATTCCCCCTTAAATGAACGCCCGTCGTGGCAATAAATAAGGTGTGTATTGGCGCTAGCTGATATTCTCTATAAAAATTCGGGTGTCGTGGGTATTGATACTGGTATGTGGGTGGGTGAATTCGGGTTTAACGTCGCTTTCAACAATTTTTCAGTCATATCACGACGGTGTCTGGTTGCGACAGGGAGCTCAATGCTCACTTATAGTGCTGCCACACTGAAGTATCATGTCCCAGACACCTTACATGATACCACACCAAGTCTCATATCCTGACACTGGGTCGACCAGTCCTAGCTCTACCCCGTAAATCTTGAGTGCCAAGCGAGTAGCAGCTAGTATCAATCTTAAAGACTTTGGTATGTCGCGGCCCGGGATCGAACTCGTGACCTCCCGTTCCCCGGAGCGGACACTCTACCAAATGAGGTATGGGGGCTGGTATTGATACTCGGATAAAAACCGCCTCAATGAGGTGGTTCAAATGAATACCAATAGCATATATTTGTATGACGAAATAAAGGATATTATCCTTAGTTATCACCAAATAATTGCGGCCCCCGCGCATAGCGGCTTGAAGAAATAGAATGGCTGCATGATGCTTCCACGCACAGCTGTAACCGACCGCACACCGAGTACTGATAAACCGCTTGGAGGATCTTAGCCTGCCCAGGCAGGCAAAGCGATGAGAGTTTGACTGTCCATGCTTACAAACCATATTGGTTTCACTGGGCAGCAGGACTTGAGATGTCATTTCATCCCAATGTCGGGTAAAAGTCGCACAAAATTGGAAGCAACGTCTCCAAAATGACCTATATAGTGTTGACGGGGACGTTAAACCTAAAATCAAACAAACAAAACCATCTTATGTTTTGCCATGTTTTTATGTAGGTGATGTTTTTTAATTGCAAATATTGCGTTCTGTGTCGCATGTTCTGGGTCTACACTGGTTACCCGTGCCACATTTCTGGTCCTTAAACGTATATGGGCTAATCAATTTAGAAATGAAAAACACTTTCTAGCACTTGTAGGACCTTTACTTTTTTCAACACTGTTGTTAATTAGAATATGAGTATTAACTTTATTGGTCAGTGGCAGTCATGTGAACATCAGCAGTATAACAGCAAGTATATACAGTAGAATTCCGCTATTAAGACCACCTAAAGTTAATTAGAAATCTGTTTTTAAAAGCTTATTGATTCAGTTATTCTTTGTGTTTTCGCACACAGTGGCTCGTAATAAGATACCACCTGGATGACTGTTTGACCACTTTTGAAAAAAGTCCCAAAGGTGGTCTTAATATAGGAAATGTTACTGTATAACTCTGGGTCGACTGATTAACAATCGACCCAAAAGCACATTTTCACTGATTATAACTGATTGCAGTTTTCACGTTTTCACAGAGTACAACCAGCGGCCTTCTTCCTAACGGTCCTAGCATATGACTGTAGATCTATTAGCAGGTTTCGGTGTAGAATAGATGAAGCACAAAGAAGCCCGCCGTAAAGGGCTCCTGCAAATCCGCCGGTAAATATGTCTTGACCTGAAATAATGAACGAGAGTGCTTGATGTTTACCAATGTCTCCAGTAAAAAGTAAAACATGGGCAAAATTGAGTCGGCGCAACGACAAAATCTACAATAAGACCAGTGCGACCTGTGCGACCAGCTAGGATTCAGATCAGCCTGCGCATCCGCGCAGTCTGATCCGAGTCTTCGCTGTTCGCATGAGTCTTCTATAGCCTCTGGGCTATTCAAAGGGCAGCAGGAGAATGCTCCGACCAGGCTGGCCTGATTGGTCTTCGACAATAGCACGGGACTTATAAAGGTTTTGTCATGCGCCGGCTCAATTAGTAGGTGTCCTAGGCATTTATTGAGAGAGAGAGAGAGAGAGAGAGAGAGAGAGAGAGAGAGAGTGAGTGAGTGAGTTTTAGTTTAACGTCCCACCAACATCTAAGGTCATACGGAGACGGGACCTCGGTTTAAAGACTCATCCGAAAGTCTGGAGAAGCCCGGGATCGATCCTGCGATCCCTGGTTTACAAGGCGAGTAGCGTAACCACTGCACCACAGAGGCTTCTAGAGAGAGAGAGAGAGAGAGAGAGAGAGAGAGAGAGAGAGAGGGTTACTATAAAAGGGCCTTCATTACTCATTCTACTCTCTGCTACGTCTTGTTTGGTAATGACAGCACTTGTCCATTACGAAAACACGCCTATACAATTACATTGTAAATTTTTCCGCCGAAAAAAACTAAAATTTTAAGATGGAAAATTGTGATATTTTTCTTATTTCAGCTCAAAATATAGTTTTCACGTACCCACAATCTATATTTTGGAGCAGAAATAGGAAAAATGAAGTTTACCCCTCTGAACCCCAGTTTTACAATATAAAAGTGGGGTTCAAAATAATTATTATAAAGACGTGTTTTCGTGATGAGTCGGTTTTCTCTTGAGTGTTGGCTAGAAAAATGATCCTGAACCTGGCCTGTTTTGTTTAAACCTTCAATTCACGTAGTCTAAGCAAATAATATAGTATAAACATATTTTATTGCAACTATTACATATATATGTGTGCAATGGGGTTGGGTCACATATTCTCTCAACATTAGTTACGACCCTTCCCCTACATCGAACGAACAAATAAATAAACAAAACAAATAAATAAATAGTGTGCGCCTTCTGGGGTGAGCATGGAGTGATTGGCATCTACTAAAATACTAATCAGACAATCGTTTTGTCTTTTTTATATAACTCCTGACAGCCCTAAAACGTGTAGTATTTCTTTCGAGGGATATGCGATCATCTCCAAATAAAATCAGGTTGATACTCAAGGGATGAAACTCGCGCGTTTCATGGAAAAATCTCAACCGTTCGTTTTCATATTTAGAGCATCGAAGGAAATAGTGCTCTGCGTTTTCTATTTCTTGATTACAGATACAATGTGGATTCATTGTTAAACGGTTAATACACTAATCATTTGATAAGTTACTACAATTGTTTCGAATTCTAGAATGCATAACTGACAAATATCTGTCACCATTAATATAGTGAGGCGGTACTTTTTGAACATCTAGATGGTGTCATTTTGTCTGATATTTAAAGGGGCTGTTGCGTAAATAATATAGACCCTGTTCAGACGCCGCTTTCTGTAACATCTGATATCGGTCTATACTGTTAACCAAACGCAACAAATTAGCCCAGTCCAGATCGATTCTACAGGTAACCCTCTTCGTACACAACAATCTGACCTTACAACGATAAGAAATGCATGTATAGACCAATTTTGGCCGCTCAACTTCCTTGGTTACGCTCGCGTATGCGCGGTCTTGTATGGCAAAAGAGATCAGTCGAGCATGTAACCGTTACCTGGATTTCGTACAAACCAGTGAGTCACATGGGCATCAGCAACGAAAAGCTACTGCGCTTAGTAACTTTGGATCGCTAAATGAGCTGTGCTCACCAATACACCGACGAAATAAGATGAAACGGATGATGAACATAGCAGTATATAATGAAATTTCAGTGACTCCAACACCGACGGTTCAAAAACCAGGCTGATTCAAATACTTCTCATGGGCGTAACGAGGAGAAAATAATTTGTACGCAAACCAATGAAAATACTAGAAATAATAATCCCGTCCCTTAATATCGTTTACCAAATGGGAACCATTCTTGCAGGAAAGCATTTGCTCCTTTAGGGAGCGAATTCTTTCCTGTAAGTGTGGTCCCCGCGGCAAAAGAAGGAAATTATTTTAGCTTATAATTAGTGTTGTGTATATCATAGACACATACAGATTTTGCTTCTTCTTTTTCTTCATCTTCTTCTTCTCTGCTTCTTTTTTTTTTTTCCTCCTTTTTTCATCTTCTTCTTCGTCGTCTAATTTTTAACGTTTGTAATGTGTACGCAAGTGCGTATCTGCGTAAAGAATGTTAAAATTCTTTTTCTTCTTTTTCTTTTTCTTTTCTTTTTCTTCATCTTCTTCTTCGTCGTTGTCTAATTTTTTACGTATATTATGTGTGCGCGTGTGTGTGTCTGCTTCTGCTTCTTGAGAGCCGAGGGAAATTGTATTGATACCATTAGATTTATGATAGTTTAGCAATATGTAATCACCTCATTCACGCAGTTCTAATGAATATACAAATGCGCAAACTTTACAGGGTTTCTGCAGATTTTATTTGTTTGTTTGTTTGTTTGGAGTTTAACGACCTAGTCAACAGTGTTTAGGTCATAACGAGCCAGCCAGTTTACCTAACCATACTTTTTCTGGACATGCTTATACATAAGCGGTTAAAAAGTACACTGCACATTATTTCGCCGGAAGGGAGAGAATGACCGTAGTGAAGATTTCATTTAACTGAGCGGCAATGGCTGGCTTTCTAGATATGACCCAGCGCATGATAAAATATGCAAGAAGTCCTGAGCAACTAGCGAAGACTAAGATCAGCCGGCGCATTTGCGCAGTCTGATCAGAGTCCACGCTAATCGCTTTTACCTACTATAGGCTAAAAGCTATGCTAAGAGACATAAGCAAAATGACTTGTCATAGTGGATGAGTACGCAACTGTAGGTTTTGTCATGCGCCGGCTCAATACTATCTGAGGCCCGCCCCGCCGAAGGAAGCGAAGTTATCAACTATGATATTCATTCTGACACATCCGTTTAGTGCAAACTGAAGACACTTGTCACACTATTGAATGCCAAGGCTGATCTTAATCTTCTCTGATCCAACATGCCAAATTGTGCCTTTTGCATTTCACCACTGGCTCAGTCACATACCCCATTACGGAAACACGCCTATACAAACACATTGTAAACTTTACCGCCGAAAAAACGAAAATTTTAAGATGAAAAATTGTGATATTTTTCTTACTTTTGTTCAAAATATAGATTGTGGGTACTCGTCAGAACCGCCTCATTGAGGCGGTTCTAACGAGTACCAGAATCTATATTTTGGAGCAGAAATAAGAAAAATAAGGTTTACCCCTACAAACCCAAGTTTTACTATATAAAAGTCGGGTTTCAGGGGGTCAAAATTATATAGGCGTGTTTTCGTGATGAAACCAGTCTTGCTTACCCGTTAAGTACAATCCTTTAACTTCCGTTTCCGGCCTCAGTTCCATTATTATTTCCGGTTTCACGCGTTTCTTCGCGTGATCCAAACCGCATACTTCACCATTTGGACAGCCCAGGTAAAATCTGTTACTTACTGGCGTGCCAACATCGAAATAGTCCAGCTGCAAGCAAATAACCGTGAAATGTATTATTGATTCATTAACGCCATTTACCCATTGGTGAAAAAATAGAATCTTCCCCTTTTGCACAGGTCCATTTGCCAATTTATGTTAACCTTATGCCTTGTGTTTAGTTATCCTTATGCATTGCGTTTATCGTAAGCACCCACGCCAGGATGCCTTCTTGGATCTGCGACGAAAGGTCCTATATCCGGTTATCGTCAAACTCTGATTAACCGTCTGTCCAATACTACCCATTTTGTTTTGCTACAACATCTAGTTCTTTCATCTACAACATTTTGATTTGCAAATTGTTAGATGAAAAAAATTTTGGTTTACCTCTATGTCTTTGATGGCGAGAATGTACTCAATATGTCACAAAGCACTGTGAAGACAAGTCAGTCATTATTGACAGTCAAGGTGCCAACTTTGTAGCTATGACCTCATAGATGTACATTTCAACACTTATCATCCAATCAGTGTTCACCAGTGGCAAGTGGGTGTGTTCTTGAACCAGAACAGTGAACCGTTTGATTGACAAAATATTTGATTACTATTCATATATTTGATCTTTACATGAAAAAGAAACATTTGACAGCAGTGCCAAGAATATAATGTTGCAGCTAAAACAAAATTGGAAGATCTAATAAGTGAAAAGTAATCTTGAAAGTGTCTTTAAGGGTCGTTAAACAAGAAAAAAATCGGGACTTAAAGTAAACTCGGCATTCGCTGTGTACCAATATCCGTCCTATGGAATCATGGACTTAGTTTGATAGAAGAAAAAGTAATCATTTTGCAACTGGATATATGTTAGTTTTGTTTGTTTGATTTGAGGTTTAACGTCCCCGTCAACACTGTAAAGGTCATTTTGGAGACGTTGCTTCCATTTTGTGGGATATTTACCAGACATTGAGATGAAATGACTTCTCAATCCCTGTCACCCAATGAAACCAATAGGGTTTATTAGCATGGACGGTCCGCCTCGCACCGCGGTTCCTGGACAGGCTTAGATCCTCTAAACGGTTTACCAGTACTAGTGTGCGGGCCAGAATCAGCTCTGCGTGGAAGCATCATTCAGCCCATATGTTTCTTCAAGCCCCTATGGGCGGGGGGCAGATATATCTTAGTATTTGCAGTTTGTTACTTGCCGTCATCTTTGACAGAATTATTTAGATATGTTCTATAGATGGATTATTCTTTGGAAGCAAGAAATAAACCAGAGAACTGAAAAGTACGGAGTGTGCAATTTGTTTGGGGGCAAAACTGGCCAACCCCGACCAGTAATGGCGCACCATTGACCCGCAAATATTTTCAAAATTCTACAATGGAACGAACCACTAGAAAATACACTATCATGAAGAGCGAGCGGAAGTTTCGCGACTGTCACAAATAACCCTTACACCAGCTGTAGTGCATTACGAGAAACACGCCTGTACAAATGCATTTTAAAGTTTACATTGTACCGCCGAGAAAAAAAAAGAAAATATTAAGATGAAAAAATTGTGATATTTTTCTTATTTCTGCTCAAAATATAGATTGCGGGTACTCGTAAGAACCGCCTCGATGAGGCGGTTCTTACGGGTACCCACAATCTATAATTTAACGCAGAAATAAAAAAATGAGGTTTACCCCTGTTATCCCCAGTTTACTATATAAAAGTTGGGATCAAGGGGGTCAAAATTATATAGGCGTTTTCGTGATGGACCTTAAATATGTTCTATAAAAAAGTTATCCTTCGGAAGCAAGTGCAACCAATATATGCCTAGCATCTAATTTGTGGGACAATGGCAATCAGAATAGAATAGAATAGAATAGAATATTATTTATTGCAGTTATACCCTATAAGGGTTAATGGCAAGTACATTTTAAGATACAAACAACATACACATACAAATAAAAAAAAACAGTGATTGCACAGATCAGACGCCACAGAACGCGGCGTCTGGTTGTGCTGCGGCGTCTGATCTTTGTCTATACTTTTTACTTTAAGGGGAATGGGAACACCTTCATGGGAGGCAACTCCTGCAAAAGTTTTTTCTCCCATGTCAATAGGGGTCAACTCTTAAAGGAAAGAATTTGCCCCTGGGGCGCAAATTCTTTCCTTTAAGGGTAGACCCCTTTTTCAGAGGGACGGGCTGGTAGAAAAGTGAACAGGAAGTCCCGAAAGTTGTCTCCCTTTGAAAAATGGCGGAAAAAATCTGCCAGGTGTTCCTCTTCCCTTAAGAACATTAATTTTTGTGACACTTACCACAATCAAAAACAAACCTGACAACCCCAGTTTGAAAATGGACTCCAAACTTATAAAGTAGAAAATTCCATTGTCATAATTGTAATCCGATCTTGCCGCAGCTAGGCGTACATTGTTTAGCTTAGGTCGGGTTTTCATCAGATTGTAATTATATGAGAGAGAGAGAGAGAGAGAGAGAGAGAGAGAGAGAGAGAGAGAGAGAGAGAGAGAGAGAGAGAGAGAGAGAGAGAGAGAGGGGAGGATATTCGGCTAAATAATAAAAGTAATAGAGCGGTGCACACAGAATCCTACAACACGATTTGTGCTTGTGGGAAGTCTAACCAAAGTCTTCGCTAAACGCTTGACTTGCTGTTTTAGGGCCGAATTGGAAGCGGGGTAGACGCCTGAAAGACACATGCTAATATGGATCTTTGATCGGTGCATAATTCGCCTTGACAATTTCTGCCATTATGTCGCAGCTTAAGGGGAATGGGAACACCTGGCAGATTTTTCCATCATTTTTCAACGGGAGACAACTTTCGGGACTTCCTGTTCGCTTTTCTTTAAGCCCTGTCCCACTGAAAAAAGGGGTCTACTCTTAAAGGAAAGAATTTGCTCCTGAGGAGCAAATTCTTTCCTTAAAAAGAGTTGACCCCTATTGACATGGGAGACAAAACAAACTTTTGCAGGAGTTGCCTCCCCTGAAGGTGTTCCCATTCCCGTTAATGCGCATTCTGACCGACGAACCTTTCCAACCAGCTGAGGGAATAACATCTCACATTGCCTCCAAATAGTCTGCCCCATCGCTTTCTTCAAAGACTCATACTCGTAGCCACGGTGTTTAACCCTCTTATCCGCCCAGTCCTGGAACCAGTGTGGAGGACAAAACGCAACAATTGCGCAGGTCGACTTTCCTGCAAAAATGATTTACAAAATTTATGGTAGAAAAACGAAGGATTCGGCCATCGCCACCAGCACTGCCCGCATCTAAAGATGACCCAGAGCAGTCCATTGATTGATTGATTGATTGATTGATTTGAGGTTTAACGTCCCCGTCAACACTGTAAAGGTCAATTTGGAGACGTTGCTTCCAATTTTGTGGGACTTTTACCCGACATTGAGATTAAATGACATCTCAAACCCTGCCACCCAAGGAAGCAAATAGGGTTTTTAAACATGGACGGTCCGGCTCGCACCGCTTTGCTTGGGCAGGCTTAGATCCTCTAAGCGGTTTACCAGTACTTGTGTGTGGGTCGGTTTCAGCTCTGAGTGGAAGCATGATGCAACCCATCTATTTCTTCAAGCCACGATGGGCGAGGGCCTCCGGGGCAGTCCAAAATCTACAAAAAGACCTGTGCGACCAGTAAGGACTTTAATCAGCCTGCATCCTGCTGTTTATACGTGCCAACTATAATATCTGGGCTATATGAAGAGCAACAAGCACAGACTTGCCAGTCTTTCACTGATCTTAATGGTTTTCTTGAAGGTTTTGCACTGTTCTGGCTTTCCAGAGTTACTCTTGTCTCTTTAATGAGCAGACAATTTGTTCTTAATGAGGCATAGGTCATCCAGGCTTTGCGACTGGTGAAGACTGTAATAAGCATTTTAACCCTTAAGACGCCGAGAAACTACTTCTGAAAATGTCGTCTGCTTATGTCGTCTGCTGTATTTTTTTTGCAAACGTTTGAAAAATATTTTTTGCATACAGGTAAACAGTGTGGAGCCAGATCAGACTGCTCCTCTAGCAGCAGTCTGATCTGGGTCCACAATGTTTGCCAAAAAAAAAAGAATTTTGAAGTAATCGGCAGACGACAAAGCAGACGACAATTGTCGTGATTGATGGCTTATGGGTTAACCGTTGTTTTCGCTTATTTGCTCTACGACTGCTCATGCAAACCGCGAAGGCAGCTGACCAGACTCTGTGTTGGTTGCACATTCTTTAGCATTACGAAAACACGCCTACACAAATACATTGTTAACGTCACCAACGAAAAAAAAAAAACAAACAAAAAAAACAAACAAAAAAACACGAAAATCTTAAGAAAAGAAAAATGATATTTTTCTTATTTCTGCTCTAACGTGTACTCGTTAGAACCGCCTCATCCATACTGCTTAACCCAATAAACTTCAGTTTTACTATATAAAAGTAGGGTTCAATGGGTTCAGAGTTATATAGGCGTGTGTTCGTGATGGCTTTCTCGTGACTGACGTCGCCTTTGAGTGAGTGAGTGAGTGAGTGAGTGATATTTTGTTTATAGACACCTCAACCTATTGGTCATATCGTCTCTAATACTTTTCTATAAGAATGTTTGGGATAATGAAAAATGTTAAGACATTAAAAATTTTGATTCAACGTAGCTATTTACAATTTATTAAAAATCTGCTTTTCTTTTGAGAAATGATAAAATCTGTTTATAATGTATTTGATTAAAAAGTTCAAGTATATTGTTAGCATGATAAAATCTATCACGGATGATACTAAAGTCAGCGCATTCAATTAAAATATGTTTATTTGTGTAATCTTGAAGGCTACGCACTACGGCTTATCTTCATTTTTCAAAATGAAAGAATGTGTAATATGAGAATGACCCATTCTACACCAGGTCAGTATGACTTGCTCTTTCCGATTATTGGGATAGCTATATGACTGAATAAAATTTGGTTTGATTTCATGTAGTTTATTGAAATCTTGTTTATCCAAAAAGTTCTGACAACGATTTTGTATATATTTTCGAATATGATGTTTTAAGTCGGAAAAAGGAATCTTGATGTTAGCCGGCTGTTGATTTAATGCAGATTTAGCTTCCTTATCTGCTTCTTCATTTCCTTGAATGTTGATATGTCTAGGAATCCAACAAAATAAAATGGTTTTTGTTGATGACAATTCAAAATAACGTTTGAAAGTTTGTTGGATCAATGGATTTGGATGATCTAAATGTTGAAGTGATTTTAAAACTGAAAGAGAGTCTGAGAATATAATGAATTTGTCATAGTCTGTATCTCTTAAAAGATATGAGAGCAACATTAATGGCAGTAGCTTGTGCAGAAAATATCGAGCATTTATCTGGTAAACGAACATTAAAAGCTTCGTATCTGTTTGTCGCCGAGCATGCTACATTGTCATCTTGTTTAGACCCGTCTGTATAAAAGGACATATAATCGTGATATTTAGAGGAAACCTCTAAAAATTTAGTTTTAAAAACAAGAGGGTTAGTTTCCGACTTTTTACTCTGATTAAGGTCCAGCAGAACTGTAGGAGGCTTTAAAGTCCATGGTTCCTTTTAGAGGAAGAATACTTGGCAATATTATGTACATTTATGTCGGCTTCCTTAATGATAGGATCCATTCGAAGACCAAACGGTTTAAGGGCATGAGGTCTGTTTTGATAAAATTGCTTGTATAAAGGATAAAATACATCGTTATAAGCAGGATTTTGAGGATCTGCAGCAAGTTTGGTAAGATACTGTTATGTCAATTTCTCTCTTCTGATGTATAACGATGGCTCGCAAGCCTCAGAATATAGACTTTCAACGGGTAATGTACGAAATGCACCCAAAGCTAAACGTAAGCCCTGATGATGAATAGTATCTAAACTTTTTAAGTATGATTTTCGAGCGGAACCATGCACAATGGAACCATAGTCTAATTTGGATCGGATAAGTGATCGATAAAGGTTTAAAAGTGTACTTTTATCGCCTCCCCAGTTCGTACTGGATATGACCCTCAGAACATTTAAGGCATTTGAACATTGTAATTTTAACGCCTTAATATGTGCTTTGAATGTCAGGTTTTTGTCAAAGACAACTCAAAGGAATTTGGCCTCTTCACACACAGGAATTTGGGAACAATAAATTTTCAAAAAAGGATCATGATGAAGGATCCGTTGTTGACAGAAATGGACACACTGAGTTTTAGTTTTTGAAAATTTGAAACCATTTTCTGTCGCCCATTCTTCTATTTTATTCAAATTTTCCTTAAGTTTCTTTTCTATAGTTTCCATGTCTTGCGAACGATAACAGATGAGAGCCATCAACATATAGAGAAAAATTAATATCGTTGTCAAGACATTTAGTGATGTTATTGATTTTTATATTAAAAAAGGGTTGGTGATAAGATGCTTCCCTGAGGAACACCCTGATCTTGATCGTAATTATCAGACAAAGCTTGACCAACTCTTACTTTGAAAGATCTGTTAGAAAGTTAGAAATGAAGCTTGTCAAATGACCTAGCAGGCCATTTTTATGTAGATCTTTCATAATGCCATATTTCCATGTGGTGTCATTCGCTTTTTCTTTGTCGAAAAATATGGCTACAACATGCTGTTTTCTAATGAAACCATTATGAATGAAGGTTTCTAATCTGACTAACTGATCGTTAGTACTACGATTTTTCCTGAAACCCGTTTGATATCTGGAGATCAAATTATTTGCCTCCAAATACCAGATGAGTCTCTTATTGATCATTCTCTCCATAGTTTTACAAACACAACTTGTTAAAGCGATAGGCCGATAATTTGTAGGATTGGTATGATCTTTGTTTGGTTTTGGGATTGGAACTATAACAGCTTCCAACCAACATTTAGGAAATGTACCTTTTTCCCATATAAGATTAAAAGTGTCTAGAAGACATTTCTGAGAAGATTCTGGAAGATGTTTCAGAATTTGGTAGTGTATGTCATCTGAACCAGCAGCTGAATCATTAGCATTTTGCAAAGATTCCGAGAGTTCAGCTGTCGTGAAAGGAAGATTATATTTTTCGTCATTTTTAGACCCAAAATTAAGAAAGTTTTGTTCTTCCTCTGTAATAATATTTTGGAATTTATTACTGTAATGTTCGGATGACGAGTTGTGTTCAAAAGTTTCACCCAATTTATCTGCTGTTTCCTTTTTAGTTTCGTATGTAGTGCCGTTAGACTGAATGTGTGTACAAGGTGATTTTTTATTTTTACCATTTATTTTTCTCAACATATTCCAGATCTTCTTCATTGGAGTTCGTGAATTTATTTTGGAGACGTACTTTTGCCATGATGTTTGTTTGGCTGTTTTTATAGTACGTTGAGCTTTAGCTCGGATTATTCGTGTTGTATTTAAATTTTCTGCCGTCGATTGTCTGTTAAATTTCTTCAAGCTATTTTTTCGATTTTTAATAGCTTCTTTACAATCCTCATTAAACCAAGGCCTATTTTTCTTTGGATTTGTCGAGGATTTAGGAATACACTCGTGAGATATTTCTAAAAGCGATTCTGAAAAAGACATGAATGGATCAATTTCATTTGTAAAATTCTCAAATTGTAATTTATCTTCACAAAGTGTTTTAAATTTCTCCCAATCAACTGTTTTTTGAAATTCCATCTTAGTAAAGAAACGTCATTTGCTGGTTCAATTTCATTAATAATGAAAAGAAAATGATCGCTCCCATGAAGGTTATCATGAACCGACCATTCATAATCTAAATAAAGTGATGAATGACATATGGATAAATCAATGGAGGAATAGGTTCCATAAGCTGGATGTAAATGCGTATGTTTATTGTCATTTAATAAACATAAATCATTCTCAGTGATAAAGTAGAAGTAAAACAAAGATCAGGAATCGATACAATTAACTTACTCCACCCATCAAAGACACCAAAGGGAAAGAAACACAAACATTAAGCGACCAGACCATAGTGGAAATCTAAACAAAGGAAGGCCATAAGAACAATTACTTTCCCACAAAATGGACATATGGCCATCCAAAATAAAAAGACACAAGTGATACACACAGTAAGTAACGAACAAAAACATAAATAAACCGCCACAGAAGAACCGCCTTGGGACGGTCAGTGGAAAGATTTCAGTGGATTTCCACCGGGTTGGGGGGGGGGGGGGTGGTCTTAAATCGATAATTTTACATTTATCATTCAAATCTGAACAACCCCAAAGTTGGTTGTGTCCATTAAAATCACCCATTAATATAAAAGGACGAGGAAGTTGAAGGATTAAGTTTTCTAGATCATTCTGAACTAAGTGGGAATGAGGCGGTACATATACAGAACAAACAATAATGGATTTAGACATGGAGACTTTTATGGCTTTTGCTTGTAGATTTGTAGTAAGATCGATTGAGCTATGAGGAGTACCTGATTTTACCAAGATGGAAGTTCCACCCGAGGTTTTTAAGCCATCGTTGTGGGTATAATGGTAAGCCGAATAATTACTAATGTTTATAATGTCAGACTGTTTTAATTTAGTTTCCTGATACATAATATTTGGGGAGAAAATAACGATATAAGTAATAATATTTCATTGTAATTTGCTTTAATTCCTCGACAATTCCACTGAACTATTTTATTGTGTCTTGTGTTATCCATGAGAAAATGAAAGATTAATAATATTATTCACTTTCCCTTTCTTGGTCTGGATCAAGATCGCCATAGCGATTTGCCATTTTGATAGGATCTGATCATTTTTGTTGTCTGTTAGAAGTTTCGGTTTGGGGTGGCTTTGGCGATTCTTTTTTATCTTTATCCCTTGTTCGTGATGATGGTCTTGGCAGGTGTCCCGAGTGTGAACTGGGTTTTTCCGAGTCTTGAGATGATGATCTCGGTTTTACAGAGGCAGAAGATTGTGATTTGCTAGATGCAGAAGACTGAGAAGAGTGAGAAGATGATGATGTTGAAGCAGTTTGAGAAGAATGGACAGGTGTTTTTTTTAATTCTTTGAATAATGACTTTTGAACTCTCCGTGATTTTGCCGCCATTTTATCCCATTGGCACGCGAGTGTAGGACAAAATCCCCCCCCCCCCCCGGACAAAATCCCTCCCGCTCATTTTTGTATAGGTGAACAAAATCCCTCCCATGTTTTTTTGCAAGGTGGACAAAATCCCTCCCACTACTTTTTACAAGGTGGACAAAATCCCTCCCATGTTTTTTTGCAACTAGGACATAATCCCTCCTGCACATTTTTACAAGGTGGACAAAATCCCTCCCATGCTTTTTGCAAGGTGGACAAAATCCCTTCTAAAAATGTTCCAACTGGGACAAAATATATGTATGACTACCAAGAACATATAAATTTGCCTAGTCTGATATGAGTCTTCACAATCCACCTGAAGAAAGTGAAGACCCTGATCAGACTGGGAATGTGTCCATGCTAATCTGAATTTTGGCTGGATTCAAAGACAGATTATTGGTTTTGTCAAACAGTGGTCTGTATATATGACAAAATGTTTGCTATTACCAACACATAAAAATCCCAAAGACAACAGCAAAAATAGCTAACTCTTGTACATATTGCTGATGACTTTTATTTATTATGTTTTCTGGTTAATTTGTGCTTATTTTGTTATTTATTCTTTTATGATCATTTCTTGTTAATAAGTGCCTTCTCCATTCATGCTGAATATGTTTGTATTTTAAATGTGCTAAAAAGCAATTGTGTAATTGAGCGCTATTAATGACAATCATTTTTTTCTAATTGCCTAATTACTGTTCACAGTTAACTCAATTATCTTTATATTCTTTCTATACATAAATGGTTAAATGGTTATCATTGCTGTTAGACACAAACAATTATTAAATAAATAATGTTTGTTTGTATGCCTGATTAAAATGTTGACAAACACTTGGGTCTTTCTGTTGTAATTGTAAAAATTGAGCCTATGCATAATATTTCCTACTTTATCATGTGTGCCTGGTAAAAAGGGTAAATGCCCATGAATTGTGGCTGTGCAGTCTTTTAGGATTTTTCACTTGAAGAACTTGCTATTGTAGGAAATGTTCAATGAAAGAAAGAGGATCCCACAAGCAATTATTGGTGCAATTTGAGTCTTGAGGAAGATGCTAAAATAGTAGCCAACTGATGTCAGCCGGGAGGGGTTTTGTCCTAGTTGCAAAATTTACAGGAGGGATTTTGTCCACCTTGTAAAAAAGAGTGGGAGGGATTATGTCCTAGTTGCAAAAAACTTGGGAGGGATTTTGTCCACCTTGTAAAAAGTAGTGGGAGGGATTATGTCCTAGTTGCAAAAACATGGGAGGGATTTTGTCCACCTATACAAAAATGAGCAGGAGGGATTTTGTCCGGGGGGGATTTTGTCCGGCTACCTTGGCACGCTACCTCTTTCTTTTCTGGTTTTGGAGCTGCAGATTGAAGGATTTGTGAAAAGGTAAATTCTGGTTTATTTTCAAACATTTTTTTGGCTTCAAAGTAAGTGGTGTGATTGGAAACTATAATTTTCATGATTTATTTCTCGTTTTTCCAAATCTGGCACTGATTTGATTTTGATAGATGGCTTTCACCACAGTTTACATATTTTTCAGCATTTTTGCATTGGCTGGTATGGTGGTCATGACCACCAGTACCGCATTTTTCACAGACTGATCCTATGTCTTCGGGACATCTTGCGTCATGATGACCAAACCTCTGACAGTTAAAGCACCGCAGAGGGTTTTGTACATACATTTCAACTGGAACGATTCTGTATAAAATTTTAAGTGCTTTAGGAGGAGTTTCTTTGTTAAACGTTAACAGAATGGTGTTTGTTTCTATGATCTTTCCTTATATTTTTATAGTGAATCGTTTGACATTGGTGACTCCTTGATCCGATAAATATTCCAAAATATCTGCCTCTGACTCGCCTTTAAGAATTTTGTCTTTTACGATACATTTAGAAGAGTTAAAGGCATTTATTCTGTAACAGTAAAACATACCGTGTGTTCATAATTGTTTTATTGCCCCCTGTGGTATACTATCTTTGGCAGATCAAAGGCGGCCCCTAATAGGGTGATTAGTAGCTTTTGTTGAATCTCCTGACTTAGGGGGAAATAAGGGACATAAGGGGAAAATCAATAATGTACACTACAGTCAACAGTTAGTAAATTATTGATTTTCCCCAAGGAGGCCCCTTACCTGTTGAAGACAGAGGACGTCTCTTCAGTCAGCACTGAGGGCTACATAATATTATGTAATGAAATAATAGTCCTCAGTAATCAAGAATAAATACCTTTAAGGGAACCGTGAATTGAACAAATAATGGGCAGATTGTAAAATGTGTTCAGTTTCAAAAGGTTATCTGATTGGACTTTTGACTATGGTCTGGTCGCTTAATGTTTGTATTTCTTTCCCTTTGGTGTCTTTTATGGGTGGAGTAAGTTAATTGTATCAATTCCTGATCTTTGTTTTACTTCTATTTTGAAGCCGTTTTTACCAACAAGTAGTCATCTTTTAACTTTTTAACAGATTTCACCGTACCTATCAATCCTTTCATTTGTTTCTCTATAATGAAAGGTGACAGGGAGGTAATCTTCGTTTCATTTGTTGATTTGACGGTAAGAAACCTTGGATATCGTTCAGTTGTTTCAGAGAACAAGGGAAATTCTTGCTAGTCGTTGTCGTTATCCGATCAGGGTCTTTTTAAGGAAGCCATGGTTGAAATTTATGATTCTATAGCTATGCGCCCCACCCTCCTTGGAGCCCTACAAAGGGACGTTTAATGAAAATGGATCTCCTATTTTCAACGCCAAGGCTACATTGCTATTATACTCGATGACAGGACCAGAGTCCTTCCGCTCCACCTCTGCTTTATGTCTCCCAACTATGCATCTAGTTTTCAAAAGAAAAAAGATGAATAGTTTGGATCCATTCCCACCCATATTCTCTCCCTCACAGAAGCATCTGCTGATTTTCCCCAGTACAAGCCCACCGATTAATCCATCAGCCGCCGACCATCAAACAACACTCAAAGATAGAGGAATAAGAAAAAATTAAACCCGGTTTGTACCATAAAGATACGTAAAAAGAGAGAAGGAAGTAAAGAACAAGCTGTGCGATTCTAGAGCTTGGCACGACTGAGCCGATTGATTCAAGCCGGATCTAGCCCAAACCACTCGTCTATCTGAAATATGGGCCAAAATGATGTGTTGAAAAGCTGGAGATCCCTGGGCTTCTCTCAATCATCAGGATCCCTTCTACCAGCATACGAGACGCCACTCACGGCAAACAAGTGGCTCCTGTTTAAACAGGGAATTTTATCCCCATTCACTACAGAAGGAAAGTGACCTGTATATTTTATTCCCTACAGACAAGGGAGACCGAAAACGTTTGCTTTAATAAAAGCTTGGCTTCGAAAATAGGAGGTCCTTTGCTAAATATGAGATCCACGATTATGGTAAGAAATTGAGGTAATAAGTTTCCGAAAGAACAAATAATTTTATAAACTACTAAAGAAAGAAGTTGTGTTAGATAATAACGTACACTTCAGAACTTAGTGATAAGTATCCGATTCTGATACCTTTGGAGTAACATGAAATAACTGTAGTAACATGAAGTGGCAAGTTACTTATCTAATAACGTATACAAAATGCATCTTTCATTGATGTGCAGAGTGATGGAGCATGAAAAAGTGACACATACATAGTACAAACACATCAGTAGACACAGATGAGGTTGTCTTCTGTCCAGTGTGCGGCCCACCAACACAGATGATACACGTACAAATGAAGCATGGTAGTAACATCAGATAGGAAAGGTTTAAAAGGATAGATCTCGCGTAATGAATTTTGTAAAAAAAATATAAGATGCATTTGAACAAACTTATTAAAAAAAACCCGATCCAACGGACGATTGTTCTGTATGTTGGAGGCTTTTACCCAACTGCCACAGAAGCTGAAGGCAGCCACCTATTTCGAGGCATCGGGTGACTCGGCAGGGGTACTGTTTTCGGTGTGGTCTTACCACTCTGCCACAGTACCAAAGGCAGCCGCCATATTTCTACCCCCCCCCCCCCCGGCTGGCGCGGGGCAGACGTCGCCTTTGAAAAGCATGGATTCATTCGAACTTTATTTGCAGATCGAAAGGTATCTCAGAATCATCCCCATTTTCAAAGAGAGGTCAAAGTTCAAAGAACAGGGTAATCAGTCAAGCTTAATGCAAAATTTATTTACATATCTAGACAACCTGCATCACTCATAGTACAGAATATCAAATTATTTGTCAAAGCATATATATTTACATTTCATCCTCATGAACATTCAAACAGGCCTCCGTGGCCTAGTAGATAAGAACGCTGACTCTTAATCATTAGGTCTCTCACCGCTGTAGGTTCGAGCCTGGCTCGGGTGACATGTGAGACGCCAAGATCTGCAACGGAAGGTCAGGTGGTTTTTTCGCCGGGTACTCCGGTTTTCGCCCACCTCTGATTAACGATTGGCTCGATATGAGTGAAATAATCTTGAAAGTGCCGTAAACCCAAAACAACAACAACAACATAAAAACATGAACATTCAAAGCTGATGACCACAAACATTATGGGAAACCGAATATTTTAGCTCAGGACATTAAAAAACGTCCCCGCATGCTGCTGTTCGCCGCTGCATACTTCTAATAACTAAATCACAAACACGGCCCTCAGCATCCCCATGAACCCTACTTTTATATAGAAAAACTGGGGTTTACATGGGTAAATCTTATTTTTCTTATTTCTGCTCTAAAATATAGATTGTGGGTACTCGTTAGAACCGCCTCAACGAGGCGGTTCTAACGAGTACTCACAATCCATAGTTTGAGCAGGAATAAGAAATATATCACAATTTTTCATCTTAAGATATTTGTTTTTTCGGTGGTAAAGTTTACAGTGCATTTGTATTGGCGTGTTTTCGTAATGGTGATTATAACAGTAACTTTCTCATCACGTTATCAAGTCCGTGTAATGAACACCCCCCTCTAAACCCCACTTTAGATAGTGAAAAATGGGGTTTACAGAGGTATTCATTATATTCCTTATTTCTGGTCTAAGATATAGGTTGCGGGTACTCGTTAGAACCACCTCAATGAGGCGCTTCTACGAGCACCAACCACCCATGGCCAACGTTATCCTGGTCACCTGTTCAGTGACAGTCACACTAAAAGTCAATGTTGGATTGTCTCCCTTTGATTGAGACCTATGATAGATACCTGTTGTGTAATCCCAACTGTGTTATAATCCCGAGTATGTTTGGAGTATAAGTAAGAAAAAATATTAGAATTTTTCACCAGAAAAGTAACATGGATATATGAAAGAATGCACTCTGTCACACGGAGGTGTTATCATAATGAATTACTCGAACAGGGGTAACTGGTTTAGGATGGCTTATATGAACTCAATCTTTAGTCTTTTGAGATTTTGCCAGTACTAGTCAATCCTCTTTATACCGATATTCGTTACAACGGCAAAACTCGTTATAACGGCAAATTGCATGGAAAGACTACTTAACTAAAGGTTTAGCCTCGGTTCCGAGCGGCGTGGGTTTCCATCCGGTTGGAAATGCACAAATCGAGTCCATAGTCAGGAAAGGGTCCTGTAATCTATTACTCCAAGAAACAAATGTTATAGATATTTGTTAGAATCGCCTCACCGAGGCGATTCTAACATACATTTTTGAAAAATTTACAGCTAACAAAACAAAACTAGCACCCCTGTAATTGAAAATGGACCACTCCAAACTTATTAGGTGGGAGATAGCATTATAATATATGTGTAAAAGTCCTTCTCAAAGTCTGATGACCTACTAGTGCAATGATTCACCATCAGTAGCTCGAACTAAAATTGTCTCGAACAATTTACATGGCCCCAGAGGCGTTCAAGGTATTGAGAGCAGTAGTATAGGCGGCACTTTGATGTCAATGGCGTCACAAGATTGTCGTCAAGATTGCTGTCATCTTGTCAAAATGGCGGCCATCTTGTCGACGATCTTGTGACGACATTGACATCCAAGTGCTGCCTATACTACTGAGGGCCGACTATACCTGATTGTTTAGTAGTTTGAAATCTCGCTTGCTCGGCGAGGCGATTCTAATGTGTACACACAACATACGAATCAATTATAGAAAATCGAAAAGATGCCCCTTCATTTCCCCATTATGGCCTCCTGGTATGGTGTAATGATAAACCCTCGGTGGCTCAAACAACCCCTGTCTCCAACATTTTTACTCTACAAAAGCTGTTCTAGTTATTGAAGTTCAACTATATCAAAGCTACCTGGATATCTTTCTTCCCACGTGGGATCTTTGGCAGATGGAAAGCCAATAAACAATGCTGGAGCAAATTTGTCTGCCGCCTCATCTTCATCTAAACTGCCATACGTTTGCATATCTTTGTCCAAGTGCGGGCTGTAATTGGGAGAGAAACACGTTCATTTTCACAATTCCGCCGAAGGCTATTTCGCGACTTTACGGTCTTGACGCTATAGGGTTCACGCAAATGTAGACCGATTGACTAACGGACGGAACGGCGGACGGAGACCCGATCTTCTATATCGCGCTATGCTTATCAGTTGAGCAGGCAAAAAATAGCGGGCCAATAATTGTTTGAATTGAGGTTACACGTCCCCGTCAACACTATTTAGGTAATTTTAGAGACGTTGCTTCCAACTTTGTGGGACCTTTAACCGACACTGAGCTCAAGCCCTGCCGCAAAGGCTTATACGCATTGGACGGTCTGACTCACACCACCTTGCCTGGACAGGCTTAGTCCTTCTTAGAGGTTTACCGGTACTCATGTGTGGTCAGTTTCAGCTCTGCGTGGAAGCACCATGTAGGCTATCTATTTCTCCAAGCCCCGAAGGACGGGGGCGATCGGGCCAATGTCGAGCCGACATCAATACGACGTTAAGCACGTCGTACGACGTGCTAAACGTCGTATCGATCTTAGCCCGACGTTGGCCTAGCATTAAATGCTGGTTGAAAATAATGTCTTCAAAAGTAGAAGAGGCTAGGTTTGCGGAAAAAACAAACAGAGAGGACATAATCATCTCCCTTGTAAATATGGTAAAAAATCTGACAGTTGCATCGATTCTCCTTTGTCAAATTTTGACAAAAAGTTCCGAAAAACTTTGTCTGACAGGCATCTGCTTATGGCAAGCTGACTGCACAATAAACAATAAACCACGGTTTCAATGCAAAACTGCACACTACAGTAGAACTTCGATGGCTCAAATACCGATGGCTCGTTTACCATAGCTGAGTCGAACCTGTTTTCGAAACCCTAGGGAAATCCTCTACATAAGAAATAGTTGGGGATTAATTTAGGAGAGTTTAGTCTTTATCTTGCAAATGTATGCTGTGTGTGTACTCACTAGAATCGCCTCGATGAGTCTCTCCGGTCTCGATGAGGCGATTCTAATGAGTGCACACAGCTTACATTTTCATTATAGAACACCGAAAAGATGTCCAAAAGTACCTCATTATGCCCCCAGACAGTAACCTCAGTGGCTCGAACTACCCCTGTTTCAAACAGATTTTCGAGGTACCAAAGGTGTTTGAGCCTTTGAAGTTCAACTGTAATTAGTTAAGGTCTTTGTGTAAGATTTGCTGCGCCCAGACTTAACAATACTAAGAAGGCCCTGTACATTACCTAGTGTATGCCCAGATATTAGAGGCGGACAGGGCTAGTTCTTCTTTAGTGCCTTCCAGTCCGGCAAATACTGTTATACAGCTGGTGCTCGGACCAACGTCTTCGACGATTTTATACAAGGCTGAAAATAAAACAAGGTATTCACAAATACGAGGTATTGTGGGGAAATTATTCACCTTTAGGGGAGGCAGCTATTTCATAAATATATATGTCTCCATCAATATCTTCTGTTTTTTTTCTTTGAAGAGTAGAACCCCCATTTTTAGCTGCTAAGTTTACAGAAAAGCAAACTGTCTTGTAGTTTGATTGTAGTTTTTGAGAAATTGGTTAACACTTGGGTTGACACACATGTTGTTTGTGTTTGTTTTGTTTGATTTGAGGTTTAAGATCCCCGTCAGCACTTTATAGGTCATTTTAAAGACGTTGCTTCCAATTTTATGGAACTTTTACCCGACAGAGATATAATGACATCTCAAGCCCTGTCGTCCAATGAAACCAATAGGGTTTATAAGCATGGACGGTCCGCCTCGCACCGCTTTGCCTGTGCAGGCTTAGATCCTCAAAGTGGTTTACCAGTACTCGTGTGCGGTGCGTGGAAGCATCATGCAGCCCATCTATTTCTTCAAGCCCCGATATGCGGGGTCGAGGCGGACCGTCCATGGTTTAATTGGGCGACAGGGCTTGAGATGTCATTTCATCTCAATGTCGGGTAAAGGTCGCACAAACTTGGAAGCAACGTCTCCAAAATGACCTTTACAGTGTTGACGGGGACGTTAAACCTCAAATCAAACAAACAAATACTTCCTATTTCTCGCTTCCTACTTCACACCTTTTTCTTGCACAAGTAAGTTTTCATGTAACGATAGCGATCAAAAAAGTTTCTCAATGGACCAGGGGATTCCTCGCGTGGGAACTATGTTATTCAAATTCTTCCTCGAGACACCATGTTTAATCCCATATTGTGTCTCACACGTGGGGGAGGGGGTGTATAATACAGATAAATATATGGTAATGGGAGAAAATTCTTGGTTAGGTGGGAAAGCAAACATGTGTTACCATGAAGAAGTTTCTATATTGTACGCCCTGTCTTGAGGACTGCTGTGCAGGAACCGCAGATCAGCTTATGCATTTAAAGATTCGGCTGTATACACGATTCACCAAAGCAAAGATCCGCGCCCCTTGGGGGCTGCATGACAATTATGCAGAAAAGCTGTCAGTAGCTGAACATGACTGATATAGTGTTGACTAGGATCTCAAATCTCATTTTTGAAAGATATATATTTTGGCTGTTGCACAATTTGTTTAAGACCCTTTCAAGTAATTGATGCTAATATGAGCTCAGGCATGGCAAATCAGGGGGAAATGTAGAGAAGGGGTCGCCAGTTGAGTCATTGTTTCTCATCCCATAGTTTATTTGGAACCTTGCCTATTATGATACCGCTACCCAGGCCTTCTCTGACAGAAAAGGCTCCAACAAGGCTGCCTTGTTGTTAAACAAACCCCGGTATTATCATTTGTAGTAAGATGTTAAGCGTTATTTTATTTTGCTATGCCCTGGCTTACAAAAAGTTTCCGAAGCGCTTTGCACGAGATTAAAAATTACACAGGTAAATCGTAAGTGGTAAGATGGTCATAACTTTATGGAAACGATACGACAGGTTTTCAGTTACCGGCATAACGAGACAATAAATTTTACGGTGGACACCTTAAGTATGTCTCAAGTACATCTTAAGTTGATATATTTACGATGGCTTCGAGTTACCAACCCCAGGTTTGCAGGATGAAAGCGTACATAGTAATCATGTAATTACGGTAGAGATCTTTAACCTGCACAGGGGATGGTTCTCCCTGCTTAGGGGGGCTCCAGTTAACATCCCGATCCGAAGGACGGTGCACTTTGACATTAATTTCTGCAACTGATGCCAATGGAGCGTGTTCGGACACCGAAATTTTATCGCCGCTGCCGGGGATCGAACCCGGGACCTCTAGCATCAGAGGCAAATGCACTAACCACTGAGCTATCACGCTCCACTATCACGCTCTCTGCCTACAACTAACTGGAGCTACAGGGCTTTTATTTATTTATTTATTTATTTATTTAAGTTTTGGTTTTACGGGTCGTACGAGGACTGTTCAAACATAAATGCAAGAAAAACGTTCTCATGCACTAATGCGAAAATCACATGGAAATAAATATCACAGCGTAGAAAAACATTTTACCTATACATTGATACCAAACCTGTTAAAATCCGTGCACTTTAGCCATGTATATCGTTCGATAAACACTGCCTACTCTTGTATACTAATACAAAACATGGGGTTGGTAACTCGAAGCCATCGTAAATATATCAACTTAAGATGTACTTAAGACATACTTAAGGTGACCACCGTAAAAGTTATGGTCTCGTTATGCGGGTAACTGAAAACCTGTCGTATCGTTTCCATAAACTTTCGACCACCTTACTACTTACGATTTACCTGTGTAATTTTTAATCTCGTGCAAAGCGCTTCGGAAACGTTCGTAAGCCAGGGCATAGCAAAATAAAATAACTCTTACCATCTTACTATAAATGATAATACCGGGGTTTGTTTAACAACAAGGCAGCCTTGTTTGAGCCTTTTCTGCCAAAAAAAAAGCTTGGGTAGCGGTATCATAATAGGCAAGGTTCTAAATAAGGTACGGGATAAGGAAAAAATGATCAAACTGGCGACCCCTTCCCTACATTTCCTCCTGATTTGCCATGCCTGAGCTCATATTAGCATCAATTACTTGAAAGTGTCTTAAACAAATTGTGCAAAAGCCAAAACTATATAGCTTTCAAAAATGGCAGAGACAAAAATTACAAAAATGAAACGAAAACCAAACTATACACAATATGGAAGTAAATCATGGTGTCTCGAGGAAGGTTTTGAATAACAAAATTCCCACGCGAGGAATCACTTGGTCCCTTGAGAAACTTTTTTGATCGCTATCATTACATGAAAACTTCCTTGTGCACGAAAGAGGTGTGACGTACGAAGCGAGAAATAGGAAGCAGAAATAGGAAGTGAGCAGTCATGACCGCTATTTCTATAAAACAAGACGATTGTGGTCAGTAGTTTTGTTTGAATTGAGGTTTAACGTCCCCGTCAACACTGTAAAGGTCATTTTGGAGACATTGCTTCCAATTTTGTGGGACTTTTACCCGACATTGAGATGAAATGACATCTCAAGCCATGTCGCCCAATGAAACCAATAGGGTTTATTAGTATGACAGGCTTAGATCCTCTAAGCGGTTTACCAGTACTAGTGTGCGGGTCGGATTCAGCTCTGCGTGGAAGCATCATGCAGCCCATGTATTTCTTCAAGCCCCTATGGGCGGGGGCCGCACAGCTTGTTCATAATAATTACGTACTACATATATACATGTTTATCGGAGATGTATAGATCTTTGTTTACATGTATTTTTATACAGATAACTCTGCTAAATATAGCATATATCTGCCTTAATATAATACCATCCAATACATGTATCTCATATCATTACTAAAAGAAACACTGTGTGCCGAGAAAAAAAGAGGCCCATGGGCCACTACGCTCACCAGAGGTCATGTGGTTTATACCATATACAGGCAAGGTGCTCATCTTGGTCATGTGACAACAATACCACGAATAATGTTTAATTGCCTCATCCCCATAGAGGCTTTTCATGTAATTTGGTTTCAATCAGCACAGCTCTTTTACTGAAGAAGAAGATAAAAATACTGAATCTGAGCCATCCAAGACAAGGGTCAGTAATGACCTTGACCTTTGGAATTAATAAACTTCCATTCAGCTGATTGTAAATACCATTTCTGATGCCACTAGCTAATATACAATCAGAAAAATCCAATGTTTTGCTATTTTTCCATACAAATGTCTAAGTGACCAAATTTGACCTTGACGTAAAACAGGTCATGGTCAACCAAAGGTCATCATTTGAACAAACTTAATAGGGCCCGAGTCCCTGATGCTGCATACCAAGTTTCAAGATCATCGGCTATTCGGTTCTTGAAAAGAAGATTTTTAAAGGTTTTAACCTTATATGGGCATGGCGGCCATATTGGTCATGTGACCCAGTCCTCACGAACAAACTTTCGTTCCCTCATTCCATAGAGGCTCCACATGTAATTTGGTTTAAATTGGCCAAGTAGTTTAAGTGAAGGAGAAGATAAAAATACTGAATATGAGCCGTCCTGGACAAAGGTCGGTAAATGACCTTGACCTTTGGAACTGATAAACTTCCATTCAGCTGATTGTAAATACTATTTCTGATGCCACTAGCTATATACAATCAGAAAAATCCACTGTTCTGCCATTTTTCCATACAAATGTCTAAGTGACCAAATTTGACCTTGACGTAAAACAGGTCAAGGTCAACCAAAGGTCATCATTTGAACAAACTTGGTAGGGCCAGAGTCCCTGATGCTGCATACCAAGTTTCAAGATCATCGGCCGTTCGGTTCTTGAGAAGAAGATTTTTAAAGGTTTTTACCATATATGGGCATGGCAGCCATATTGGTCATGTGACCCAGTCCTCACCAACAAACTTTCTTTATTCTATTCCATAGAGGCTCCACATGAAATTTGGTTTCAATTGGCCGAATAGTTTAAGTGAAGAAGAAGATAAAAATACTGAATCTGAGCCGTCCCGGACAAAGGTCGGTAAATGACCTTGACCTCTGAAACTGATAAACTGCCATTCAGCTGATTGTAAATACCATTTCTGATGCCACTAGCTAACATACAATCAGAAAAATCGACTGTTTTGCCGTTTTTCCATACAAATGTCTAAGTGACCAAATTTTACCTTGACGTAAAACAGGTCAAGGTCAACCAAAGGTCATCATTTGAACAAACTTGGTAGGGCCTGAGTCCTCGATGCTGCATACCAAGTTTCAAGATCATCGGCTATTCGGTTCTTGAGAAGAAGATTTTTAAAGGTTTTAACCATATATGGGCATGACGGCCATATTGGTCATGTGACCCAGTCCACCCGAACAAACTTTCGTTCCCCCCTTCCCATAGAGGCTCCACATGTAATTTGGTTTTAATTGGCAGAGTAGTTTCAGAGGAGATGTTGTTTGAAAATGTTGACGACGCAGACGCAGACGACGACGGACGACGGACCAATGCCTATACTTAAAGCTCCCCCGGAGCCTTCGGCTTTGGTGAGAATAAAAGTAGATAGATGTACAACTTCTTTTCTTATGCTTCTATGTAGTGTCTGTTTCTTTCGCTATAGTTAAGATGAGGTTACGGCATGCCTGAGTTGTCCGTAACTTTACGATATGGTTAAGTTGTCTCCATAAATTAAGGTACTTTCGAGTTACTCACACTAATCGCTACGAGGTGATTAAGATATACTTAAGGTCGTCGTAAGCCTTAAGAGGGCTTCGAGTTACCAACCCAAGGTTGGAAGAAGGTCAGTACGCCGTTGAAATACGGTCCTATATCAAGAATCGTTGTATTCTTGGTATACGGTGCAAAAACATTTTTGATGAAATATGTACGGTTTATGGGCATAATGAAATGTCTTTTCCGACAGTTTTTCGTTGGTGTAAGAAATGCAGCTGTGGGCTAGGCTCAACAGAAGATGCACCACATGATCGTCGGCCGAAAAGAGCAACATCTGCCAAGATGGTTGCTAGAGTGAAAGAAATAGTTGCTACCGATGCACGATACACCACTAGGCAAATAGCTAGTATGGTTGGCATTTCATTAGGAGCAGCTCATACAATTCTGAAACGGGATTTGAAAATGAGAAAGATCTGTGCTAGATGGATTCCCCATCTGTTGACGGATGAGCAGAAAAAGACACGGGTTAAGTGCGCCAAGAAGTTGCTTAAAAAGTTTCCAAATTACAATGCACGGTCTTTCGCTAATGTCGTCGCAGGTGACGAGACATGGGCTCACTTTTTTGAGCCAAAACGAAAGAACCAGAACAAAATATTGGCAACAAAGTATTGCAAAAGACAATGCATTGCAAAGCGGACCATGAGCGCCAAGAAGGTAATGTATGCCATTTTCTTTTCAAATCAGAGCCCTGCTATTCAGGTTGCTGTGCCTAAAGGCAACTCTGTAAATGCGAAGTTTTACAAGAATAAAGTTTTTCGAAAATTGAAGAAATATTTCAAAGAACGAAGACCCGCAACTGGTTTGGCCAATGTCAGATTGCTACATGACAATGCGTCATCGCACAAGGCGTTCATTGTGCAGGACTATCTGAAGCAGGAAAAGGTTGTTGAACTCCCTCACCCCCGTATTCCCCTGACCTTGCCCCGCGTGATTTTGTTTTGTTCCCGCGGCTGAAAATTTGTACAGCGCAAACACCTCGGTTCTGCAATATTCCAGTGCCTTCATAGTATATCTCGAAAATGCATTCAATGATTGGATCAGAAGACTGAAAGTCTGTATATCTGTTAAAGGGGAATACTTTGAGGGGACAAAATAAATTTTTCATCGAAGTCTATCACGGAATTATTTTTATGTGCTTAGTTGCATTCATATTTGAACAGTCCTCGTAAAATTCAAGATTATTTCTTTCCTCCTTTCTCAATATACTGCCATACGCATGCGAGCACATTCTAGGCAGTGTATCCAGTCCCCGTAAATCACATCGGACATACAACCCATGGGCTGTGAGGTTTTGATTCTAGTTCTTACCTGTAGGTGCAGCAATCTCTCGAGGAAGTAGGTTTCTAAATGTATTCGCCACCCCAGCATCAGAGATTACCATTTTAGCTGATATATCAATGTCACGCCCATTTCGGGTCACTCGAACTCCTTGAAAGAGAACAAGATAACAAATTTAATCGAGCAGGGCTAGAGCAAAACTCACCAGTCGCCAACCTCGGTAGCTCAGTCGGATGCCGCGTCTGAGGTCGAGGGTTCGATGTCTGTCGGGATTGGCAGCATCTTTTCGTGAAGATGGATCATGAAATCTTTTTCTACCGTCATTCTCTCCCTTCCACTGATTCAAGAGAGGCAGTTGTCATTTTTTGGCGAAATACTGTGCACTCTTCTGGTTAACGGCTTATGTATTAGCCTGCCAAGAAGGCGTGGTTAGGTAAATTGACAGACTTGATATGACATAACGGTGCTGTCGTATCACGTGAACAAGTCCGTGAAAAGAACCCCCCCCCCCCCCCCCCAACTCCACTTTATATTATATACAGAAAACTGGGGTTTACGAGGGTATAAATTATTTTTCTTATTTTAGGACGTGGGTACTGGTTAGAAACGCTTCTAAGAGACGGTTCTACAACGCATCACGAAAACACGCCTATACAAATACATTGTAAACCTTACCCACAAGAAAAAGAAAATTTAAAGATTAAAAATTGTGATATTTTTCTTATTTTTGCTCAAAATATAGATTGTTGGTACTCGTTAGAACCGCCTCATTCTTTATCTTAGAGCAGAAATAAGAAAAATAAGGTTTACCCCTGTAAACCACAGTTTAACTATATAAAAGTGGGGTTCAAGGGGGTCAAAACTATCGTGATGATAGGTTTGCAGCATAAAAGAGAAAAATATCACGGGTTTTCATCAGAAAAGTAGTCATTTTGGAGATGTGAAAAATGCACTATTCGTATGACGCTCGGGTATGTTGTCGTAATGAGAGTCTTTTACTTTAAACAAACTAAACAGGCAAAATACAAGTGTGACCACCAAAGACTTAGACTGTAGACCCTCCACCCAAGCCCCCGCCCACCTATGGGCGGGGGCGTAGGTCACACATACTGAGGCATCGACAAATGTCGAAATAGTGGACGTGAAAGAATGAGGCGGTACCTGATAACTTGCTCCAGTCAAGGGGGTTGGTGTGTGTGTGTGTGTGTGTGTGTGTGTGTGTGTGTGTGTGTGTGTGTGTGTGTGTGTGTGTGTGTGTGTTTGTGTGGAGGGGGGGGTGCACATCAGCACGTCCCCTCACGTCCCCATGCTTTGGACCCTAGATTACAGAAAACCATCGAAGGCCGCGGGCAAGCCAGTTGTGGTCCATCTAGTCTTGCGCAAACACGGCCCCAGCTAACAAGTCTGCAAACCACCCGAGGATACAAGCAATCTTATCGTTGTTCACTGTGGGCGCTGTTCCAAATTTAGCACAGTTTAATCCCCGTGGAGTAGATAGTGCTTGAGTTAGTTTGTTTTGGAGTTTAACTGCCCAGTCAACACTATTGTAGGTCATTTTTGAGCCGGTCAGTTTACCTATCCACACTTTTCCTGGGCAGGCTTATACGTAAGCGGTTAACCAGTACAGTGCACATTCTTTCGCCAGAAACTGACAACTGCGCTTCTTGAAACAGCGGAAGGGAGAGAATGACCGTAGAAAAGATTTCATGATCAATCTCCCCGAAACCGGCAGGTATTGAACCCGCGTCCTCCTGATCACCAGTCAGGCGTGCATTACTTGTACTTTTAACCTATGTTTTTGAGCAAAAATGAGGCCAAAACTGTATACCCTTGAAAAAGCAACTTATCCCCATATAAAGCAGGGTTTGCAAGTGTGTTCATTCAATGACCTGTTAACATGATGGGCTGATCAGAGACCTCGCTGGTCGACCAGGTGCCCCTCGGTTTTGCCGTGACCAGGCTCAACTTACATAGCAACAGATTAGGTTGGTATTTTCTGACTGAAGGATAGCTTTTGTCAGTTCTCCATAAGAGCCTATGTTGTGGGTATTCATTAGAACCGCCTCGACGAGGCGGTTCTAATGAATACCCACAACATATGTTTATATGGGGAAATAAGGAAAACTATCCTTCAATTATCACAAAATTCCCACCATATCATGGCTGTTGCTAAGGAACTTAAAGATAAACAACTCTTAGGCCTGCTATCGCAACATACCTGCAACGCCGCCATGTGCATCAGTTAGAATCTGAGACACACGTGCATCGACTAAAACCTGTCCACCATGGTTGTTAATGATCGGTATCATGTTGAAAGGAATTTCACTAGGACCTCCGATGGGATAGAAGGCCCCCGGGATGTAATGGTTGATAAGACTGCAGTATATAGGTAGGCTGAACTCCGCTGGTATAGGACCTGAAAAGTACAATAGATCGGTTTAGTGGATCTCTTGAGAATTTTATTAGGCCCCCGCCAATCGGGGCTTGAAGAAATAGATGGGTTGCAGGATGCTTCCACGCAGAGCTGAAACCGACCCGCACACGAGTACTGGTAAACCGCTTAGAGGATCTAAGCCTGTCCAGGCAAAGCGTTGCGAGTCGGCCCGTCCATGCTTACAAACCCTGGTTTCATTGGGCGGCAGGGCTTGAGATATCATTTCATCTCAATGTCGGGTAAAAGTCCCACAAAATTGGAAGCAACGTCTCAAAAATGACCTTTACAGTGTTGACGGGGACGTTAAACCTCAGATCATACAAACAAACAAATGAGAATTTTATAACGTCTACATAAGAAGCACGAGCGGGCACTATTTGATACAGACCAGTCCATGCGATGGAGCCCGCTGATTTCTTTGTTCATACCACCGCTCAGAACTAAAGAGAAAGACTTAGCATGGTGACTATAGATACTATAAAGATTTTCACATAAAAACTTCGGATGAAATGCCATCATAATGGCAGCTAGAACGTAATGACGCTTTGATGACGTCAAAGTCCACAGAGGTCAGCCACAGCCACAGCCACGAACACGTTATATTACGCTCAAACGTTACTTAAACTGAAAAGATCAATGTTCTAAAAACATATATTTCAGGTTCCACTTAGATTTATAGACAGCCCTCAGGCCAAGAACGGGACCCACTGGGTCGATATAGTCCCCTCCTGTGGCTTTGGCCCTCGGGCAATCCATAAAACCTTCAATTTTTGGTTACGATTGTATAATTGTAATGTCCCAGATGTAACACGCATTATCATTGGTGAGAAACCATTTCCGCAGAAGAAGCACGAGCGAGCACTATCACCTGATATGGACCGGTCCATACCAAGTGACGGAGCCCACTGATTTTTATGTTTGTTTTTTTTTTTTTTTTTTTTTTTTTTTTTTGTTTTTGTTTTTTTGTTTTTTTACTGCAGGGCTTCCATAACACCGTTGAGAAATGGAAAGAAAAAATATATATGTACTTTGAAGTTTCACATTAACAACTTAAATTGAATGCCAGCATAATGTTTCGGGCTCTACCGAGATTTATGGATATCACTCGGGCCGAGGCTGTAACCCCTGGTCCGATAGCACTCCCCTGTGCCTCGGGCCATCAGACAGTCCATATAGAGGCGGCAGAGTCGTCCTTAGCTTATTACTGTATTAAGAGAAAACGCCTTCGAGGAGCATAGTGATATAGTAATAACCCTGATTTATATAATGATTTTTTTCTTATTTCTCTCTCAAAGCAGCGGCTGATCGAACATACCACCTTGTACTATTATATGGACAGTCTGTGGTCTATAGAAGCCTCAGGCGGAGAGAGAAGACTGATCAGGTTTGACAGAACCTTCGATTTCCGCAGATGCAGTATACATAGCAGCATATAAGATTGGTACTTTCTGATAACTGAAGGATGGTTTTTGGTGGTTTTTCTGTTGTGGTTTATTTTTGTTATGGCTTGTCTTTGAGTGTGAGTATCGCTTATATTATTTTGCTTTGGATAGCCAATTGGTCACTTTGTGGGAAAGTAACTGTCCTTTTGGCTTTCCGCTAGTGATGTTTCCATTATGATCTAGTTGTTTCATGTTTGTGGTTCTTTCCCTTGGTGTCTCTGATGGAAGCTGTGGGTTAATTGTATCGGTTCCTGATCATTGCATTCACTTCTATTTTGTCAATTCTCCATGTAAAACCTATGTTGTGGGTATTCATTAGAACCGCCTCGCCGACACCCACAACCGAATACCCACAACATAGGTTGATATGGGGAAATAAACAAAACTATCCTTCAATTATCACAAAATACGCACTTTATATGTTGCTATGACTAAGGATGGGGCTTGTCTAATATACATGTAGTTTACCCAGATCTCCGTAAGCATAAGCGAGTACCGCCTTCAGCTCGGTATTGTCTGTTATTTTGTCCAGAGCTTGGCCCAGGGTCATCCTAGCGTACTTGTGAAATGTAGAAAACATCTTGGAGAGGATGCCAGTCTTCAACAGTATCCACACCAACCACTTTGGAAACATCTTTGGGAGTATCAGGCCCATCACGGCTCCCCGGGTTTCCTGAATAATAATAATAATAATTACGAACAATGGTGTTGCTGCTGCTGCTGATAATGATTATGATGATGATGGCAAGGACGACGACTACGATGGCAGTCATGCAGCTGCTGTTGTTGCTGATGATGATAGAAGTAATGATGGTATTGTAAATGGAACATTTTATTTTCCTTTAGTACTGCGAAGGAGTAAAATAAGCTTGGACAGTTGTTAGACTTATCTGACATTTCACCACCATCCTTGGTTCCTCTACGATCTGATTATACGTGCATTTAAGAAATAGATCACTGACTCATCCTACAAGTCACAGCTAGAGTTGATACCCATTTATTTAGATTATTACACCATTACCCCACTGCGATGGATAATACATCTGTGAGTTATACATTCAGTACTTTATTAAATTTCTCTTTTTTCTGTTGACGTTTTCTTATTTTTGTTTAAACATAAATTTTGGGTGCTGAAAAGATCAGCCTGACTGAGAGTCCATACAAGTTCCCACAACCTATGTCTTGGAGCAGAAATGAGAAAAATAATGTATACCCAAGTTTTTCCCTATATGAATTGGGGGTTGCGAAGGTCCGTTTCGGACTTATCAAAGTGAAAGATCCCATTGATACTTGCATACTCACGTCTAAAATCTTCATAAACTTGTCAACGGCTTCAGTGTCATCAGGGAAAAGCTTCTTTAAATTCTCAAAGTAGTACTTTCTCCCGGCCATCATTGGGTATCGTTTTGTTCTATCTGGTGGACCAATAGCCACCTGCAAAAGTTTAAGCCCAGTCTATTTAATTCTTTGATATACAACATAGATATAAACACAGGCCATGAGATTCGATTGATTGATTGATATGAGGTTTAACGTCCCCGTCAACACTGTATAGGTCATTTTGGAGTCGCTGCTTCCAATTTTGTGGGACTTTTACTCGACATTGAGATAATGGCATCTCAAGCCCTGCGGCCCAATGAAACCAATAGGATTTATAAGGATGGGCGGTCCGACTCGCACCCCTTTACCGTGGCAGACTTAGATCCTCTAAGCGGTTTACCAGTGCTAGTGTGCGGTCGGTTTCAGCTCTGCGTGGAAGCATCATGCAGCCCATCTTTTTCTTCAAGCCCGATGGGCGGGGGCCAACCATGAGATTCGAGCGGAAGCATATAATGAAAACGCACCACTTTAGAATTTTGATTTCTTTAGTTCAAGGTTTCACAACTGATAAATGCGGTATTGTAAAGTTGTCACCGAAGCATGAGTTTGTTTGACACTTGATGTGCAATTGTGCATGTGCACGTGCAAATTGCAAAAATTGCAAAATTTTCGTAATCACGATATTTTTGGCACTTTCTTTACTGCCATTATAAGATCCAGATTCTTTTCGTTATACAGCAAGCAAAACATTTCAGAAGAACAAGCCAATGGGTCGTCTAAGTAGCGTCGATCGTCATCGTGCCCTCGGTATGGTTGAAGGTGGACTTTCCTACCGCCAAGTTGCAGAGCGTCTGGTTTGTTCACACGATTGGTTGAAAGGCACAACGCTACGGGGTCTGTGGACAATAGACAACGCCCTGAACATGAACAAATTACTACACTTCAGTAGGACCGGTACATTGTTTTGAGTCATTTACGCGACCGATTTCTGTGGAAACTGCCCAAGAGACAGTGGGAACCCATAACCTACGCGTAAGTGCCTTAATTGTACGGCGGCGTCTCCAGGAACGCGGTATTTCTAGCCATAAGACGTATAGTGGGGGAACGTTTTGTCGGCGGAACGTCGAATCAGTCGCTTTAATTGGTGTCGACAGCGTATCCGATGGACACAACACCTTTGGCGTGATGTACTGTTCACGGACGAGTCCCATTTTTGTGTTGAAATGTTTGATAGGCGGCGTAAAGTATGGCATCGACGTGGGGAGCGATTTAAAGACCGTTTTGTTAAACATGTGTCACGTTTGGGTGGTGGTAGCGTAATGGTGTGGGGAGGGATCTCATGGCGCCACAACACCCAACTCATCGTTGATGACAATTTGACGGCACGTCGTTACATCGATGGAATCTTATAGCCTGAGGTGGTAACGTTTTACGCAATAATGGCGACGTTACGCTTTTCCAACAGGACAATGCACGTACTCATTCTGCGAGGCTAACCATGGCCTTTTTTCAAACAAATGGTGTGCAAGTTCTTCCCTGGCCAGCCTTTTCGCCGGCTTTAAACCCAATTGAGTATCTTTGGAACCAGCTCGGAAAACGAGTATATAGCCGACGTCATCCGCCAGCAGCTGGCTGTGGCGTTACAGGAAGGATGGGACAACATAACACAAAACCAGATACAGCGTTGAATTCGAAGCATGAGGCGTCGATGCCAAGCAACACTTGATGCTAATGGTGGACATACCCAGTATTAGGATATGTGGTTTTGATTTTTCGGGTATGTGGACTTATTCGAGTCACATCCAATGAAATGCTGTAAATCGGTAGTGAGTCTATGGATAAGTTTAAACGTGATCAGATGCTGGAAATATTGTGAATCAATTAAAATTTGAGGTGTAGTACTAGTGGAGCTCAAAAACGTTAGCAAGATGGCAGGACAGCAGGATGAAACATTTTAAGTTAGCAGGATGGCAGGACAGCAGGATGAAACATTTTAAGTTAGCAGGATGGCAGGACAGCAGGATGAAACCTTAAGTTAGCAGGATGGCAGGACAGCAGGATGAATCATAATAAGTGAACAGGAAGGCAGGACAGCAGGATGAAATATTAAGTCAGCAGGATGGCAGGACAGCAGGATGAAACTAATAATTTAAGAGGATGGACGAACAGCAGGATGAGAACTTGTTCTGAATTTCAAAATATATACAACCATGTAATTGGCACCTACAGCTATGTTAGAAACTAGAAATCAAATTTAGCCACTTCCCGTCTTTAAAGCGTACGGCCGCGAAAACCCATTTTTCGTCCTGCCACAAATTCACCCATATGAAAAATTGTTTCAAATCACAAAACTTTTACCATCATGTTGTAGGCAACAAAAATCTATGTAACAAAGTGGAAATTAAATTTGGCTCCTATCAGCGTTTAAAGCGTACGGCCGTGAAAACTCAGATTTCATCCTGCTGGAAATGCAACATCAATTATCATCCTGTTGAACCTGACAAGTCAGCAGGATGGCAGCACAGCAGGATGAGAAATTCTTCTGAATTTCAAAATATTTTCCACCATGTTGTAGGCCCCTAAAAACTTTGTAAGAAACTAGAAATCAGATTTAGCCCTTTCCCGTCTTTAAAGCGTACGGCCGCGAAAACCCAATTTTCGTTCTGCCACAAATACAACCAGATGAAAAATTGTTTCAAATCACAAAACTTTAACCATCATGTTGCAGGCAAGAAAAATCTATGTAAGAAAGTGGAAATTATATTTGGCCCCTATTACCGCTCAAAGCGTACGGCCGTGAAAACTCAATTTTCATCCGGCTGGAAATGCAACATAATGAAAAGTTGATCGGACCTTCATAACTTTCACCACTATCGGGTAGGCAACAAAACCTATGTGAAAATGTAGCAGTCGAATAAGGCCCAGTTTGTCCTTTCAAACGTAGTACTCAAAAGAACCGTTTTTTCATCCTGCTAAACCTGTCAAGTTAGCACGATGGCAGCACAGCAGGATGAGAAATTATTTTCTAAATTTCAAAATATTTACCAACCTGTTGTAGGCACCTAAAAACTATGTAAGAAACAAGAAATCAAATTTAGCCCTTTCCCGTCTTCAAAGCGTACGTCCGCAAAAACCCAATTTTCGTCCTGCCACAATTTCGCCCAGATGAAATATTGTTTCAAATCATAAAATATTTACCATCATGTTGTAGGCAACAAAAATCTATGTAAGAAAGTGGAAATTAAATTTGGCTTCTATCAGCGTTTAAAGCGTACGGCCACGAAAACTCCATTTTCATCCTGCTGGAAATGCAACATCAATTTTCATCCTGCTGAACCTGTCAAAATAGCAGGATGGCAGCACAGCAGGATGAGAAATTCTTCTGAATTTCAAAATATTGACCACCATGTTGTAGGCACCTAAATATATATGGTGGTAAATATTTTGAAATTCAGAAGAATTTCTCATCCTGCTGTGCTGCCATCCTGCTAACTTGACAGGTTCAGAAGGATGAAAACTGATGTTGCATTTCCAGCAGGATGAAAATTGAGTTTTTCCCGGTGGTCGTACGCTTTAAACGCTGATAGGAGCCAAATTTAATTTCCCCTTTCTTACATAGATTTTTCTTGCCTACAACATGATGGTAAATGTTTTGTGATTAGAGACAAATTTTCATCTGGGTGAATTTGTGGCAGGACGAAAAATGGGTTTTCGCGGCCGTGCGCTTTAAAGACGGGAAAGGGCTAACTTTGATTTCTAGTTTCTTACATATATTTTAGGTGCCTACAACATGGGGGTAAATATTTTGAAATTCAGAAGAATTTCTCACCCTGCTGTGCTGCCATCCTGTTAACTTGACAGGTTCAGCAGGATGAAAATTGAAGTTGCATTTCCAGCAGGATGAAAATTGAGTTTTCCCGGCCGAACGCTATAAACGCTGATAGGAGCCAAATTTAATTTCCACTTTCTTATATAGAATTTTGTTGCCTACAACATGATGGTAAACGTTTTGTGGTTTTAAACAATTTTTCATCTGGGTGAATTTGTGGCAGGACGAAAAATGGGTTTTCGCGGCCGTACGCTTTAAAGACGGGAAAGGGCTCAATTTGATTTCTAGTTTCTTAGATAGTTTTCAGGTGTATACAACATGGTGGTAAATATTTTGAAATTCAGAAGAATTTCTCATCCTGCTGTGCTGCCGTCATAGATTTCTATTCGGAAGAATTTCTCATCCTGCTGTGCTGCCAGCCTGCTAACTTGACAGGTTCAGCAGGATGAAAATTGATGTTGCATTTCCAGCAGGATGAAATAGGATTTTGTTGCCTACAACATGATGGTAAATGTTTTGTGACTTGAAACAATTTTTCATCTTGGTGAATTTGTAGTAGGACATTAATTGGGTTTTTGTGGCCGTACGCTTTAAAGACTGTAAGGGGCTAAATCTGATTTCTAGTTTCTAACATAGCTATAGTCACCAATAACATGGTTGTATATATTTTGAAATTCAGAACAAGTTCTCATCCTGCTGTTCTTCCATCCTCCTAAATTACTAGTTTCATCCTGCTGTCCTGCTATCCTTCTGACTTAATATTTCATCCTGCTGCCATGCCATCCTGTTCACTTATTATGTTTCATCCTGTTGTCCTGCCATCCTGCTAACTTAATGTTTCATCCTGCTGTCCTTCCATCCTGCTAACTTAACATGTTTCATCCTGCTGTCCTGCCATCCTGCTAACTTAATGTTTCATCCTGCTGTCCTTCCATCCTGCTAAATTAACATGTTTCATCCTGTTGTCCTGCCATCCTGCTATCTTAATGTTTCATCCTGCTGTCCTGCCATCCTGCTGTCCTGCCATCCTGCTAACTTAATGTTTCATCCTGCTGTCCTTCCATCCTGCTAAATTAACATGTTGAATCCTGTTGTCCTGCCATCCTGCTATCTTAATGTTTCATCCTGTTGTCATGCCATCCTGCTAACTTAATGTTTCATCCTGCTGTCCTTCCATCCTGCTAACTTAACATGTTTCATCCTGCTGTCCTGCCATCCTGCTAACTTTGTCGAGCCTACTAGTGGTGCGTTTTCATTGAATCTTATAGAGTAATAATCCCATAATATAGTAAACTTCCTATATTAAGACCAACTTTTGGACTGTTCAAAAGTCGTCTTCAAGACCACTTTTGAACAGTCCCAAAGGCGGTCAGCCACAAGAGCACACTGGATGTAGAAAAAAAACTAAGAAAATGTACCAGAAACCTTTTAAATATGCTTTTAAAAGCATCATTTGTCTTAATTTTAGGCGGTCTTAATAGCGAAATTTCACTGTATTATATTTCAGCTGTTAATCTGATGGAAGTTGATAGCCACGATTTTATCATACATATATAGGATGGATATTGCAAAATGATATTTTTTTCTATATGCATGCATTAAATGCATGGTAGTTTGAAGTCAACGAGAAAAACAATTCAGTAAAATTCCTATATTAAGACCACCTTTTGGACTGTTCAAAAGTGGTCGTTAAGACCACTTTTGAACATTCCCAAAGGTGGTGTCTTAATGGTAGACACTTGGTGTACAAAACATAACTACTGAAACCTTGTCAAGAACCTTTTAAAAGCAGATTTAGTCTTAACTTTATGTGGTCTTAATAGCGGAATTTTACTGTATAAGATAAGCTTCAAAAGCAATACCATTGGAAAACTATGTGCAGGGGCCAATTCGAAAAGAACAAGACAAATGCCTAGTGGCGCACATATACCCCCGGCAAAGTCCATCAAATGACAATGCCATTTGTGCTGACTCTTCCCATATACTGTCCACTGAGTATAAAATACTGAATTATAACAAATATAGCAACGGCCCCGCCCATCGGGCTGCATGATGCTTCCACGCAGAGCTGAAACCGACTGCACATGAGTACTGGTAAACCGCTTTGTGGATCTAAGTCTGCTAAGGCTAAGCGGTGCGAGTCGGACCGTCCATGCTTATAAACCCTATTGGTTTCATCGGGCGATAGTGCTTGATATGTCATTCCATCTCAATCTGGGATATAAGTCCCACAAAATTGGAAGCAACGTCTCCAAACTGACCTATACAGTGTTGACGGGAACGTTAAACCTCAAATCAATCAATCAACAAACAAATATAGTATAATTCATATCATATCCAACGATAATACTGCTTGTCCCTAAATTTCTCCCACCCCTTCTATTTCGTATCTTAAACTTTGGGACTTACGGACGATTTCGACTCAGCCAAAGTAAAAAAAGCCATCGATCTCCTTTCCTTTTTACCCTGCAAGAAGAGCAGGCCCCGGCTAAATCATCACGTGACCAAGTCCGTGAAACGAACACCCCATAAAACCCCACTAAATATAGAGAAAACTTGGTCTTACGGGGGAATACATTATTTTTCTTTTGTCTGTTCCAAGACATAGGTTGTGGGTATTCGTTAGAACCGCCTCAATGAGGCGGTTCTAACGAGCACCCAAAACCTATGTTTGCAGTATTAATAAGAAAACTATCAAGAATTTTCATCAGAAAAGTAGCCATTTTGGAGATGGGAAAAATGCATTATGTCACACGGGTGTGTTACCGTGATGTTAAGCTAGTATCGGCCGGATTTGAGGTTTAACGTCCCCGTCAACACTGTAAAGGTCATTTTGGAGACGTTGCTTCCAATTCTGTGGGACTTTTACCCGACACTGAGATGAAATGACATCTCAAGCCTTGCCGCCCAATGAAACCAATAGGGTTTATAAGCAAGGACGGGTCCGACTCGCACTTCTTTGCCTGGACAGGCTTAGATCCTCTAAGCGGTTTACCAGTACTCGTGTGCGAGTTGGTCTCAGCTCTGCATCATGCAGCCCATCCATTTCTTCAAGCTCCGATGGGCGGATGCCGGCCGGACGCGTCGATGCCCTCAGAGTATGCGACATCTCAGCATCACCCAACCGGCCCTCTGCGAGAATCTCTTTCTCTCTTGACGTGTGCAAACTTCTTCGCCACCGCCCATCGGGGCTTGGAGAAATAGATTGGGCTGCATGATGCTTCCATGCAGAGCTGAAACTGACCACACGAGTACTGCATGGTAAACCGATTAGAAGGAATAAGCCTGCCCAGGCAAAGTGGTGTGGGTCAGACTGTCCAATGCATATAAGCCTTTTGGTTTCATTGGGAGGCAGGGCTTCAGATGTCGTTTCATCTCAATGTCGGGTAAGAGTCCCACAAATTTGGAAACAACGTCTCCAAAATGACCTAAATAATGTTGACTGGGGCGTAAAGGCCTAATTCAAACAAGAACGTGTGAAAACTGACGAAATCTTACTCACTATATCATACTGGTCATCCATAGGGGCCCAGTCCAGCTGTCCATCTGTTAGAAAATCCATCAGTATTCTGGTCTCTGTTCCAGCTTTCATTTTACCAATATAATGAATCCCTAAAATTTGATTACGCTGATAAGTTAGTTTTAATTGCAGTTTAACCCTTTTAGTACCAACTGGAATCTTCCTCCTTATATATAGCAGGAGTCCATTTCGAGATTTAGGGGTGTCAGGTTGTGTTTTCTTCAAAATCTATATGGAAAATGGCTGGACTTTTTGCAAAGAGTGGAGGCCCTGATCAGACGCCGCGTTCAGTGGCGTCTGATCTGGGGCTGCACTGTTTGCCAACTACCCGTTTAGGGGTTTCTGGTACTAAATGTATTGGCCCAGTTACAGATCCAACGGTCTGCTGTATTGGCCCGAGGCTGACCGAGGACCTGTAACTTGGCCAATACGAAACTACTTGATTAATGACAATTTTATTATTTGACACCATTTTTATTATTTGACACAATAAAAAACATGATTATTGATTAATATCACTTGACCTCCGGTCTGGTGTTAACACGGGTGACCTCCGATCAATACAGGATAGTCAATTAATATTACAGCGACAAAATCTTTATAACAGGAGTCTTCTGTATTTTGTTGTTGTTGTTTTTTTTTGTGTTTTTTTTTTTTTTCTTAATTGAGGTTTAACGTCCCCGTCAACACTATTAAGGTCATTTTGGAGACGCTGCTTTCAATTTTGTGGGGCTTTTACCCGGCAATGAGATGAAATGACTTCTCAAGCCCTGCCGCCTAATGATCCCAGTAAGGTTTATAAGCATGGACAGGCCGACTCGCACCGCATTGCTTGGGCAGGCTTAGATCCCCTAAGCAGTTTTCCAGTATTCGTGTGCGGGCCGGATTCAGCTCTGCGTGGAAGCACCATGCAGCCCAATCTATTTCTCCAAGCCCCGATGGGCGTGGGGTGGATGAATCTTCTGTATTGCACTAATATGTCAAATGTCGATTAAAACTTTGATTCATGGAGTAAACTTATTCATATACAGTCGAACTTCGATGGCTCGAACCGCTTTGGGACCATGGAAATTTGTTCGGGACAGCGGTAGTTCGGGCCACGGATGAGTACTATAGGTGATTTTTTCTCCGGTTACTCCGGTTTAAGTTAAGGCCACCTCTGATTAACTGCCGGCTAATAATCTTAAAAGGGTCGTAAAACCAAAACCAAACAAAACGTTACATTCATTCATCAAATTCATGCGGACAAAATACATTACATTTCTTATAAACAGAGTTTTTTAGATGAGATTTAACATATTTTATTGTTCTTCAACACAATGGGATTTTTAATCATTTAACCATGCAAATTTACTCATTGCCTTCACTTCGATTTTGACGTTTTTAATTTGCTCTTTGAGCCTCACCGCCACTTTACACATAGCCTAAGTATTGCGATGCTCTAGTGTTGGCCCTGTGTGCACTTCACGAGAAGGTGACTCAAAATTAGTTTGCAGCAGGGACACTTTAAAGTTCAGTATCCTGAAGCACTAGGTATGCTATTGGAGTTGGGGCTCATCATCACTTTGTAAATCTTGGCAAGGTAGCCAGATAGCTCATTGTGTTTCCTAGCGAGAAGCTCCTGTATATGCTTCGGTTTTTGTTTGTTTGATTTGAGGTTTAACGTCCCCGTCAACACTGTAAAGGTCATTTTGGAGACATTGCTTCCAATTTTGTTGGACTTTTACCCGATATTGAGATGACATGACATCTCAAGCCCTGCCACCCAATGAAACCAATAGGGTTTATAAGCATGGACGGGCCGACTCGCACCGCTTTGCCTAGGCAGGCTTAGATCCTCTAAGCGGTTTACTAGTACTCGTGTGCGGGTCGGTTTCAGTTCTGCGTGGAAGCATCATGCAGCCCATATATTTCTTCACGCCCCGATGGGCGGGGGGCGAAATATGCTACGGTACATGCTGCGATAAATCGTTGGCCGAAGCGCGGCGCTGGACGTCGTTACGCTCACGCGTGACGTGGTTTCGAAATTTTTCGGGGGTCAAATGTCAGCGTTTGATGCAACTGTCTTTGAAAAGAACTCTTTAAAATTATTTTGACGTTATTTTTTGTGTTTCGTTTATAATGGGAGTTGACTCCTTTTTGTTTGGATGTGATTACAATTCTCATGGACTCTTGTCAATATGGCGGACATCTCGTACGAAGTTTGTACGGGACTCAAGGCGAGATTTGGGTTCCTAAGTATGTTAGTTCCGGCCTCTCTACAGTAAAGCAAACACTTCGTGTGTTTGCTACTACCACTCTCTAGGCTAAATCCGCAGACGACAAATTGTTGATAGTTTTCTTATTTTTCCCAGAAAAAAAAACCAAATCAACTCCATAATTTGCATGGAATGTCATTTTTTTCTAGGAAATTAAGAACAATTCCAAAATGTCACCTGCTGTAAAAATACCCAGCATTCAGAACGTTAATATACTCATCCGCCTGTTCCATTTTTTTCAATGCATTGCCTTCCTATTCCAAAAGCAATACAGTTTTTTCTAAATTTCAGCCCTTAAGACGACCTAGGTATTTACAACGGGCCGTAATAATACATAAGAAAATCTATTTACCAATTTTGAAACACTCATCGGTTTATATGTATACGTTTGATACATGAGATATAAAAATACATGAATTCACGAGTAAGAATCACGTGAACAAGTCCGTGAAATGAACGTCCCACCCAACTAAACCCCAGGTTATATAGATAAAACTGGGTTTACGGTGAGGGGGGTATTCATTATTTTTAATGAGACATAGGTTGTGGGCACTCGTTAGAATCGCCTCAATGAGGCGGTTCTAACGAGCACCCACAACCTATGTTAGCAGAACAGATAAGTAAAATTTAACGGCTTTTCATCAGAAAAGTAGCCATTTTGGACTTCAGCAAGGCGTTCGACAAAGTTCCTCACGAACGCCTTGCTATCAAGCTAAAGCACTACGGAATACGAGGCAGCCTGCTACAGTGGATCCAGAGCTTCCTGACAGACAGAAAACAACAAGTTCTCGTCGAAGGCCAGTCTTCCACAACTGCCCCAGTCGTATCCGGTGTCCCTCAAGGAACAGTCCTTGGACCTCTGTTGTTCCTCCTCTACATAAACGACCTGCCTCAGAAAGTCAGCTCCACAGCCCGTCTCTTTGCTGATGACAGTCTCATGTACCTGAAGATCTCAAGCACAGAAGACACCGCTGCTCTCCAGCTGGATCTAGACAGGCTTCAGCAATGGGAATCAGACTGGCAGATGTCGTTCAACCCGAGCAAATGCGAGGTAGTCAGGGTAACCAAACGAAAGAACCCAGTTGAAGCCACCTACCAGATACATGGCCAGGACCTGACAGTCGCCAAGACAGGGAAGTACCTGGGAGTCCTCATTTCAGAAGATATGTCATGGAAACCCCACGTGGACGCCACCATAAAGAAGGCAAACAACAGCTTGGCCTTTCTCCGCAGGAATCTAAGCAGGTGCCCCCAAGAAGTCAAAGCACAGTGCTACAAGACCCTGGTTAGACCAATCACAGACTACGCCTCGTCAGCATGGGACCCACACACCACGACATGCATTCAGCAGCTGGAGGCGGTACAGCGGCGAGCAGCCAGGTTTGTCAATGGTGACTACCATACAAAGAGCAGCACCTCTAAGATGATCCAGAACCTTGGCTGGCCATCCCCTCAGCAGCGACGACAAGATGCTAAACTTGTGATGGTGTACCGCATCACCCACGGCCTTGTGGATATCCCAGCCTCCAGGTTCTTCCACCCGACATCTTCATGCACAAGAGGCCATCCCCTGAGGTACATGGTACCATTCTGCAGAACAGACGTCTTCCTGTACTCCTTCTTCCCCTCGGGCATCAGACTCTGGAACCAGCTACCTGAGAGCGTGGTCATGTCAGAGACCCTTGAGGACTTCAAGAGGGGTCTGGCCAGTCTTCACTAAGCTATGTACAGACTGTTTTTAACCGTTTTTAACCAGCACTGTTTTACCGTCACTTGTTAGCGCCTCACCACGATCTTGTACATAGCTCAAGTACGACGATGCTCCAGAGTGGGCCCTGTACTTTATGGGAAGAAGAAGAAGATTTTGGAGATGTGAAAAATGCACAATGTCGCACAGGTGTGTCTTCGTAATGCGAAATCAGAAATGTCTTCTTTTACCTGTGTCAAATTCATAACCTTTGTCAATAAATGTATGACAACAGCCTCCGGCCTGGTCATGTTGTTCGAGCACTAGAACCTTCTTGCCTGCCCGGGCCAGGAGAACCGCCGCGCTCAGACCCCCTATGCCACTCCCTATGATGATCGCATCGATATCTCGTGGAATTCTGTCTATTCGAAATCCTGAAGGAAAACAAGACATAACGAAAACACACCTATATGAATACATTGTAAACTTTACCGCCGAAAAAAAACTAAAATTTTAAGATGAAAAATTGTGATATTTTTCTTATTTCTGCTCAAAATATAGATTGTTGGTACTCGTTAGAACCGCCTCATCGAGGCGGTTCTAACGAGTACCAACAATCTATATTTTGGAGTAGAAATAAGAAAAATAAAGTTTACCCCTGTAAACCCCAGTTTTACTGTATTAAAATTGGGGTTCAAGGGGGTAAAAATTATATATACGTGTTTCCGTGATGGTACTGCAAGCGAGTGCCATGCTCGTCTGTTTTTTTCATATGTCATATAGGGAGATAAATTAGCCAAGGTGCATGATAGAGTTATGGAACTTGGTTATAATGTAGCTCTTGTGGAGATACAGCTGTGTGTCAAGTTTCATCAGGCTGGGCCAAATAGTTTGGGAATGATGGCAAAGGTTAAAGTTTTATTCGTTAAATTTTCGAAAGAATAGGTCAAAGTTCCAAGGTCAGGGTCACGGGTCAAATAGAAAGGACTTGCCCTAAGAAATACACATGTGAATTTTGAAAGTTGCATTATTTGTGGTATAAAATGAGAGACCAAAACATTTTTTTTTTTTTTTTTTTTTTTTTTTTTTGTGTGTTTTGTTTTTGAAACGGGCGTTCAATTTTTTTTTTTTGTTTTGTTTTTTCGTATGGTACAACGGGAGATAAGTCAGTTTTTGTTTGATTTGATTAGGGTCGAACATCCCAGTCAAGTCTATTAAGGCCATTTTGGAGACGTTGCTTCCAATTTTGTGGGACTTTTTCCCGACATTGAGATGAAATGACATGTCAAGCCCTGTCGCCCAATGAAACCATAAGGTTGTATATGCATGGATGGTCCGACTCGCACCACTTTGCCTGGGAACGCTTAGATTTTCTAAGCGGGTTACGAGTACCCGCCATGTGCTCGGTCGGTTTTAGCTCTGCGTGGAAGCACTGTGCAGCCCAATCCATTTCTCCAAACCCAGATTGGCGGGGCCGTGAGATAAATCAGTTAAATTGCATGATCGAGTTATGAAACTTCGTAAGAATGTAGCTCTTATGATCATACAGATCTGTATCAAGTTTTATGAGGCTAGGGCAATTTTTTTTTCAAATATGGCCAAGGTTAAAGTTTTGGTTACATCTTCGAAAAATAGGTCAAAGGTCAAGGGTCATAGTTCAAAACGCTTGGTATCAATGGAAAGGTCTTGTCTCAAGGAACAGCAATGTGAAGTTTGAAGGCTGCATTGTTAGGGGTATTTAAATGATTGATAAAAACGTTTTTGTTGTTGTTGTTGTTGTTTGTTTGTTTTTAAACAGAGAGAAAAGAGGAGATAATTCAGTCAAATAACATGTCAGAGTTATGGAAATTAGATAGAATGTAGCTTTTGTAATGGTGACTATGAGTGTGAAGTTTCATGTAGGTATATCCGGCCCCCGCCCATCGGGGCTTGAAGAAATAGATGGGCTGCATGATGCTTCTACGCAGAGCTGAAACCGACCCGTACACGGGTACTGGCAAACCGCTTAGAGGAGTTAAGCCTGCCCAGGCTAAGCAATGCGAGTCGGACTGTCCATGCTTATAAACCCTATTGGTTTCATTGGGCAACAGGGCTTGAGATGTCATTTCATCTTAATGTCGGCTAAAATGCCCCACAAAATTGGAAGCAATGTCTCCAAAATGACCTTTACAGTGTTGACAGGGACGTTAAACCTCAAATCAAACAAAAACAAAATCATGAAGGTATATCTAATGGAATTTGACACTGGACCGATGGCCTTTATTACCATAATTTCACACCCGACTGGTTTCTGAGGCGACTTTCAGGTGTGTCTTTAAACCGAGGTCTCCCGTCTCCGTCTGACCTTAGCTGTTGGTGGGACGTAAAACTTAAATACATACATACATACGCGGCCCCCGCCCAAATTGGGCTTGTAGAATTAGCTAGTCTTAGATTATTCACCATATTTGCATTATTTGCTGGCTCCCAGCTTGCACATTGTCAATATTGGAAAAAAACAGGTAACCAAAACCCCTGACCTTTTAAGGTCAGGGGGTCTGGTTACCTGTTTTTCTAACACTGATAACCTTCAGACTAGGAACCAGCAGATAATGCAAATAAGGTGAATATACGAAAACACGCCTATATAATTTTAACCCCCTTGAATACCAGTTTTATATAGTAAAACTCGGTTTTATAGGGTTAACCCTTATCACAATCTACATTTTGAGCAGAAATAAGAAAAATATCACAAATTTTCATATATTTTGGCGTTAAATTGACAATGTATTTGTATGGGCGTGTTTTCGAAATGACAGTGGGATTTCGCAGTAATAATCGCTGATGTTAAGATATTCACCTTATTTGCATTATCTGCTGGTTCCTAGTCTAAAGGTTATCAGTGTTGGAAAAACAGGTAACCAGACCCCCCTGAACTTTCAAGGTCATGGGGGCTGGTTACCTGCTTTTCCATTATTGACAATGTGCAAGCTGGGAGCCAGCAAATAATGCAAATATGGTGAATGGGGCGCCCTTTTTCTGTTTATTCCCTATTTATAAATATCCATAATTATTTATGGATATGGCAAATAAATGCAATAAATAATGACTGAAACCAAAGGCTTTTGCGATGAATTATGGATATCCATAATTCAAAATATGGATATCAATAATTCAGCCCGATTTATATATATCCATAATTCGATTTATGGATATCTATAATTCGAATTATAGATATCCATTATTCCTTTGATTTATGGGTATCCATAATTCGAATGATGGATATCCATATATTGAATTATGGATATCTATAAATATGGTTTAAATAGTGAAATGGCACCACATACTGAGATACATACGCTGCTTGATGATTTTGTTCCTCTTCATCTATCTATTACCAAAGGATCAGCATCTCGCCTATATGACCTTAGCTATTGATGGGACGTAAAACTCAAACACATACATACCTCAGTTTGAAACTTTCAAATATTAAAAAAAACAAAAAAAAACAGTAGTCTTTATTTTAGCTAGTCTTAGATTATATACGAAAACACGCCTATATAATTTTGACCCCCTTGAATCCCAGTTTTATATAGTAAAACTCGGTTTTATAGGGGTAAACCTTATCACAATCTATATTTTGAGCAGAAATAAGAAAAATATCACAAATTTTCATGTGAAAATTTTCATATATTTTATTTTATTTTAAATTGACAATGTATTTATATGGGCGTGTTTTCGAAATGACAGTGGGGTTTTGCAGTAATCATCGCTAGTGTCAAACCTTGTGCTGCTGAGCCCGGATATGTATTATCTTTCAAACAATGAAGATCCAGATCAGATGGCTTCTGAAGCCATCTGATCAGGATCTTCATTGTTTGCCATTCAGTTTTTGAATTTGTAGGAATAAGAAATCAAGTCTTCTGATTTGTTAATAATCAGTAGTGGGTGTGGCATATTTAAATATTCAACAGGACAAGGGTTAAGATACTTACGCTGCTTGATGACTCTGTTCCTTTTCATCTGATCTGTTTCCAAAGGATCAGCATCTCGCAAGAACTCTAGAGAAAAAGGATTTCTACCTGGCTTTGGTCTGGTCCTACGTATTACTATCAGCGTGGTCAACAAGAGAATGCCAATTGCAGCAATTAACATCACAATATTATCAAATATATCCGCTAACATCTTTAAAATTTCCATTTATATCGACCGGATTGGGAAAATAAACTTATATTCTGCCATCAGTTATTTTTGAAAAATGATCAGGGAACCGCTATATTTCCAATTCACGTGCAGAAACTTGTGCAACTGAATAGTGATCACTATTCTCAAAGACAAAAGAATATAAATTCTATTAAATACTCGATAATATACGGCATAAAAATGATAACCAACAACACATCACAACGCGAAACAGCATAACACAACACAGAGTGAGTTTTTGAGTTTTACGTCTCTCCAACAGCTAAGGTCATACAGAGACGGGACCTCTAGCATCAGAGGCAAGTGCACTAACCAATGAGCTATCACGCTCATGCTGTTGTATTGTATACCCTTTTAATTTCGCGGGTTCTTTATTGACAATTTTCATACGCCAAAGTTTTGGGCATGGAAAAAAGGTTTTATGACTTCCGGGTCTGATCATGGCCTTCATTCTCAGAAAAAGATATACAATATACATTCGAACTTCAAAGGGTCTTACGCTTTTTGAACCATGAACATTTGCTCGAGATTGGGGTAGTGGGGGCCACTGCGCCCGCCATGCCGGAGTGATGTGGATCGCTTAGGGATATCTTTTTGATATATAAATTAAAGGTATGTTGTGTGTACTTATTAGAATAGCCTCATCGAAGCGATTCTAATGAGTACGATTTCAAGATCAAATAAGAAAAAAACTATCTCATGGAGCCTTAAGGGGAATGGGAACACCTCCAGGGGAGGCCACTCCTGCAAAAGTATTTTTGTCTCTCGTGTCTCCTTTAAGAGTAGACTCCTTTTTCAGTGGGATAGGGCTTATAGAAAAGCGAGAGGGAAGTCCCGAAAAGTGTATCCCTTTGAAAAATTGCGGGAAAATGTGCAGATGTTACCATTCCCCTTAAAACGTTGTTACTTGGAGTTACTGGGAAAATCTCTGCGGAATCCAGATCGAGGTTGACTCAGCCCAGGTAAACGAGCTATCCATCACACAAAACACGCCTATATAACTTGACCCCCTTAAACCTCACTTTTATATTGTAAAACTGGGATTTACAGGGGTGTACATTATTTTTTATATTTCTGCTCAAAAGTATATATCACGAAAACAGGCCTATATAATTCTGACCCCTTGAACCCCACTTTTATATAATTGGGTTTGAGGGGGACACATTATTTTTCTTATTTCTGCTCTAAATAAAGATTGTGGGTACTCGTTAGAACAGCCTCGATGCGGTTCTAACGTGTACCCACAATCTATATCATGAGCAGAAATAAGAAAAATATACCATTTTTTTCATTTGAAAATTTCTTTTTTTTTTTTTTCTTTTCGGCGTTAAAGTGGGGGAGGGGAGAGGAATTTACCCAAGGCAATTGTCTAACAAACAGAGGAAAGAATGGGTGGGTGTGATATATTTTAAAAAAGAAACGGTGCATAAAACATGATGCCTCAGATTAATACTGAATTACCCCACCCACTTTCAGAATGATGTTTCTCGATAACTAAGGCTTACGTTACAAAACCAATACTATTTTAGTAAATGGGACATTGTATGAAATATATCAGGAGAAAATGAAGACTTTTGTTCTAGGGCAGGAAAAGGGCCTTATGCACCCCCCCCCCTTTACAATGTATTTGTATATGCGTGTTTTCGTAATCGTGGGTAGTCGTTAGAACCGCGGTTCTACGGTTCTAACGACTACCCACAATCTATGTTTTTGACAGAAATATGAAAAATATCAGATATTCTTTATCTATTTTTTTTTTCATTTTTTTTCTATATATTTGAATAGGTATGTTTTCGAAATGCCGTGTTCGAGTGATTGAAGTTTCACTAAACGAAACATTATGTAGTTCTGTAGCATATAGAGAAGCTTTAATGACACACGTGGACTAGACCGACCGATTGGTGAGACTGCTTTAAACATTGGTCTAGTCAACGCATGTCTGAAAGTACATTTCTTGTATTCTAGTTCAATGTAATATCTGACGGGCTTTGGAAATCAATTCGCGATAAATAGCGAAAAAGACGGTCCTGTGTGTAATGTCCCTTGAATCGTGGCTCCTGAGGTTTCTTTGTTCCCCGTCAGTAGTAAGAGGTCCCAGGGAAGAAATCGTTGCTGGCACTATCTTTGTAGCCGCGCGTTCGCTCCCACATTTCCCATTTCTGGGGAATGAGGAAGCCATCTCCCGCTATATCCCTGGCTCCTGAGGAACAATTCTTTCCTCTCAGAGCAGATTCCTTTGTCAGACAAGCTTGGTGATAAGTAAAGCGAACACAAAGTCACCGTTTTTTTTGTTTGTTTTTTGTTTGTTTTTTGTTTGTTTGTATTGCCAGGCTGGAACCCACAGCGGTGAGAGACCCAGCGCTCTTATCCACTAGGCCACGGAGGCCCGTAAAATTACCGACTTTGTTTTCCTTAATAAAAATAGCGAAACATATGCCAGGTGTATCCGGGACACACTCACATTAAATATCGGATACACAGTTTGCGCAGCATCATTTAACCCTTGTCCTACTGAATATTTTAATCTACCACACCCACTACTGATTATCAACCAATCAGATTACTTGATTAAAATTATTGCAACGAATTCACAATCCGAATGACAAACAATGTAGATCCTGATCAGATGGCTTCTTCAGAAGCCATCTGATCTGGATCTACATTGTTTCAAATATAAGGCATATCCAGGCTCAGCATGGCAAGGGTTAAGTGACGTTGACGTCAGCAGGCCCGACTAGCGACGCCGCAGTTTCTAACGTCGCAGTTGCTAACGTCAAATACATGACAACCCTTACACGTACAGCCTTGTGAAAAGGCTGGATGGATTTTGGGTTGCTTGAACGCGCAAAAAGATTTAAGAACTGGATACAAGACATAGTTCAGGTCAACATGTACAGTATAACACGACAATACAGAGGAAGATGGACAGATCTACCGGACGTCGTTCTAACAGAGGTTTTCAAATATTTGCCAGATCATGACAAACTCAATGCAGCCTTAGTATGTTTCAGCTGGTACCGGATTTTCGAGTCCCCTTGTCTTTGGAGGAAGCGACATTTTGATATGGGAGGATTCAAAGCTCAAACGAATGGTTATAAAGCTTGTAGGTTTGCTGAGAGGTTTGGACAATATTTACGTTACTTGTCAATGACTTGCAGTCATCCATCTTTCCATACGTGTAAACAGTTTCAGAGTACAATTGATGAAATGCTAGGAAAGCTTAAAGAAGAAAACACCCAGCTGCATGAATTTGAGTTTTGTAGGCTTGAGCTGGAGAGATATTGGAAATACGAGTCTCCGAGGGAAAGAGTTATAGGAACATTTTCTAAATTTTTCAAGACGCAGAAAGCTATGCAGAGCTTCGACATGTCCTACAGTCAGTTTCCAACATATGGTGGATGTCGGATCCTAGATAGCATTGGATGTCAGTCTGGGGACACGATCACAGACTTGCTACTGGAAGATTTCTTTCACTCACGCCTACCAGTCTTCCAGGCCAAGAAATATAAGAAATGTATAAGCCATTTTACAAATGTACGGTATATGGCGCTCAACTACAACTGTATTTCTGAAGAAATTATTGAACTCTTTTCGAAAACGCTTTCAAGAAAGCTTGAATATCTGAACATCAAGATTTTCAGGAACGATCCTCATTTTCATAGAATCTCAGGATACACGTGGAAAATGCTGCGACGAGCTTGTAGTAAGCTGAAAGTTTCCCTCTGGTTTGAGAGTATTGGTTCATACAGCGAAATCTCGCCTATTCTCGTGAACGAGATTCCGGTGAAGGACATCCATATATGGACGGGGTATGACGATGATATGAACTGGAGGCTTGGGCAGACTGTCGACCACATTTCTGATATGTATTCAGGAACCCTAGGTATGTATTATAATTCACCGTACTGGTGGAAAAATTAAACCATATGTGCCTTGTGGCTCTTTTCTGGGACATTGGCAAACAGTACAGACCCAGATCAGACACCACAGAACGCGGCATCTGATCTGTGTCCACTCTGTGTACTTAAAGAACATTCATTTGTGTAAAATTTGCCACAAAAACAAAGCTGACACCCCGATAATTGGAAATGCACCATTCCAAGGTAACTAGGTGGAAGGTACCATTGTCATATATGGGTTAACCGCTTATGTATAAGCCTGAAAAGATTGGCTAGGCAAATGACCTAAGTAGTGTTGACAGGGCCGTTCACTCCTAAACAATAAAATAGCCATCAGAAGAGATGATAAATCTCCCGACCAGAAGCCAGTATAGCCTTCAGAAGATTGGTTCACAAATAAAAAGTGCAACAGAATAAACATGCACTAGTAAGCTGCAACATCTGCGGGATTCTCGTATACGGTATATGATATTTATTGAGACTATCTTCACCTAATGATATTTGATACTAAGGATCGCTTCTCAACATGATGAAGATCTCCAAGATTTTCAATGCAAAAAGTACTGGTATTGCTGAGTTGTGGTTATTGCACATGAAATGCCTGTTCAGCAACATATCTCAAAGGATAAAGGAGTTATGACCATCACAAGATTATATTGTCAGGGGAAAACTCAGGGCACTCAGAGTTGTGGTTCTTGCGCATGACACGCCTGCTTAACCTCGTGTACATCTGTACCAAGTACCATCAATCTGTCTCAAAGGATATTGGAGATATGGTGATCACAAGGCGGTCATACTGTTATATTGGAAGGGGACATAACTCAAATACCACAGCACCAAGTGTTATGGTTCTTGCACATAACATACCTTCTATACATTGCATTCAATTATGCCAAGTTCCATCAATATATCCCAAAGGCTATTGGAGTTATGTTATGGCCATCACAAGGTTATATTGTTAGGGGATATATCTCAAAATATAGGGCATCCAGTCATAATTCGTGCGCATGACACACCTGCTTAAGACACACCTGCTTAACCTCAGGTACATCTGTACCAAATACCATTAATATGTCTTAAAAGGTATTGGATCACAAGGTGGTCATAATGTTATATTGGAAGGGGATATAACTCAAATATCATAGCACCAAGAGTAGTGGTTTTCAGGCATGACACGCCGTCTCAACCTTGTTTACAATTGTACCAAGTACCTTCAATGTATATCAAACGGTATTGAAGTTATAGTCATCACAAGATTATATTGTCAGGTGAGATAACTAAAAAACAGGGCACCCAGTGTTATGGTTCTTGCACATGGCACGCCTGCTTAACCTCATGTACAACTCTACCAAGTACCATCAAGATATCTCAAAGGCTATCGGAGATATGGCTATCACAAGGTAGTGATTCTATTTTATTGGAAGGGGAGATAACTCAAAACCATGGTAAACAGAGTTGTGGCTCTTGCGCACGACACGCCGTCTCAGTCTTGTGAACAATTGCGCCAAGTACCAGCAATATATATCTCAAATGGTATCTCAATTTTTGGGAGGGGAGATAACTAAAAAAAACATGGCACCCAGAGTTGTGGTTCTTGCGCACGAAACGCTGTCTCAGCCTTGCGAACAATTGTGCCAGGTACCATCATTGTGTCTCAAAGGGTATTGGAGTTATGTCCACCACAAAGTAGTTTATTTGAAGGGGAGGTAATTTAAACACTATGGCACCAAGAGTTGTGGTTCTTGCGCATGATACGCCACCTCAGCCTGGTGAACAACTATATCATACATGTACCATCAATGTGTCTCAAAGGCTAGATATCCTACTTCTAAATATCTGTAGGATATCTACATAATTTGTCTACTGTGGCTAATTCGAACTCGCCCTCGAGTCCGTAGAGAATTATTCCCATAGCTCTAGATATCCTACTTCTAGATGTCTATAAGATATCTAGATAATTAGTTTACTATAGCTTATTAGAACTCGCCCTCGAGAATTATTCCCATAGCTCTAGATATCCTACTTCTAGATATCTACAGATATCTACATAATTAGGATTTAGAATAATTTAGCGAGGGTTTTCTTAAATGTTGAATATTTAAGTTGTGTGTTTACATTGGAATCACCTCAATGAGGCGCTAAAATGTGTACTCAAATATTCCTTTGTTTTCAAGATCTAAAAGGTATACTGAAGTCTGCCTCATGACCTGGCAAAAAACCGGGTTTTATGAGTATTGCCCAGCCCGGTGGGTAAAACTGGGAAAACCCGGGTAATACTGGGCAATACTGGGTAATACCGGGCAATACTGGTGTCACATTTGTCAGGGTGATAAAAAATGTATTAGTTTGACCTGAAAATAATATGAAACAGGACTTAAGTATCAATTGCTAATAAATTCCAAAGTCCCAAATTATTCTATCCAGTTCAAAACTAAAAGTGAAGCTTCTGAAAAAGAGTATATTAAAGTATAAAAGTATAATACTAACATTTGCAAAGGCTGTGATCATGCACCTACAGCCAGGGATTACCGGTAATTATACCTATTGTTAAACCAACAATATAAACCTAATATGCCTGTTGGTGAGCAGTTTTTACAAAAATCCAATCTTCAGGGAAAACAGTAATTTTTGTCATTCTCTCTGTCAAACATGAAACCAAAGGATCCTATTTGGATTTTTTTTTGACATTTCTGAAGATGGCTAGAAAAAAAAACTGCCAAATGCAATGGGTGCAAAATGGTTGTTAGTGCAAAAAGTGAAAGACTCAGCACACAGACTAAAATGTTGTGGTAGCTCAGAGGATACAAAGACAGATAACATATTTGTTATGTTCAGCTGTAAGTAAAAGTCAAATTTGCATTTATATTTCACCAATGTATCCGAGTCTGATATAATGCCCTCCTCAATATATGACTGATATATGGCTCTACAATGCATTTAAGAATTTAGAAAACTTAAATTAGCAATAATACAATAAAACACACAGGTTCTTTTCAGTAAACCCATCCCTAAACCATATTACCCAGTATTGCCCAGTTGAGGGATTATTGCCCAGCCCGGGAAAACCCGGGTTTTCCCAGGCGGGTTTTCCCGGGCGGTCAATACTTTGCCAACCTTGTACTATACTTCATCTTCAGTAGAACAAACTACTCCAATCTCGAACATTTTTTATAGTCCCACAGATATTCGAGCTGTCGAATGCTCATCACGGGAACAAGTCCGTGAAAAGAACACCCTCTAAAACCCAACTTTATACAGAGATTACTGGGGTTTACCGGGTAAACGTTTTCTTATTTCTGCTCCAAGACATAGATTGTGGGTACTCGTTAGAACCGCCTCAATAAGGCGGTTCTAACGCGCACCTACACCCTATTTTGCAGTATAAATAAGAAAAATATCATGGGTTTTCATCAGAAAAGTAGCCATTTTTGAGATGTGAAATATTGCACCATGTCGCACGGGCGTGTTATCGTAATGTCTAAATAGGCAACAGGGACACTGGCACCGACAAATCCAAACTTAAAGCATACGCACCGCCTTCCTTTCCTTGTGAACGGCTGGCATATAACTTTTTCAGGATCAGTCTCCATGAAAGTCATGTAGCCGGATTGGGGCTAAAATGTTCAATCGGTGTACCAATGATGTAGTGGCTCAGTTACTCACCTCATGAACCACTGGTCTTGGGTTCGAATCTGGCCTTCTCCAGACTTTCGGGTGAGACTTTAAACCGAGGGTTGGTGGGAAGTAAAAACTCAGACACAGACATTTCTTTACGTTGGGTGAGACAAAGATGACGTGTATCTTGCGGAACTGGGACGTCCAACTGGTATTGGCTTTCAGTTGGACAAGGCCTGCTGTAATTGCAGCAGGTAAGGGCAGAGGAGAAATGTTATTTCTTCTGCTTCTACACTTCCGTTCATTTTCCTCTTTCTCCTCTGTCCCTCACTTTCATATCATCTACTATCTCTTCCATCACATTTCTCCCTTTCTCTAGGAGACGACACAAAATGACCCACAAGGCCTAGGGTTGACGTGTCGTTAAACCCAAAACTTCACTTTCAGAATCGATGTCATTGGAACTAGACAACAACCACGAGATCGTGGACCACGAGATCATTAACCTGGTCAACAGTTGTAAACATTTGAAAGAGCTGAGCATCAATGCAATAGTCTCCGTAGCAACAGTGGAACAATTGTGTGAACTTCAAAAAGAAGGAAAGATAGGTAAGAAAACTGACTTTCTGTAAATACAGTCGACGTTCAAGGGCTCGAACTCCTTTGGGACCACGAAACCTGTTCGAGACTGGGGTAGTTCGAGTCACTGAGGGCTACTTCCAGGAGACATAACGGGAATAATTTTGGGACTTCTTTTATAAATTTATGCTTAGTGTACTCATTAGAATCGCCTCATTGCCTCATTGAGGCGATTCTTAGGAGTACACACGGCTTACATTTGCAAGCTAAAAGGAGAAAGTATCCTCTTTTTTCATCACTATTTCTTAACTTAGAGAAATTCCCTAGGGTCTCAAGAATAGGTTCGACTCAGCCATAATAAACGATTTTGATTTGTTTGATTTGAGGTTTATCGTCCCCGTCAACACTGTATAGGTCATTTTGGAGACGCTGCTTCCAATTTCGTGGGACTTTGACCCGACATTGAGATGAAATGACATCTCAAGCCCTGTCGCCGAATGAAACCAATAGTGTTTATAAGCATGGACGGTCCTACACGCCCGCTTTGCCTAGGCAGGCTTAGATCCTCTAAGCGGTTTACAAGTACTTGTGTGTGGTCGGATTCAGCTCTGCGTGGAAGCATCATGCAGCCCATCTATTTCTTTAAGCCCCGATGGGCGGGGCCCAGAGCTACTGAGGGCTACTCCCAGCAGACATAACGGGGATAATTTTGGGACTTCTCCTCGATGTTTAACGACAGAAATGTATGCTGTGTGTACTCATTAGAATCGCCTCATTGAGGCGATTCTAATGAGTACACACAGCATACATTTGCAAGCTAAAAGGCGAAAATATCCTAAATTTTTCATCACAATGTCTTAACTTAGAGAAATTCCATAGGGACTCAAGAATAGGTTCGACTCAGCCATAATAAACGAGCCATCGGTGTTCGAGCCATCGTAGTTTTACTGTAAGTTCCATAATAGGGTTATGTTATGGAAGCAAGGAATACACCACGGAACACAAAAAGTATGGCGTGTACAAGTTTTTTTTATTTAGTTTCGGACAATTAGACCTCATGAGTAACCCTCTGATATTTTCAAAGTTCCACATTGGAATCAATGATCACAAAGGAATTAGTAAATATGATCTACACCATGATGAGGGATAGGGAGACTTTTTACGGTTGTCACACAATCCCTTTACACATTATATGGGCGATATAATTTTTTTTACGGTTTTATGTAAAACCTAATATGGGCGGTTCGAAAATTTGGCGGTTTTAAGATAAAAGACGTCGTTGCAGTTTAGCTCATAATTTTGGGATTGTGTCCCATTTTGTGCCATTGGCAACGAGTGCGGAACCAAATAGTGTTAACCCAGTTCAGACGCCGCGTTCTGCAACATCTGACCTGTGTCTGCACTGTTTGCTCTCTGGTGCTAAAACCCTTCCATCTTTGAATCGGACTTGCGCGCCTTCTGTCTTTGAATCGCAACAGGTCTGCATGTTCTTAAAAATAGGGGTTAAATCAATACTAGATCTGCAGTCGATGGTATACCATCGCAAATACCCGCTGTTTCTAATAATAACACTAATGACTCAAAACTACATGTAAGTTAAAATAAGTTGAAAAGAACATTCTAACTGATAAGCAAAGTTTCAGAAGTGTAACTCTTATAGTTTAGAAGATATGGCAAAGGCAATTTTTTTTACCTTTGACCTTGGAGTTATGTGGAGGTCTACCTAAAGTATCCAAATTTATTCTATATTCCAACAGCCATCCAATAACAAAGTTTCAGAAGTGTAACTCCAATAGTTTAGAAGATATGGAAAATCATAATTTTTGACCTTTGACCTTGGGGTCATGTTGAGGTAAAGGTCACACCAAAAGTATCCAAATTTATTCTATATTCCAAGGGCCATCCAATAACCAAAGTTTCAGAAGTGTAACTCTAATATTTTAGAAGATATAGCAAAATCACTTTTTGACCTTTGACCTTGGGGTCGAGGTCACACCAAAAGTAGCCCAACATATTCTATATTCAAAGGACCATCCAATAAGCAAAGTTTCAGAATTGTAACTCCAATTGTTTAGGAGATATGGAAAATCATAATTTTTGACCTTTGACCTTGGGGTCATGTTGAGGTAAAGGTCACACCAAAAGTATCCAAATTTATTCTACATTCCAAGGGCCATCCAATAACCAAAGTTTCAGAAGTGTAACTCTAATATTTTAGAAGATATAGCAAAATCATACTTTTTGACCTTTGACCTTGGGGTCAAGGTAACACCAAAAGTAACCTGACATATTCTATATTCCAAGGACCATCCAATAAGCAAAGTTTCAGAAGTGTAACTCCAATAGTTTAGGAGATATGGCAAATCATAATTTTTGACCTTTGACCTTGGGTCATGTTGAGGTCAAGTTCACTAAAAGGTTACCCACTGCCATCTACATTCCATGTACAATCCACATGCAAAGTTTCAAAAGTGTAACTTTAGTGGTTGCAGAGGAGATCCATTTACAAGAAACGTGACGGACGGACGGACAGACGGACGGACGGACGGACGGACGCCGGAGTGAACTGCGGTACGAAAACAATATACCCGACTTTTCTTCGAAAAAGCGGGTATAATAAGTAATAGGATGGCAAACAGTGTTGATTCTGATTAGACGGCTGTTAAGCAGTCTCATCAGAGTCAGCACTTTTTTCATTGCTATATGTACTGTGGGCCGCTGCCGCCCCCGCCCATCGGGGCTTGGAGAAATAGATTGGGTTGCACGATGCTTCCACGCAGAGCTGATACTGACCGCACATGAGTACTGGCAATCCGCTTAAAACGTCTAAGCCTGTCCAGGAAAATTGCTGCGAGTCGGCCCGTCCAAGCTTATAAACCCTATTGGTTTCATTGGGCGGCAGGGATTGAGATGTCATTTCATCTAAATGTCGAGTAAAAGTCCCACAAAATTGGCAGCAACGTCTCCAAAATGACATTTACAGTGTTGACGGGGACGTTAAACCTCAAATCAAACAAAAAACTGTGGACCGCTTCTGTAATGATGCAGTGGTAGAGCGTCGGACTCATGATCGAGTTGTATCCGGTTCGTACCCAAAGAGCACCAAGCGTTGTTTACTTGCTTTGTTTGTTTGTTTGATTTGAGGTTTAACGTCCCCGTCAATACTGCATAGGTTATTTTGGAGACGCTGCTTACAATTTTTGGGGACTTTTACCCGACACGGAAATGAAATGGCAGCTCAAGCCCTGTCGCCCAATAAAACCAATAGGGTTTATAAGCATGGACAGTCCAACTCACATCATTTTGCCTGGGCAGGCTTAGATCCTCTAAGCGGTTTACCAGTACTTGTGTGTGGTCAGTTTCAGCTCTGCGTGGAAGCATCATGCAGCCCATCTATTTTTCAAGCCCTTGTTTACTTGAGCAAGACACTTCATCAACATTGCTTAGTACTGGTTCTCACCGTGGCTGACCTGCCTAAAATATCCAAGAGGCATAGTATAGGCAGTCTTCGAAGACAGACGGGCAGTCTATTAACCCACTGTATGCTAGTGGACTCTTCCTTTGCTATATGTTGGAAAAGTTCATTTGTCATATAAGGGGTGTCAGGCCTATTTTTTTTTTTCATCTTTATTCTAATTTTGACTGAAAATTCTGTAAGAAAATAGTGCAGGCCCTGATCAGACGCCGCGTTCTGTGGCATCTGATTTGGGCCTGCACTGTTTGCCAAGGTACCCCTTTAGGGGTTTCCAGTAAAAGTCTCCCAGTACATCCATCATGGTGCAGAATATATTTTCTGGTCCTTTGGGATCATTGAGTTCATTTAGAATCATTTTGAAAATAGAGTTCTGCTTAAGCTGGTGCTAGAGGGCATGGCGGTGTTGCACATTTCAGTACTGGTCATGAACAGACCCAATAAAACCTAGTCTGCTACATTCGTTTATTTGGTGTATTCTTTGCTTCCAAAGGATCAAACTATTCAGTATTTATTTATTTCTGTGCCAGATTAGAAGAGTTGTTCATAACGCCAGAACAATAGAGTTACTCATACCTCATGGGGTTGGGGGGGGGGGGGGGACTCATAGTGCTAGGTCAGGAAGGTTACTCTTGACACCAGGTCACGCGGTCACTCACAGTGCCAGTTCAGGAGGGTTACTCATAGCACCATACCAGGAGAGTAACTCATGACACCAGGTCAGGAGGGTTACTCATAGCGCTAGGTCAGGAGGGTTACTCATAGCACCATACCAGGAGAGTAACTCATGACACCAGGTCAGGAGGGTTACTCATAGCGCCAGGTCAGGAGGGTTACTCATAGCACCAGTTCTGGAGGGTTACTTATGGCACCAGGTCAAGAGGGTTACTCATAGCACCAGGTCAGGAGGGTTACTCATTGCACCAGGTCAGGAGGGTTACTCATAACACCAGGTCAGGTTATCACTAATAGCACCGGGTCGGGAGGGTTACTTATGGCAACAGGTCAGGTGATCACTTATAGCACCGGGTCAGGAGGGTTACTGATAGCGTCAGGTCAGGAGGGTTACTTATGGCAACAGGTCAGGTGATCACTTATAGCACCGGGTCAGGAGGGTTACTCATAGCACCAGGTCAGGAGGGTTACTCATAGAACCAGGTCAGGAGGGTTACTTATTGCAACAGGTCAGGTGATCACTTATAGCACCAAGTCAGGAGGGTTACTCATAGCGCCAGGTCAGTAGTGTTACTTATGGCAACAGGTCAGGTGATCACTTATAGCACCGGGTCAGGAGGGTTACTCATAGCGCCAGGTCAGGAGGGTTACTCATAGCACCAGGTCAGTAGGGTTACTCATAGCGCCAGATCAGGAGGGTTACTCATAGCGCCAGGTCAGTAGTGTTACTTATGGCAACAGGTCAGGTGATCACTTATAGCACCGGGTCAGGAGGGCTACTCATTGCACCAGGTCAGGAGGGTTACTTATGGCAACAGGTCAGGTGATCACTTATAGCACCGGGTCAGGAGGGTTACTCATAGCACCAGGTCAGGAGGGTTACTTATGGCAACAGGTCAGGTGATCACTTATAGCACCGGGTCAGGAGGGTTACTCATAGCACCAGGTCAGGAGGGTTACTTATGGCAACAGGTCAGGTGATCACTTATAGCACCGGGTCAATAGGGTTACTCATTGCACCAGGTCAGGAGGGTTACTTATGGCAACAGGTCAGGTGATCACTTATAGCACCGGGTCAGGAGGGTTACTCATAGCACCAGGTCAGGAGGGTTACTTATGGCAACAGGTCAGGTGATCACTTATAGCACCGGGTCAGGAGGGTTACTCATAGCACCAGGTCAGGAGGGTTACTTATGGCAACAGGTCAGGTGATCACTTATAGCACCGGGTCAGGAGGGTTACTCATAGCGCCAGGTCAGGAGGGTTACTTATGGCAACAGGTCAGGTGATCACTTATAGCACCGGGTCAGGAGGGTTACTCATTGCGCCAGGTCAGGAGGGTTACTCATAGCACCAGGTCAGGAGGGTTACTTATGGCAACAGGTCAGGTGATCACTTATAGCACCGGGTCAGGAGGGTTACTCATAGCACCAGGTCAGGACAGGTGATCACTTATAGCACCGGGTCAGGAGGGTTACTCATAGCACCAGGTCAGGAGGGTTACTTATGGCAACAGGTCAGGTGATCACTTATAGCACCGGGTCAGGAGGGTTACTCATTGCACCAGGTCAGGAGGGTTACTTATGGCAACAGGTCAGGTGATCACTTATAGCACCGGGTCAGGAGGGTTACTGATAGCGTCAGGTCAGGAGGGTTACTTATGGCAACAGGTCAGGTGATCACTTATAGCACCGGGTCAGGAGGGTTACTCATTGCACCAGGTCAGGAGGGTTACTTATGGCAACAGGTCAGGTGATCACTTATAGCACCGGGTCAGGAGGGTTACTCATAGCACCAGGTCAGGAGAGTTACTTATGGCAACAGGTCAGGTGATCACTTATAGCACCGGGTCAGGAGGGTTACTCATAGCACCAGGTCAGGAGGGTTACTTATGGCAACAGGTCAGGTGATCACTTATAGCACCGGGTCAGGAGGGTTACTCATAGCGCCAGGTCAGGAGGGTTACTTATGGCAACAGGTCAGGTGATCACTTATAGCACCGGGTCAGGAGGGTTACTCATAGCGCCAGGTCAGGAGGGTTACTCATAGCGCCAGGTCAGGAGGGTTACTCATAGCACCAGTTCTGGAGGGTTACTTATGGCACCAGGTCAAGAGGGTTACTCATAGCACCAGGTCAGGAGGGTTACTCATTGCACCAGGTCAGGAGGGTTACTCATAACACCAGGTCAGTAGTGTTACTTATGGCAACAGGTCAGGTGATCACTTATAGCACCGGGTCAGGAGGGTTACTCATAGCGCCAGGTCAGGAGGGTTACTCATAGCACCAGGTCAGGTGATCACTTATAGCACCGGGTCAGGAGGGTTACTCATAGCACCAGGTCAGTATATAGCGCCAGGTGAGGTCACTCATATCACCAAGTCAGGAGGCCACTCGTGGCACCAGTGTAGGAGGTTACTCATTGCACCACGTCTGGGGGGGGGGGGGTTACTCGCAGCACCAGGTCAGTAGGGTTACTTATAGCGCCAGGTCAGGAGGCCACTCATGGCACCAGGTCAGGAGGCTACTAATGGCACCAGTGTAGGAGGTTACTCATTGCACCAGGTCAGGGTGGTTACTCACAGCACCAGGACAGGAGGGTTAGTCATGGCACCAGGACAGGTTACTCAAGGTTACGTGTGGCACCAGGGTAGGAGGGTTACTCATTGCGCCAGGTCAGGGGTGTACTCATTGTGGCAGGTCAGGGTGGTTACTCCCAACACCAGGTCAGGATTACTCAGAGCACCAGGTCAGGACAGTTACTCATAGTACCAGACCAGGAGGGTTACTCATAGTACCAGGTCAGGAGGCGTAATGGCAATACTTTAGGTATGTCTTCTTAATGCACTGAAGCCGTGTTGTTTGTACTCATTATAATCACCTCTTTGAGGTGATTCTAATGAGTACACTCAACATGTAAGAATAAAATACCCCTAAATTTTGTCTTATCTCAGGGTATGAAAAGAATTCTTCAGGGACTGAAGAGCAGGCTAAACTCAGCTATGGTAAACAAGCCATCAGTTTTTTAGTTATTTAAGTTTCACTATCGCTAGTATATATCCTATGACGATTTTCTTTACATCACGAAATCATGCCTATACAATTTTGACCCCCTCGAACCCACTTTTATACAGTAATACCGGGGTTTGCAGGGGTGAACCTTATTTTTCTTATTTCTGCTCTAAAATATAGATTGTGGATACTCGTTAGAACCGCCTCGATCTATATTTGGAGGAGAAATACGAAAAATATCACAATTTTTCATCCTAAAATTTTCATTTTTTCGGCGATAACGGTGGCAATGTATTTGTATAGGCGTGTTTGCGTAATGAAAATGAAATATACTTGTGTATGCCTAACTTACGTTTTTGCATATATTTTTAATATATTTAATTTCTTTGGTGCCAAACAATTGTCTCCACACTGAGCAGGGGAAAATATTGTTTTTATTGCGGATCACGTTTGCATCGCCGCAGCCTGGTTTAAGGTCTAGATCTCCTGAACCTAAAGATGGATTCTGACCAAACTTGCATGTTTGCCTCACTAGGATGAGGGAAATGGTCATAAGGTTTAAATGGTCTTGGCCTCATTTTCAAATGCACTGGAAAAAAAGAAAGTCAATTTTGGGGCACCCTATCTGATGATCGAATCAATGAATTTTGATCAAACTTAGTGCAATATATCACTATTATCTATCAAAGATTTGATTAGATTTGTGTGACTTTGACCATATTTTCTTTTTATTTTGGATGGCCATATTTCATTTTGTAGGAAAGTAACTGCCCTTATGGCCTTCCTTTGTTTAGGTTTCCATTATGGTCTGGTCGCTTAATGTTTGTGTTTCTTTCCCTTTGGTGTCTTTGATGGGTGGAGTAAGTTAATTGTATTGATTCCTGATCTTTGTTTTACTTCTACTTTTCAAGGGCACAGGTCCCTAAAAACTGTCAATTTTGGCTTGTCTGCACCTTATCTCATGAATAAATTGTTTAAATTTGGTCATTGCTATCCCAAAGATTTTACTATATTGCACGGCCTATAAAACTGTAAATTTTGGCTTTTTTGCACCCAGTCTAATGAACGAATTCATAAAATTCAGTACAAAATATCATTGCAATCCCCCAAAGATTTGATTAGATTTTGGTGACCTTGGCCTTATTTTCAAGGTCACAGGCTCCTCCAAATGACTTGTATGCACCTCAGCTTTTGGTGACCTAAATCTAGTCTTTTAAGTTAAATGGATATTTAACCCATTTAGTACCAGAAACCCCAAAACGGGTACCCTGGCAAACAGTGCAGGCCCAGATCAGACGCCGCAGAATGCGGCGTCTGATCAGGGCCTACACTGTTTGTAAAAAGTTCAGCCATTTTCCTGTCCATTTTTAAAGAAAACACAACCTGAAACCCCTAGATTTTGAAATGGACTCATGCTATATATAAGGAGGAAGATTCCATCTGGTACAAAAAGGGTTAAGTTATATTTTAGGTGTGTGTGTGGTAGTGTGGTGTGTGTGTGGGGGGGGATGCTGAGGGGGGGGGGGGGGCATTGTTTTCCTCTGAATTTTATTTTTTTTGTCAGACTGACCCAGACCTGCGTCTGGTGAAAAGGCTTCAATTGTAGTAATGGGTAGTTATATTTGACATTAAAACCATTTCTAGTTATGTATAGCAATAATTTTTCTCTGATATACAGTGAAATTCCGCTATTAAGGCCACCTAAAATTAAGACGAATTATGCTTTAAAAAGCTTATTTAGTAGATTGCAGTTATTCCTTCTATGTGTTTTCTGCATACAGTGTTCTCTGGTCAGAGACCAACTTTGGGACTGTTCAAAAATGGTCTTTAAGACCACTTTTGAACAGTCCCAAAGTTGGTCTTAATATAGGAATTTTAGTGTACATGTCCTTATCCTGATATTTTCAGCATTGTCAGCTCTTCACGTGACTTTTTGTGGAGTGACAGAAATGGAATCGGAGGACTTCTTTCGAATACGAGAACATTATCATGGCATCATGTTTAATCTCGGTGTTGATTTTAAACTCTTCAGATTCGACTTTTAAATGTTACACAAATATTAATTTTCTTATACCACTGTATAAATGTATTTTTTTAAAAAAGATTCACCTCAGCCTCTTTATAACACTATTGTTAGGGTCCGTAGCACATATGACAGGTTTATACCCAAAAACATATACCGTATTCACCCTAATTACCGCACCATGCACTTAGTTTTTTCAAAATCGTGTAAAAAATTGAGTGAAAAATCTACCTAATTAGCGCACACTTGATGCGAAAACAATATTATAGCTTCCAAGATGATAAATACTAATATTTAATGGGACGGAAAAGGCTACTAAAGCATTGCCTTCACTGTTGAAGAAATAATGTTAAGTTTTTTATAAATAGATTTACTTTGAGTGCTGCCATGTTGCTGTAAAGTGTGCGCTTATGTATTTCCTTTTCAAAAATAGCTTTGGTGTGCGCTTATAGGAGTATATGCGGTACTTAGGGCAAATACGGTAGATATAGATTATGCAGTATAATGTCCATCAATGGTCATTTGTCAATATAATCAATACATCCTTGCAATCCATCTGAAATACAGCTATCACCATTCTAATGCATTTATTCATTAGTTTTGTTTAAGCAATTGTCCTACTTGCACAAAATAGCAAGCACTGTCAGCTGCCTAAACAAATACCAGCCAATGAAAACTGACGTTACATGATGACGTCAGTTTTTCAACAGTATACGGGAGGATATACCATTGCGAATTTTTTCCCTTATCCAATCAAATGTTGTGTTACATATGCAAGTGCATCAGAATCATTGTTTACCGGAAATGGACTGATTTGGATCCAAAGAAAGGTGTCATAAAGAGGCTGTAGGAAATTTGATTGCTCCTCAGTTCACCCACAACAAGTCACATGAACTTCACCCAGATTTGCCACATAAAATCTACCACTTAATACTTCTGAACAGGCCCATTCCAAAATTTAGGGGTGTCTAGTTTGTTTGGACTAAATTTTCCTTGGCAGATAGGGTAGTTCCTGATCAGAGGTCACATCTTGCTGCCTCTGATCAGGGTCTACTCTGTTTGCCAATGTCAAACTTTTTGTGATGGTAGGTATTTGTGGGTTAGTCCTTGTAACAGTCATTTTTTGCAAACAGGGGGAGCAGTCTGATCTGGGCCCACACCGTTTGCGTGTATGCAAAAATATTTTTAAAGAGTTTGCAAAAAAAAATTAGCAGCAACATAAGCAGACGACATTTTCAGATGTAGTTTTTCTCTGCGTCTTAAGAGTTAAGTATGAATGGGTTTATAGACTTACATCTACATAAGAATCTACATAATTTCTGTTTTATTTCCTTGACAGACCTTCGTCACATTCATCTGACTTGTTGTGGACTGAGTGAACCTGACTGGGTGGAGCTTATTCAAATCAGACACAGATTTCAGCCAACCGCTCTGGAGAAAAATATTAACTTCAGGGTCACAACTGACCTTATTGTGGAACCTGATATGGTTTAACCTGGCAGATTTTTCTGCCATTTTTCAAAGGGAGACAACTTTCAGGACTTCCTGTTCACTTTTCTTTAAGCCCTGTCTCACTGAAAAAGAGGTCTACTCTTAAAGAATTTGCTCCTCAGGAGCAAATTCTTTCCTTTAAGAGTTGACCCCTATTGACATGGGAGACAAATTCTTTTGCAGGAGTTGCTTCCCCTGAAGGTGTTCCCATTCTTCTTTAGGGGAATGGGAACACCTTCAGGGGAGGCAACTCCTGCAAAAATTAAGGGGAATGGGTACACTTTCAGGAAGGCAACTCTTCTGGAAATATTTTATCCTAAAAAAAAAATTAATAGAACCCTAGTTCATTGAAAATGATTTGCTCCCCTGGAGTTACTTGTATTTCTTTTTCTTAACCCTTTTTAAAAGCCACGCCCATTTCTGACTATCAGCCAATCAGATTACATTATATAATGTTTTCTTTCAAATGCACGAACTGAATGACAAATAGTGTAGATCCAGATCAGGTGGCCATCTGACCTTGATCTACACTGTTTGCAAACAGTGTAGATCCTGATCAGATGGCTTCTTCAGAACTCACCTGAACTGGATCTACAGTTTGCAAAGGAAGGATTTGTCAAAGATAAGGCTTAAACATATTTGTCCCAAACAGCATTTTCCTTTTTGTACAGCAGAAGTCCATTTTGAAATTTAGGGGTCTCAAGTCTCATTTTCAACAATTTATTCCGAAAAAGGGCAGATTCTTGGAAAACAGTGAAGGTCCTGATCAGATGCTACATTGTGCGGTATCTGATCTGCGCCCGCACTGTTTTCTAGCAACCTTTTTTGGAGTTCTCATATAAAATATTATAGGAGTAAACCCTCTTTTGGAGGGGGTTAGTTTTATAGAAAAGTGACTAGGAAGTTGTGAAAGTTGCCTCCCTTGAAAGAAAACGGAGAAAAGTACGTACAGTGAAATTCCATTATTAAGACCACCTAAAATTAAGATTAATTCTGCTTTAAAAAGCTTATTAAGAAAGGTACAGTTACCCTGTCTTCTTGTTTTCTGCACACAATGTCCTCTGGTCAGGAACCACCTTTGGGACTGTTCAAAAGTGGTCTTAAAGACCACTTTTGAACAGTCCCAAAGGTGGTCTTAATACAGGAATTTTACTGTATTTATTCACCTAAAATCCATGAAAAATATAAAATCTAAAAAAAAAGGAAAAACAAAGAAAAGAGAAAAAGAATAAAGATAAAGAATGAAGACAGTTAAATATTTTATTGCACCTTTGGTGTTACATGTTATGAAGAAAAATGTACATTGATGTTTTGTATTATTATTATTGTAATAGCTGTAGATGGAGGTATAACAAGGGTTGTCCAACAATTATTTACCTTATTTTTTCTTAGAATATACAGTCAAACCTGTCATAGTGGCCACCTTTATTAAGCAACCAAGCTGTCTTAAGCAAGCAAGCATTTGGTTCCCAGAAAAGGCATATGCATTAAAATTCACCTGTATTAAGCAAACACCTGTCTTAAGCAAGCACATTTTGATTGTCCCTGAGGTGCTTGCTTAACACAGGTTGGACTGTACAGTGAAATCCGCTATTTAGACCACATAAAATTAAGACCAATTCTGCTTCAAAAAACCTTATTATGTAGGTTTGGGTTATTATTTTTTTGTGTTTTAGCCATACAGTGTCCTCTGTTCAGAGACCACCTTTGGGACTGTTCAAAAGTGGTCTTAAAGACCACTTTTGAACAGTCCCAAAGGTGGTCTTAATAGAGGAATTTTACTGTATGTTGTAGAAGCTTGTGAAAGTCACCGCGATGATAAACATCACGAAAACACGCCTATATAATTTTGACCCCCCCACTTAACCCCACTTTTATATAGTTCCAGGGATAAACCTGACTTTTCTTATTTCTGCTCCAAAATATGGATGGTGTGTACTCGTTAGAACCTTCTCAATGAGGCGGTTCTAACGAGTACCCACAATCTATATTTTTTTTTCATCTTAATTTTTTTTTTCGGCCACAAAGTTTACAATGTATTTGTATAGGCATATTTTCGTAATGCCAGGGATGATTATTTTCTTATTTTTCCATAAAAACGTATGTTGAAAAGAATCCTTGATGATCATTAACCCATACAATGTAAGTTTGGGGTGGTCCATATCCAATTATATGGGTGTCAGGTTTCTTTCTTTTTCTTTCTTTCATTCTTTCTTTCTACTTATACTGCGATCGGTCACATTTGACCATTACTCGCAGGTGTTCATTACATACACTCCAGGTTTCAGGGTTGAAAGCCTACACAGTAATCGTGTAATTACGGTAGGGGATTTAACCTGCACAGGAGATGACTCTTCCTGCAGAGGGGGCCTCCAGTTAACGTCCCCATCCAAAAGACGGTGCACTTTTTGGAAGTCATTCCTGCAAATGATGCCAACGGAGCGTGTTCGGCCACCGAAATAATCACCACCTCCAGGGATCTAACAGGGGGGCCTCTAGCATCAGAGACAAGTGCACAAACCACTGAGCTACCACGCTTTGGTTTTGATTGTGGCAAATTTTACAAAAATGAATGTTCTTTAAGCTAACATTGTAGACCCAGATCACATGCCGCATTCTGCAGCATCTGATCTGGGTCTGCACTGTTTACCAACGTCCCAGAAAATGGCCACTAGACATCTGTGGGTTAAGAAAATATTTTCCAAGAAATGAGGAAACATGCTGTGGTTACTGGTTAGAATTACCTTGCTGATACAATTCTAACAAGTACCCACAACGCAGGTTTCTTAGAAGAGATAAGGATTTTGTTTGTTTGTATTGGAGTTTAACGGCCCAGTCAACACTATTTAGGTCATTTTTGAGCCGGTCAGTTTACCTATCCACACTTTCCTGGGCAGGCTTATACGTAAGCGGTTAACCAGTACAGTGCGCATTTTTTCGCCAGAAACTGACAACTGCCCTTCTTGAATCAGCGGAAGGTGAAGAGATAAGGAAACATTTCGCTTTATTATCTTTGTTATGCTCCTTTCTGCAGCTAAATCAATAATAATCATGATGTATGTTAATAAAATCAGTACAAATTTCTTGTATAGTCATGTTGTCATTAGGCAAACATCCATTCAGCAGATGCGCAGGCTGATCTGAGTCATGGGCACACATGTAAACTGTAGGAAATGCTGTGCCCCAGCACAAATTTCTTATTTTTATGGTAAACATAGATAAGTTTATACTAATTTATTTTAGTTTGATTACGATGAAAGATTCAAGCTTATTTGAAACACTTTCTAATGCCCATTCCAGATGTTTTCATGCGCGACAGAGAGGCAGTGACATTTACGCCACTGCTACCCATTTACATCTGGGTTGGCATTACCTGTCTTGCCAAAGGACATATCTAACCTCCGGTGGACGGATTCAAACCCACAACCTCTAGATCATAAGTCCAATGCGCTAACCACTGTGCTGTCGAGGCTGTCGTAAACATAGACTGTTGGTGCTTGTTTTATAGGAGGTGGTTCTATCACATTAATTAGTCTGTGTAATGAATACCCCTCTAAGTCCCACTTTGGGAAAATTGGGGTTTACAGGGGTATACGTCATTTTTCTTACTTCTGCTCCAAGACATAAGTTGTGGGTACTCTTTGAAATTGCCTCATTGAGGCGGTTGTAAAGAGTGCCCTCAACCTATGTATGACCTACAACCGCTCGTCAGAAAAATAACCATTTTCAAGACACGAAAGAATGCACTATGTTGCACAAGAGTGTCACCGTAATGTCCAGACCTAGAAGAACAACACCATCATGTGAACAAGTTCATCAAATGAAGACCCCCTAAACCCAACTTTATATAGAGAAAACTGGGGTTTAGGGGGGTATTCATTATTTTTCTTATTTCTGCTCCCAGACATAGGTTGTGGGTACTCGTTAGAACCGCCTCAATGAGGTGGTTCTTAGGTTCTAACGAGCACACACAACCTATGTTTTGAGCATTTATAGGAAAATATCAAGGCTTTTCATCAGAAAAGTAGCCATTTTGGAGATGTGAGACACGCACTATGCCGTACGGGTGTGTTATCGTAATGCACCTCTGTTGTCATGTATTGCTTTCTATCAGGCTTGCAAAACTGACAACTTTCTTATGAAAAATCGTTATATTGTTCTTATTTCTTTTTCAAACATAGATTGAGGGTGTTCATTGGACTGCCTCACTGAGTGAGGCAGTTCTAACAAACACCGACAATCTGCGTTTTGAGGTTTACAAGGGTATACATTATTTTTCTCATTTCTGCTCAAAGGCATAAATTGTGGGTATTCGTTAGTACGGCCTATGTTTTGAGTATAAATATGAAAAATATCTGAATTTTTTATCTGAAAATGTTCATGTTTTATTGGGCCGGCCTCAGTGGCTTAGTCGGATGCGCCTTTGACTGGTGATCAGGAGGACGCGGGTTCGACTCCCGCCGGGGTCGGCAACATTCTTTCATGGATATTGATCATGAAATCTTTTCTATGGTCATTCTCTCCCTTCCGCTGATTCAAGAAGGGCAGTTGTCAGTTTCTGGTGAAAGAATGTGCACTGTACTGGTTAACCGCTTACGTATAAGCCTGCCAAGGAAAGTGTTGATAGGTTAACTGACCGGCTCAAAAATGACCTAAATAGTGTTGACTGGGCTGTTAAACTCCAATACAAACAAACAAAATCATGTTTTATTGGTAAAATTTTCAAAATATTTCAATACCATAAAAATTCTAAAAATTCAGACACCTTAAGGTCTTGCCGTATTTCTCCTAAAATTTTTACAAATGTATTTCATGGTCCAGCAAGGAGTCCAAAAGGTGCAGAGGGAATGGAAACAGTGTAGACCCTGATCAGACTGCTCCTTCAGGAGCAGTCTGATCTGGGTCTTCACTGTTTGCTTAGCTCTATCTGTCCCAATACTTGGGATCATTACGGTAGACGTGTTTTCATAATGAGTTTAATGAGGAAGACTAATTGTTCAGCAGTCTTTATGATCAATGTTTCTAGCCGGCCTCAGTAGCTCAGTTGGAAACACGTCTGACTGATGATCAGGACAACGCGGGTTCAATACCTGCCACGGTCGGCAACATTCTTTTGTGGAGATGATCATGAAATCTTTTCTACGGTCATTCTCTCCTTTCCGCTGATTCAAGAAGGGCTGTTGTCAATTTCTGGCAAAAGAATGTGCACTGATCGCTTATGTATAAGCATGCCCAGGTAAACTGACCGGTCAAAAATAACCTAAAATAGTGTTAAATGGGCCGTTAAACTCCAATACAAACAAATCAACGTTTCTGTAAATCAGATTTAGATTTTGCACCGTGAGACTGTGATGAAGCTTTCTGTGATGATTCTGTCCATGACATTTGTAACTGTGATGACTGTATCTGTGATGATGCACTGTCTTCTGAAGGTGAAGGAAATTTTATGCCCAGCAATTTCTCCAACTCGTCTATTTCTTCTGGTCGCTCACCATCCTAAAAAGTAAACAGAACTAGACTTAAGCAACTGTGCATGGGCCTGCACATTACAAAAACATGCCTACACAAATACATTATAAACTTCATCTCCGCAAAAATCAAAATTTTTAGATGAAAAATTGTGGTATTTTTCTTATTTCTGTTCAAAATATAGATTGTGGGTACTTGTTAGAACCGCCTCAATGAGGCTGTTCTAATGAGTACCCATAATTTATATTTTAGGCAGAAATAAGAAAAATAAGGTTTAACCTTGCAAACCCCACTTTTACAATATAAAAGTGGAGTTCAAGGGGGTCACAACTCACAGAAGTTTTAATTGCTCAATTTTCAAGCTGTTTATCTAGACATAAGGTATGGTACGAAGTTTGGCCAGAATCCTTTCATCAGTGAAAGATTATGGTGCTGACAAATAAAAACTGGCCCATCTTTGGACCTGTGGACCTTAAACCCATTGTATACTAGTGGACTCTTCCATTTGGCACTGCTATATGTTGGACAAGTCCATTTGTCGTATAAGGGGTGTCAGGCCTATTTTTTCCTTTTTATTCTATTTTTGACGGAAAATTCTATTAGCAAATAGTGCAGGCCATGATCAGATGCCATGTTCTGCGGAGTCTGATCTGGGCCTGCACTGTTTGCCAAGGAACCCTTTTAGGGGTTTCCCGCATACAATGGGCTTAAAGCAGGACAAGGTCACCAACATCTAGTCAAGTCATTTGTCGTGTTCGTTTGAATTCAGGTTTTACATTCCCATCAACACTATTTAGGTCATTTTGGAGACAATGCTTCCAATATTGTGGGACTTTTACCTACATTAACGTGTAATAATACAGTGTAGACCCTGGCCAAACTCTTGTGTTCGGCACCAGCTTATCTGGTCTACACAGCAAGTAAAATATCTAAAATTCTGTTATTTTTGCTGAAGAAATGTGATTAGCTTTTAAAAGCTACTCACATTTTTTTCAGCAAAAATATTAGTATATTTGCCATACTGAATGATCAAAGTTTTATGATTTGTTAACTAATGACATGGTTAGTTTTGAGCAACTGGCCCCAGTTGTTCAAAGTATTGTTAGCTTAACAATCTCGTTAGTGGTACAGGGGCAATGTCCACATAAGTGGGCCCCCTTCCAGGTAGCTGGCTTGCTGCACGCATAGCAGATCTTAAACCAGATCTCCAGGCTTGTCTATAATGAGGATCGATAGCAGAGAGCTTCCATTCTCTGCAATCTCTTTGTCAGCTGCTTCCAGGTCATCTTGGGCCTTCCAGTCCCCCACTTTCCACCTACCTGTATGTCACAGGCAGTCTTGACTGCACAGTTGTAGCGTTCCACATGTCTATACCAGGGAAGCCTTCTCTCTTTCAGGATGAGGTCCAGGTCCTCAATGCCAAGATGTTCCAGTAACTCACTGGACCTGATGGTGACAGTGTCCTGTGGCTTGACATTGCAGATCTGTCTGATCATTGCCCTGTCATTCTACTCAAGACGTTGGAGGTTTGGCTTTGTCAATGGCCATGTCTCACTGGCATGGAGCATTTTTGTGCATTGTTATGTTAGTTTTGCTATATGTTCCTTAGATTTCAACTCCTTTTATCTCAAACTACTGTTATCTCAAACAAAATATTCCAGTCCCTTGGTGTTTGAGATAATGAGAGTCGACTGTAATAGAGTCAGACACATGATTTCTTGCATTAACCCATTTTGTAGCAGGTACCCAAAATGGGTAACTGGCAAACAATGCAGGCCAAGATCAGATGCCACAAAATGCGGCATCTGATCACGGTCTACACTGCTTGCAAAAAGTTAAGCCATTTTCCAAATAAATTTTGAAGAAAACACAACCTGACACCTACCCTCCTTAATTTTTGAATGGACAAAGGAAGATTCCATTTGGCACAATAAGGGTTAAGCTACATTAACCCATTGTAAGCTGGTGGACTATTCCATTGCAATATGCTGGGCAAGTCCATTTGTCATGTAAGGGGTGTCAGGCCTATTTTTTTCATTTTTTATTCTATTTTTCATGGAAAATTCTGTTAGCAAATAGTGCAGGCCTTGATATGACGCCGCGTTTGCAGCGTCTCATCAGGGCCTGCACTGTTTGCCAAGGTACCACTTTAGGCGTTTCCCGCATGCAATTGGTTAAGTACATTTTGAAGAGCTTTAATCCTGCGATAGAGTTAAATGCATGATTTCTTGCATTAAGAGGAATGGGAACACCTGACGGATTCTTCTGCCATTTTTAAAAGGGAGACAACTTTCGGGACTTCCTGTTCGCTTTTCTATAAGCCCTGACCCCTATTGACATGGGAGACAAAATTACTTCTGCAGGAGTTGCCTTCCCTGAAGATGTATCCATTCCCCTTAAGCCACCTGAGAGTCTTTTCTACATGTTTACGTGTAGCAAAGGCCCTGGCGAGACTGCACTTAAGCGAAAAACGAGAGACTGCACGTAAGCAAAAAACTAGCCTAAGCCTCTGTTGGTTGCCTATCCAATTAGCACTCTTTTCATGATCTGGCTAGTTTCCCACTTGACCCTTATCCTGCTGTTCACGACAACCCCTGTTTTTGAAAACAGTGCAGATCCAGATCAGATGGCTTCTGAAGAAGCCATCTGATCAGGATCTGCACTGTTTCAAATTAAGTTTACGAATTTGTTGGAATAAATTATAGTGGCTTAATTTATTCTCGCAGTTTATGTATTCTCGCGTTGATTGTATTTTTCGGTCATAACTAACTTCTGCGCCGCCTAGCTAATGTTTTCATTGGATAATGCCTGTCACAGAGGGTCACGCTTCCGTTGACACACTTAGATTTGAGAAATGTATGATTTAAGCATGTTGAAGGTAAGTTTTCAATGTAACAGCATTTTATACACAAGACGAACATCATCAGTATTACTAGCCTGTACACCCATCTCCTTCAGAAACCCCATATTCAGTCAAAAATAAATACAATCTCATGACGAAGACTGGCCTAGGTCATGTGCATAATGAGGTCAATGGTTAGATTTGTTACAAGACCATGACTATCCAGTGAGCACTTCCACCGGACAAAATATTATAATTAACGCGAGATCACATGACTCTCCTTTCAAAATGGCGGAGGAGCAGTAACTGTCTACCACAATGCTGCTTCCTTCTAAACATGAACGGACTTGAAATATTGTTTGCTGGAAAACTTAAATTAGATAACAAGCTAAGAGAATTAAGCATTGTTGACGGAGCTTATGTTTCTATATTATTTAATTTCTTTTTTTTCCTGTCTTAAGTACCGCGAGAATACATAACACCAGGCTACATCAAGTAATCTGATTGGTTCAAAGTCAGAAATAGGTGCAGCTAAATTGAATATTCAGCAGAATAAGGCTTAATTACGTACCTTTAGTCCTGTTATTGACTGTAACTGCTGTAGAAGCTGACATACTGAGCCTATTTTATTCTGAAATTCTAAGACTGCCTCCTGTAAAAAAAAAGTAAAACTGAATTCTAATGCAGTTGTGTATGTAACGTGACATTTGATTGGACAGGGTCAAAACTTTGTGACTGTACTTTACTGTCTGAAACCTGACCCTATCATGTAAGGTTGCTTTTCATTGGGTTGGTTTGTTTGAGTTTTAACATCCCCGTCAACACTATATAGGTCATTTTGGAGATGTTGCTTCCAATTTGTGGGACTTTTACCTGATATTGAGATGAAATGACATCTAAAGCTGTGCGGCCTAATGAAACCAATAGGGTTTATAAGCATGGACGGTCCGACTCGCACAACTTTGCCTGGGCAGGGGTTTAACAGTACTCCTTAATGGTCGGTTTCAGCTCTGCGTGGAAGCATCATGCAGCCCATCTATTTCTTCCAGCCCCAATGGGTGGGGGCCTGCTTTTTATTGGGTAGCAATTGGTTTTATGCAGCTCACTGCAATTTCTGATTTGTGCAAAACAGTACACACATGTACTATTTTTATAAAACAACTGACAAGTGAATTAAAATGGGGATAACTTTATTGAAAATTGTCATTCGGGGAAGTAATCTGGTTTTATGGTCACAAATTCCAATTTACCTCCCCAAATGACAATTTTGAATACAGTTACATGTATCCCCTAATTAATCATATCAAAAACATTGGAAACAGTGCCATTATATCAATATATAGTGTTAAAGTATGCAAACTGTCATACAACATAGCAAGTTTGTAAAACAAACCAATACATCCATGGCAACACCATGTTTTCTGCAGATGTTAAATCTTTTTGTGTGCCATACAATTCTGACAAGAAATAAGGTGGGAAAACATGTTGTGTGTACTTGTTAGAATCACCTAAATGAGGCCTTTTCTAAAAAGTACCCACAACATATACTTCTGACAAGAAATCAGGAAAATTGTCCCTTAGAGCTCTGCATGCTGGGTTTGTTTTTTTTTCCAGCAGACGTCATTTTTAAATATTTTTCTTACCTCAGAAAACAGGATTTGACATTTCATGCAAATTGTCTCCTATGGAGAAAATTGCATGAAATGTCAAGTCCTGTTTTACTTCAAGTCAAGATCTGTTTTCTAGGAAAAATAAGAAAAATATAAACAATTTTGTTGTTTGCTGATTTAGCCCAGAGAAATTTGTTTGTATTGAGTTTTTAAGGCCCAGTCAACACTAAATATGTCATTTTTGAGCTGATCAGTTTACCTATCCACACTTTTGCTGGGCAGGCTTATACATAAGCTGTTAACCAGTACAGTGTACATTCTTTCGCCAGAAACTGACAACTGCCCTTCTTGAGTCAGCGGAAGGGAGAGAATGACTGTAGAACATTTCATGATCAATCTCCATGAAAGAACGTTGCCGACCCAGGACAGGTATCAACCCGCGCCCTCCCTAATCCCCAGACAGACGAGCATCCGACTGAGCTACCGAGGCCGACCAGAGAGTGGTAAAGGTTAATTATCTTTGATTGCCTCCTAAACTGAAACTATGCACTTCATGTACGCCACCTGTTGAGCTTTCTGTATAGCTGCAGTCTCCTCTACAAGGGCACTGTACTCTTTCTTCACATCATTAAGCTTCTGTAGCATTTTAACTGGATTTGCCTGGAAAAATAACATGTAAACCACAACCTCATTATAACACGGTTCATTATAACATGGTTTGGATATAACACAGTTTCAAGATGGATCCCAAACATGTGTAGATTATAATTATAGAGAAGTGACCACAAATGATCATTTCCACCACAAATGGTCATTTTGCTATATGAGCCCCGCCAAGCGAATTTGTGTCTTCGAGCATTCCGTCATGACAAATTTTAACTGCGCATGCCCAGCCATTCAGAGGGGCCAGGGATATGGCTTACTGTCTGAAGGTTCCTCTTGATTTACTGCTTGTATCAGCGAGCAGCGAAGGTTCTGGCGAGACTGCACGGATGCGCAGGCTCGCCTGAACCTTCGCTGCTCACATAGGCGATAAGGACCAAAAATCGCTTGACGCGGCCCATATAATCTTTGTTTGGATATAACACGGTTGTTCAACTAACACAGTTTCTGCTTTGGACCCCATTAATAGTGTTATAAAGAGGTTGTGGTGTACATGTACATCAATATAGACAGACTTCAACCGGAACTATAGGAGGTATCAATGATATGTGCATTATCAGAGGAACATCCATGGTTGCTACTTTCATGGATCGTCATGACAACATGACGCTACATACATGTACGTCACAGAGCTTCGTTGAAACAAAATCATCATACCGTATATTGATTGACAAAAGCATTTTGCAGCTTTCCAAAACATAAAAAAGAATCATGTTTCTCATTACGAGACATTGGTGACTTGTACATTCCCTGGTCTTGCAATTCAGCCACAACCGCCATCTTGAATACGATTCCGTACTGTAGCAACTGTACAACAGGAATGGATTGAACTATGGTATACTGATGATGTTTGTTTGATTTGAGGTTTAATGTCACCGTTAACAATGTATAGGTCGTTTTGGAGACATTGCTTCCAATTTTGTGGGAATTTTACCCGACATTGACATGAAATGACATCTCAAGCCATGTCGCCCAATTAAACCAATAGGGTTTATAAGCATGAAAAGTCTGACGCTTAACTTGGGCAGGCATAGATCCTCTAGGTGGTTTCCCAGTACTACTACTCGTGTGTGGTCGGGTTCAGCTCTGCACGGAAGCAACATGCAGCCCATCTATTTCTTCAAGATGACGTCACTTTGGTAGCTACCTTGGATGTTCGGCTGGAACTTTGGTTACCAAGGTAGCTAGTACCTTAGTTCCAGCCAAAGTCGCTCATACATGTAGGATAGTCCCAGATAAAAGGGGGGAGCCACATTTTTTTTTCACACAAAATTGTATGTTGTGGGTGAGGGGCTTCTAATGAATGCCCACAACATATGTTTTTGTGCAGAAAGCCAGAAACATTACGAAAACATGCCTATACATGTACAAATAACAATTAAAGTCTTCATCAGAAAGATGAGTTTAACCCATTACCACATGGACATTTTGTAAATTTTGCTGATTTTTGCAGTGTTGCGCCTGACAGCAACTTCAAATAGCCTTGGTTACATAATGTATGGTATGTTTTAATACCAGACTGCATGAACCTTCACTGGACAGTAGCCTTTGAAATGCAACCTTTTTTTTTGGACAAAAATCTTTGTTGCCAAGGTAATGAGAGGGCATCTCAAAGTTGGCAAAAAGTGTGATTTTACATATTCATATACTTTTGACCAAATCTTAATCTTCACACGGTTGTCAAGGCCAAAATTAAGGGGGTCTGGCACTGGCGATTTTCACTTCTTGAAGCATGTTTTTCAAATTCTAGGCACTATTGAGTATTGATCCCAGACACCCTCAGATTTCATTTTAGCAGCCGACTGTGCCATGCCCCCAGTTGTTTTTGGAAGTGGGGGGGGGGGGGGAAGGCGCTTTCACCATCCTTACAATAAGGCACTTCTAATGAGTACCCACAACATGTTTTCGTGCAGAAATAAAAAAAATATCAGTACTTTTTGCATGAAAAAAGTTCCTTATCTGGAGCTACACAGCTTCCCTTTTAACCATATAAAAGTGTGGTTAAGTGGGATCAAAATTATATAGGTATGTTTTTGTGATGGGATGTCAGTTTGAAAGAAAAAAAAATCCCCTTGGAAATTTTGGAGAAAGTATTTATGATGCTTGATTCCATCGAAAAACGCCTTAACTCTTATCCTGCTGTTCACAACAACCCTTTTCTTTGCAAACAGTGTAGATCCTGATCAGATGGCTTCTGAAGAAGCCATCTGATCAGGATCTACACTGTTTGACATTCAGTTTATGAATTTGTAGGAATAAATTATATCAAGTGATCTGATTGGTTCAAAGTCAGAAATGGGTGTGGCTGAACTGAATATTCAGCAAGAGAAGGGTTAATATGTGAAATCTCCAATGAAAAATTTGAAAAGTTGGCAGATATGTGCTTACCTGAATGTCTTCCGAGTTCTCAAATTCCAAATCCAGCTTTTGTGTCAGGTAGTTAGCATCTGATTCAGCCTTCTGAAACTATATAAGAGTAACTAATTAGATATGGTCCCCATTAACCCATTGTATGCGGGAAACCCCTAAAGGGGTACTTTGGCAAACAGTGCCGACCCAGATCAGCTGCCACAAAATGCTGCATCTGATCAGGGCCTGCACTATTTGCTAACAAAAATTCGTCAAAAATAGAATAAAAACCAAAGAATAGGCCTGGCACCCCCTTTAATGACAAGTGGACTTGCCCAACATATAGCAATGGAAGAGTCCACAAGCATACAATGGGTCAACCAATGTGTTTAAGATACAGATCAGCCCTAGCAGTGACTTGAGTAACAAGAGAGCCAAGCTGGCCCTGTATTGCTTACCTGTGTAACAGAAAGTAATTAGCAATGTTTGAAAAAAAAAAAAGAAACTGTAAAGAAAGGCAAGACATGTTTGTTTACCTGATTGGTATAAATATCTTCATACATTTGTAGATCGAAGGTTGTCAGTATAGTTGCACATCAGCTGAACCAGTTGGAACTAGTTTAATCCTTATCCCGCTGCATAAATTAATTAAGCCACCCCCATTGATGATTCCCTGCCAATCAAATTACTTGATATCATATATTTGTTCAGTTCACAAACTGCATGACAAACAGTGTAGATCCTGATCAGATGGCTTCTTCAGAAGCCATCTGATCTGGAACTACACTGTTTGCAAAGGTTAATAGATTTTAATACATCCCAAAAACTTTACCAATCAAGTGTACGCCAGAGTGGAGCCATTTATTGCCCCAGGCCTATAATGTTAACAATCTTGGTACAGGTTCACTACATGAAGCTTCAGACCTGGCCTTCTGGTTTAAGACAAGAAGATTTTAAAGGTTTACCCCTTTATAAGTCTATGCAAAACATGTAGGCCCCAGAGCGTTGTCATTTTTGGTCCAAAGACTACAATTTGAACTATCTTGGTAGAGGTCCACTAGATAAAGCTTCATACCAAATATCAAAGACCTGGGTCTTCTGCTTTTAGACAAGAAGAATTTTTAATGGTTTTCCCTATATAAGTCTATGTAAAACATGTGGGCCCTCGACCCCAGGTCTATAAATACAACAATATTGGTAGAGGTCCACTAGATGAAGTTTCATACCAAATAGCAAAATCTGGGCCTTCTGGTTTAAGACAAGAAGATTTTTAAAGGTTTGCCCAATACATGGCAGACCTTTTATAACTAAGTTTGGAATGCATAGAAAAGGACCATGCTTTAAGTGAACCATTATAAAGGGATATATAGAAATTATGGTAAAATGACAATCCGGGAGCCAAGACCTGGCCATGTTGTCATCATGTGAACAAGTCCGTGAAATGAACACCCTCCTAAACCCCACTACACTGGGGTTTATGGGGTATACATTATTTTTCTTATTTCTGCTCCAAGACATTGGTTGTGGGTACTCGTCAGAACAGCCTCATTGAGGCAGTTCTAATGAGCACCACAACCTTTAACCTGCACAAGGGATGGTTCTCCCTGCACAGGGAGCCTCCAGTTAACATCCCGATCGAAAGGACGGTGCACTTGCGACATTCATCAACTTCATTCATGATTGGTTTGTTTGATTTGAAGTTTAACATCCCTGTCAACACTGTATAGGTCATTTTGGAGACATTGCTTCCAATTATGTGTGACTTTTACCTGACATTGAGATGAAATGACATCCCAAGCCCTGTCGTCCAATGAAACCAATAGGGCAATGCCTTGCCTGGGCAGGCTTAGATCCTCTAAGCGGTTTACCAGTAATCATGTGTGGTCAGTTTCAGCTATCTATCTATCTATCTATCTTCTTATACTGAGTCAGTCATATCTGGCGATTACCTCAGTTGATTGGGTGGCTAAATTTAGGATTTAGCTGGAAAAAAAAAACAAGAGCTTGGTCCTGTATCGCTCACCTGAGCTAACAGATTCAAAGTTTAAGGAAGTGCCAACCTTTACTGAAGGCTTTATAGGAGGACATGGTGATGACAGGGTAAGCATTTTCTGAAAATCAAGTAGAATGTAACTCTATGATAAACAGGCTGACCTCACCGGTTTTCAAACTCATTCAAGCTTTTATTCCTGACTTGCTAAGAAGATCCGATCTAAACTCAAGTGGCTATGGTGATGACAAGTTCAAAAACAAGTTTTCAAACTCCTCCAAGCTTTCTGCCTGACTTCCTTGTTTGTAAGTTTCATCAAGATCCGTTCAAAACTAAAGGGGCAGCAGTGATGGCAATGTCGAAAATAAGCATTTTCAGCAATCAAAGGCACGTCACTCTATGATAAATGTGCCGACTTGGCCGGTATTCGAACTCACCTGAGGTTTTATTGGTAAAAGTTTAATTTCTAGGTCCAATGTGGTCCCCTGGCTTATAAGAAGGTGAATCACACCAAATAAGGTCTTAAAACAAACTTCAATATCTCATCTCTAATATCACAAAGAAAAATGATAGCCTAGGCAGAAGGATGGTTGGCTAGGATCGGATGAACTGAAGTAGGGTATGGAAATTTTTCCGCTTCTGCTCCGCCATTTTGCTTTCTAGTGCAAGGGGGTAGCAACTGTTTTTCTCTAATTTGCATGACTTGGCAACTATATTTCATTGTGATTTCCATTTTATCTTTAACCAAATACTTAACTAGAGATACTGTTCATCTGATGATGACGGTAAATTCTTTAAAATGTCTACATTTTACAATCTAAAGCAAAATTTAGCTCTCTGGGCGTTACGAACATGCAAGCGTCCACTAACTTGCATCAAAGAGACAACGTGACCATTCATTCATAAATTTTTGAAGGGTGCTGTAAGCACTCTAAAGCACAACAAGATTTTTAGCTTCCACCAATGGGATTTCTGGATTCTTTTTAGAGGGATGCGCAGTTATATCCTAATTAACATACAGAATAATTTGGCCGTAATCATTATCAAAATTAGATTCATTCCGTGTATGAAGCGTGTCTAATAATAATAGGGATCAACTTAAGTTTTTTTAATGGGTGACCAAATTATTAAGACCACAATCCTTCAGCACAGGCTTTTTTCTTCTCCATGAATTTATCATTTTCCTAAATATTGGGGTCTCGTCCCAGCCCAGGCTTTTTGTATGTTATTTAGGGTGAGACAACATTTTCTGTTCTATATAGGGAGTGAGACCACATTTTTTAGATTTGCCATGAATTTATCATTTTCCTAAATAATGTGGTCTCATCCCTAAAAAGAGATGAGACCACATTCCTTCAGCCCAGGATTTTAGTATGTGATTTAATGTGAGACCACATTTTCTTCTCTATATAGAAGTGAGACCACACTTTTTAGATTTTCTATGAATTTATCATTTTCCTTAATAATGTGGTCCCATCCCTATATAGAGATGAGACCACATTCCTTCAGCCCAGACTTTTAGTATGTTATTTGAGGTGAGACCAGATTTTCTTCTCTATATAGGAGTGAGACCACATTTTTTAGATTTGCCATGAATTTATCATTTTCCTTAATAATGTGGTCTCATCCCTATATAGAGATGAGACCAGTCTTCCAGCCAGCTGGTATTCTGTCATTCTTTCAGCCTGGGCTAAATTGGATATTTTTGCATTTGAGGCCGCATTTTTGTCACTTTATAGACAAAGGTCCATTAGAGAGCATTAACGGAATAAATCGCATGAAGTAATATATTTTTACACACTCCAAACAGTATCCAAATACCCCCAATGGAGCCTCTTTTTTGTTGTTGTCTTCCTCGTGATTTACCATTGGTTATTTATTAAAATAAAGATGTAAGATGCAACTAAAGAATAACTCCTAAGTTAATGTTTGAAAAATAATAAAATACAAAATATTAAACAGAAAAATGAACGTTTGTGGAATTTCTTGGCTGAATATAGTTTTAGCATGCGGTATGCAAATGAGTAAGTTACTGTAAGCATTCTCAAAATGATACACCGCCATCCTTCTTACAATCTACCAAAAACCAGTCGATCCTGACAATCCTGCTGAGGTAAAAAAATCTGTATTCATCGGAAGCTAATAGCAATTTACTGTAATACGTGACGGAAATAATTTAGATGCCCTTTTCTCGCGCATTCAGAAGATTTTACAGTCTTCTCTAGAATAGAATGAAGAACAAAAAACATCGTTTTACGTAGTTACTTCCCTTAAATTTCGCGCCATTATCAGAGGTCGCTTTAATTTTGTCACGTCATTCCACGTCATTGAGGCGCTTTATGTAAACAAGTCACCAAGTGCGTGAAAATGGCTGTCATTCTACTGAAGTCTGGAAATCACAGTTTTATGATATGAGTTTGCAATGTATGTTGGTAAAAAAGCAATTTTATGACATTCAAATGATTACTGCTCATAAGTGAAGCCGGGTTTTCACTCTCCGTATCTGTGGCACAGTGAACGAAGTCAAAAACTGCTAAAATATATCGCGATCCAGATAGATCAAAATGTGACTGACCCTAGTGGTATTTGAGTTGCCCTGGTGCAAAAAGTACATGGTTTAGAAAAGGATAATAGGTCTTATTGTGGAGATAAGATGCCCATGTTTATTTTGATACCAATTTTATCTACTTTGGAGCACTCTAAAGGTACGAAGACCACATTGGACCTACAAATTAAACTTATGCCGTTTTATTCCCAGCCACCTTACATGTAAGTTTCAGAAAGATCCGATCAGACTTGGCCAGTATTCAAACTCATCCAAGATTTTATTCCCTGCCACCTCACATATAAGTTTCAGAAAAATCCGATCAAAACTGAAGGGGCTACGGTGATGACAAGGTCAAAATTTGGCATTTTTAGCAATCAAAGGGATGTTACTCTAAAATAAATGAGCCGACCTGGCCAGTTTTCGAACTCATCCGAGGTTTCATCCCCAGCCACCTTACATATAAGTTTCAGAAAAATCTGATCAAAACTGAAGGGGCTACGGTAATGACAAGGTCAAAAATCAACGTTTTCAGCCATCAAAGGGACTTAACTCTACGATAAATGGGCTGACTTGGCCTGTTTTCGAACTTATCCAAGATTTTATCACCAGCCACCTTACATATAAGTTTCAGAAAGATCCGATCAAAACTGAATGGGCTACCGTGATGACAAGGTCAAAAATCGGCATTATCAGCAATCAAAGGGACGTACCGGTAACTCTATGAGAAATGGGCCAACTTGGCCGGTATTCCAACTCATCCGAGCTTGTATCACCATTCACCTTACATATAGGTTTCAGAAAGATTAGATCAAAACTGCAGGGGCTACGGTGATGACAAGGTAAAAAATCGACATTTTCAGCCATAAAAGGGACATAACTATATAGTAAATGGGGCAACTTGGCCGGTTTTCGAACTCATCGGAGGTTTCATCCCCAGCCACCTTACATATAAGTTTCAGAAAGATCCGATCAAAACTGAAGGGGCTACAGTGATGACAAGGTCAAAGAATCGGCATTTTCAGCAATCAAAGGGACGTTACTCTGTGATAAATGGACCAACTTTGCTGGTTTTCAAACTCATCCGAGATTTTATCCTCAGCCACTTTAAATATAAGTTTCAGAAAGATTCGATCAAAACTGAAAGGGCTACAGTGATGACAAGGTAAAAAATCAGCATTTTCAGCAATCAAAGGGACGTTACTCTACTATAAATGGGCCGACTTGGTCAGTTTTCGAGCTCATCCGAGATTTTATCCCCAGCCACCTTACATTTAAGTTTCAGAAAGATCCGATCAAAACTGAAGGGGCTACGGTGATGACAAGGTCGAAAATCGACATTTTCAGCAATCAAAGGGACGTAACTCTATGATCAATCGGCGGACTTGGCCGGTTTTCGAACTCATCCGAGGTTTTATCCCCAGCCACATTACATATAAGTTTCAAAAAGATCCGATCAAAACTAAAGGGGCTACGGTGATGACAAGGTCGAAAATTGGTATTTTCAGCAATCAAAGGGACGTAACTCTATGATAATTGGGCCGACTTGGCCGGTTTTCGAACTCATCCGAGTTTTTATCCCCAGTCACCTTACATATAAGTTTCAGAAAGATCCGATCAAAACTAAAGGCGCTACAGTGATGACAAGCATTTTCCCATAGTTAGTCTATGGGACCTTGTGGTTACCACAGGAACCAAAGTTTTAGAGCGATTTCGAAAAAAAGTTTATGTCATCAATGCCCCACCAGAGGCATGCTACAGATGAGAAATGATTGAGATCAGCCTGCAGGATACAGAGATATAGCTGCTCAAAAGTGTGGACGGACGACGGACGGAGGACCCACTATACTATAAGCTCCCCTGGAGCTTTCGGCCCAGGTGAGCTAAAAAGAGAGAGAGGCACTGCGTGGAAGCATCATGCAGCCCTCCTATTTTTTCAAGCCCCGATAGGCAGGGGCACAACTGGTTAAATTTTTCCAATGGTGCCCTTGTGCATATTAATCTGCCTGGTACTCTATAGACGGATCCAATGTTTTGACATGTGACTTTGTTTACATTTCATTGCGCATGCGTGAATTACTTCCCTTTAAAATCTGACATGGATTATCGTTCTCCGTGGTGGGCAAAAAGCGTCTGGCTCCATATATACACACTGCAAATATGGGCTCTCTTCTGCGTTTATTTCTATCCATCTACTGATACTGCGTCAGTCACATTTGACCATTACCGCAGGTGTATATGACAGTTGACTATCGCAGATAATCTATCAAATTACACTATAAATGGGTACTTAACTATATTCTACGAGCACTAATTTGTGCATTTTCTGTTTTGGATGATTAGTTATGCCCATTTTTATTAAAACAGAACTAAGACCAACCCGTCTTGTTACCTCTGTAAATATGACAAGTACATGTAAACATCATAAAAAAGCCCCCGATTCTTCCAGAAATCATTAATTCAGTGATAACAAGCTTAGACATGTCTATTTTAATTGTTTAAGGTTCCTCAATACATTTGCACAAGAAAAATATAGGTGTGAGATTTGCATGTTATTTTTTCCAAAAATATGACCCTGATTTTCTTTTAAAGTGCCTGTCCTAGAAGAAAAAGGTCTGGAGATACCAACAATTATTACAGCAAGTACTTTCTTGCATTAGCTACATCTCTGTGCCTTTGAAAATAAGTGCAATTCTGTATTTTCACTTTTACCAGGAAAAAAATGAAACTGCTTTCTAGCCTTTTTACAAGTTACTAAAACAGCTGCAGATAAATGGTTCACATCAAATACTAGTGACTCGGACCAAGCTTTCTATCAAAAAGCCTTCCTAAATTGAAAACCAGAAAAAAAACTTTGACATGTTTTTCTTCATGGGCGCCGCCATCTTCTTTTTTGCGATTAATTTGAATGCTCAGAATGCTCATCATTTATGCATTCCACATTTTATTTTGCCCATCATCAATGAATATACCTTGAAAATTCAGCTATGTAGCCTTCTCCCTGCATACAGCATTATGACATCGCCTATCTTGGAAGCCTGTCATCACTAATAAATTATTGTAGCTGTCAAATTGAGGAATTATCCATCTTGCCAACTAAAATTGTATTCATACTCCTTGGAACTAATTTCCCAAATATAACAATGGTACACCATTGTTTTTAATTTAAAACGTAATATTCAAATTTGAAACTGTCTTGCAACAAATTTCAGATACTTTCTAACATAGTTTGTTTGTTACTTTATGAAATGTATGCATTCATTTTCCGAACTATTTTTTGTGTAACATCGTCCTGATTGTGTTGTTCGGTCCAGCTGCAAGTAAACACATTAAAAAAAAAATAAAATTTTCAAGCTTTTTTCCTCAAAACATATTAAATGCATTGGGCTTCTGTGAGTTTTAACCAGCCTACACATTGGTAAGTAGGTGACACAACAGATCATTTAATAGGTTAGATAAATATAACCTTTGTGTTGTCCAGAAGTTCACCTGTCAAAAAATCACTGATTTGTTTATGGTGGCTCATGTGAACCAATGTAACAAACCAATGGGTAAAAATCATTTCTATACCATTGCAGTTATTGGCAGTTGCACAAAGTTTCTGGTGCTGAACAGGCTGCTTTCAGTCCTTCAGTTCAAGTATGGGGATAGACTGTTGGCTACTCTTAATTTCAATTTTTTGTTTTTGATTTATCAAGTATCAAATCACCCATCCTGTAAGCACAATCAGTAACACGGGGAAACTTTGGTGCAGTGATTGCATGAATTGTTATAAATTGCATGACTGAAATATATAAAATGAATAACTGAAAGCACCAAAGAAGGGCAATCATTTTACAAGCTAAATGCAAGAGATTTCACCACCTCAACCCAATCAATGAGCTTGTTGTCAAATTGGTAGAACTGATCATTTTTGGCTACCATACACTGAATTTAAAATAGTACCAGGTGAGATAATCACATTTTTTTAATTTCAGTACTATTTAGGTATTTTACTTGAAATTCCTCTGTTGCAGTACCTTAAGGCAACCTTGAGCCACATTCCTATGAAAGTATTTTACACATTGTGGTTCTGTGGATTGAGATTAGGGGTGTAACGATGCATCGATAGTTCGATGCATCGCGATAGGGACTGCCTCGATAGCAATGCATCGATAGTACTTTGGACTATCGATAGCTATCGCCGATAGTTCACTCAACTATCGATAGTTTCGATTGTTTTTGTTTTTTTCTTGAATATACTTTGAAAATATACCTGTACTGTTGTGTAATTACGCAAGTATTTTTGCTTAGGATATCCATTCAGCTGTAATCAGGACAGACTGATAAGCCGTCACATATGTGCATGATGATCTGAGTCTTCGCTGGTCGCACATGTGTATCATAGTTTTTTGCCGTGTGGTGAATTTCTCGCGGCGATGAATTTCCCGCCGTCATTTCTGCACGTGCAGTTGAGGCAGTCAGAAATTTTCCCGCGTTTTTCAATAACAAAACGTCAGTGATACGGTAGTTTGATCACGCGTTTGTTGCATGCAACTTTTTGAAAACATGAAAGTGAAACCTGTGCGACATGTGAAGGCTCAGATCAGCCTGCGCAGTTATATATAAATGTTGCTGTTTGCATTAGCCTTGCGTAGAATAACTTCTGGGACAAACGCCATTTTCCGTGTTCAGTTTCGAAGACATTTGCAAGATGTACAAGCTGATCTTTTGTATGAAGAAATGTTTGTTTTTGCTGTGTGCTGACTCATTCATATAGGTAAATAAATGCGTAATAAATGACGGTATAATGCAGTTTAACTTGTTGCATATGTGACTCTATTTGCGCATAAGGACCAGAGTATTAAACCGCACTTTTGTGGTCTCATTAGAAATGCATTTCTCGAAAAATGCACAGAATGTGCATGCGAGTACATGATAGACTCAGATAAGTCAGCAAGTATGCACAAATGCATTAATGATGATGTCATCAGTCGGCTGGCTGGACCGATTGGGATTGAATTCTTGGGGGAATATTTAAGCAGACAAAGTTTTATTTTCCTGTCGTCATCCTGCAGGGGGAAAAAACGTGCAGCGCGAGGCCTTAGGTGTCCGTCTATCAAGTACTTTCTTAAGGTGATTCTGGATGTTTTGATGGTGGACACTTGACAACCTGGGACAAATTGGCGTTTTTTTTCGTGGGTCTTTCTGATTTTATTTTTGGTTGTCTTTGTATTATAATAGAGGGATATTCCAGAAAAAATACTATGTCAAAACGGCCAAATTTCATTACATGAAAACTTTGTTTTATTATTGCTGCTTGTCTTAGCTGTCTTGTGTGCAAGGACTAAATGTCCACAGAGTCAGAGAGTCTAGGTCGAGCCCCTGTACATATTGCTAAATGAAAAAACCAACTTGATAATTGCTTTACTTCTATTTTGATAGTCTAGCGTTTTGATGCTAACTTCAAATAAAAAATATGTAAGTTAAAGTTTTGATGCAGTTTGTTAGATTCATGTCGCCCTTAAAGAGGTGCTAAATAGCGTGCTGTGATTACGTAATACTATGTAATAATCAGGTTACCTAATTAGCTGAATCCACGGATTAATTAGCACAGGCGGCAAACATCAAACAATCGAAGAACAATCAGCATGTGTCAGTTTCCACTAGCAGAAAATCTCAAACACTGCAAAGGTATTAAAGCTATGATAACCATCACTTACAGGCATATATACTGGAAGCAGCAAACTGTTTTTAGGCGGTGGTGGGGATATATATAAAGAGCCGTCTCCCCATGATGTTTTTTCTGGAATAGCCCTGAGGGAATGAATGCTGATATTGAAACACACAATAAACATACAATTTTAGGCCATTGGAATTTTCCTAACTCGTTCCGTCACTCTTAGCCATTTTATGTGAGTGATATAACATCTATGAATCATTTATAAGTGTATCCGATAGTATCACGATAGTATCGTGATAGTATGCCACGATAGTGATAGTATCGTGATAGTAGTTTCCACGATAGCAATACTATCACGATAGTCAAAATTGGCATCGATAGTCAGCCCTAATTGAGATATCATTTTTTTGCAAAACCAAGGAAAAATGCAATAAATTACAAAAATGGTGACTTTCGAATAAAAATCTTTAGCTTCCATATTCTTACATTTACATGGACTACCATTTGATGAAAAATCGTTTTGGGTAATTATTTGCAAATATGATTTTTTAGTACCTCAAATATAGCTAAGTAACTGTATTGAGGAACCTTAAAGGTAAAGATCATCGTTTCAAATCCAAATAAAAGACATGCTTACAGAAAATAAAACCGTTTTTACAATGGCCAAAAATGGCGAAAGATTTTTTTTGCCAACCAACGGTAAGCCTCGGCAAATAGTAAGACTGGGTGATGACGTAGTGCTTGGATGTGTCTATACACCTCAAATGGAAGCTTATCGGATAATATATCTTTCCTCCCTAAATTTGTGAAAATGGTCCCTGTGGGTCGAACAGCCTCGGCCCAAATGTTGTGAGGACGAAATACTTTCACAAAGACTGAAACGTCAACATAAAACTCTCCCGACAAATGATGCCCAAATCATACAATTTAACCCGAACTTTTTTACCATAGCTTCAAGCTTTTCTACTGTCCTCTCCATATCGTAAATGTTTGATAAATTCGTCGATAACAAGAGTGGCGAATTTCTTCCGCAAAAATAAATTGGTCTAAATTGTTTGAGTGACAAAGGATGCAAGCCGTCAGCGGTGAAACTAATCGCCGTAATTTGCATCAACTGCAACTAGGCTGTGCACACATGTACAAGGTTAGAGTTTGAAATTGAATTTGATTCTGAACTGTGGTGGAGGGGCTGTGCATTAAAGGATTAACATTGATACCGATTGGTGACTCAGTTAATTTGCAGCGTGGAAACTTCAAAGTACCCTGAAGCACTAGCGTTATACTATATAGATTTGGGGCTTATCATCATTTTGTAAATCTTGGGAAGGAAGAAATCCACAGGTAGCCAGATAAATTCCCATGGCTTTATTTTATACCCCTGAGTGATAGTTTGCGAAAAGTTGTAATTGCTTGGAGCGTGGAGCGTGATAGCTCAGTGGTTAGTGCACTTGCCTCTGATGCTAGAGGTCCCGGGTTCGTTCCCCGGCAGCGGTGTGAAAATTTCGGTGTCCGAACACGCTCCACTGGCATCATTTGCAGGGATGAATGTCATAAAGTGCACCGTCCTTCGGATCGGGACGTTAACTGGAGGCCCCCTGTGCAGGGAGAACCATCCCCTGTGCAGGTTAAAGAACCCTACCGTAATTACATGATTACTGTGTAGGCTTTCATCCTGCAACACTGGAGTGTATGAGATATACACCGTCTGTGTCCCCTACCGGGGTTAAGGCGAAACCGGAAGAAAGAAAGAAAGAAAGAAAGCTTGGCCAGACGAGAAGCGCTTTCCACCCCACCGAGAAGTTCCGGTAAATGCTTCGGCATATGCTCCGGTTAACCGTTGGTCCAGTCGCGGTGCTGGGTTTTACCGTCTAACCTTTGCGGCTCAGTGCGGTACGTTTCAGTTAATTTAAACGCGTGACGTAGTTTCGAAGCTTTCCCGCGACCAAACGTCAGCGTTTGATGCATCGGTCTTGAAAAGAGCTTTTTAAAATTATTTCGACGCATTTTGTGTTTCTGTTGTAATAGGTCTTAACTCCTTTTGGTTTTGAGAAGCATATTTTGGATAGGAATACAATTCTCATGAACTCTGTAAAGATGGCGGATTATCGCGAGAAATTGAACGAGATTCCAGGCGAGATTTGGGTGCCTAAGTATGTTGTTCCAGCCTCTCTACAGTAAAGCAAACACTTCGTGTGTTTGCTAAAATTAGAAACCTAGCAACATATAAATTTATGGTGAGACAGTATGGAATCTTAGGCATGTAAATAGTGTATATATGACCACTACAATTTATGCGCTGAACTTTTATATATGGTTCTCATGAACGTACAGTTCTTTTATAAAATATATTCTATTGTGCCCAAGACCTTGTTGGCTTGAAATAGCTGCTGAGCCTGTAAAGGCTGGACACCGACCAACAACAACAACGTAAAGTACACGGGGGTGGGGTGACCTGCACGGCAAAGACTGCGCAAGATACAAGATACAATAAACTTTATTTAACGTCGACATTCAGATTTACAACAGTATAACAATAGCCATAGGCTATTTCGGCCCCCGCCCATCAGGGCTTGCAGAAATAGATGGGTTGCATGATGCTTCCACTTAGAGCTGAAACCAGCCGCACACGCGAGTACTGATAAACCGCTTATAAACCCTATCGGTTTCATTGGGCGACAGGGCTTGAGATGTCGTTTCATCTCAATGTCGGGTAAAAGTCCCACAAAATTGGAAGCGACGTCTCCGAAATGACCTATAGAGTGTTGACGGGGACGTTAAACCCCAAATCAAACAAACAAAAATCAAAGACTATTTTGTCGACAAACATAAAAATAAGAACTATACAATGGTCTCTACTGCGGAAGGAACCTACCTTTCGCGAAAGGAAGGTTCCTTTCGAGAAATGAAGATTTTTTTCCCGCGAAAGGAACTCTTTGTTTCAGTAAATAGACACAATTTGGCAAAAGTATGACCGACTTATTATATGAAGGTAGATATATAGTCAAATGCCGGGAGGTCCCTGGACAATTCGGCCCATAACAAAATTGGCACATACAAAATCGGCCTGCAGCAATTTCGTTGTACAGTTTTCATAATGATATAATTACTGAATCTGCATATAACTGGTCTCATTACGCAAACACGTCTATACAAATACATTGCCACCTTTATCGCCGAAAAAATGAAAATTTAATGATGAAAAAATTGTGATACTTTTCTTATTTCTGTTCAAAACATAGATTGTTGGCACTCGTTAGAACCGCCTCATCGAGGTGGTTCTAACGAGTACCCGCAATGTATATTTTAGAGCAGAAATAAGAAAAATAAGGTATACCCCCGGAAACCCCAGTTTTACTTTATAAAAGTGGGTTTCAAGGGGGTCAAAATTATACAGGCGTATTTTCGTGATGGCTTGCACGACCAAATCAGTAGCATGTATAAGTCGAAAAGGGAGATAAATTGAAAAGTGTTTATTTTAAGAAATTGATATAATTTCCTCAAATAATAAATAAATCACATCATGTTTACAAGTATGTAAAAATAATACCCCTCTAAACCTGAGCTCTGAACCCACTTTACATAGGGAAAATGGGGGCATATTTCACGATTCATAGCTACTGTGCACAGCGAAGAAAAAAATAAGACTGCGTGGATGAGGAGGTAATTGTGAGTCTTCGCTGGGCCCTAGCGCTGGGCCCACATATAGCTATCGATGTGCCCCTGCCCAAGAACAGTAAAAAACGAAACCGAAAGCAAGAAACAATGAAAGATTAGAGACATAAATTTGTGAATGTTCGGCACGTGCCCCAATAAGGAGTGAGGTTTGAGTAATATGATAATCTTTCTGTTTGTTACTTTACGGCATGTGTCGATAACGGTAACATAGATAAGTGATTATTGGTCGACATATTGCATACCGACATGTGTCAACAATATGAATAAATAAATAAATAATGACCCCAGAACTTCAATTTCAAGTTCATAAATACACACGTTTTCTGAATAAACACACCCTCTTTTATATTAGTTTTATTTCGTATATTCCATTACAAAGGTTGCATTGCCAGCTAGACGCACATCTGAGGGAGGTATTATTGAAAACAATGATATAAATGCCGAGCGGTGAAAGAGGCTAAATATTTTTATATACATGCATTTTATCATAAATTAACTATAACGCCATTTTGTTATTGTACTATTCCCCTGATGAGTTATAAACGAAACCGGTTGGGAATAATATTATTTACTGTGTTTTCCGTCTGATTTCATTTCTCTTTTTTTGTATAATTCACTTGCCTCGGTTTTCTTCGTTTTTATTGATACATATCCGGGACAAGGGACATCGCAATGGGACAAAAACGCATGAAAACGGACGAAAGCAGCTCGGAAAATTCACCGACTGCGTCAACAGCTTCAGTGCAAGAGGAATCCGAAAACAGACAGTTAAGTGAGATAAGTACAAAATTATCTATCATTATCTCTGCCATTCATGAACTTACCGCCGTGATAAAAGAAAGTAATGTGCATGGAGTCTCTGCTACTAACGAGGTTATGGCTTCAGAAATTGCTAATTTAATGAAAAGTGTGGACGAAAATGTGAAAAGTAGAATTAATAGCGAAATCCATACACAAGATAAAGAAATGCATGAAAGCACCAATGTAAATTTTCTAGAAGCAGAAGCTATGAAAATAAAATCGCGCATTGGCCAGATCTGGGACAGAAAACTATGCCAAAGGAGAGATGCGTATTGGGCTTATGTACGCAACAGCGGAAATCTTCTCTTTCATCAGAAATGGATAGAGGCAATCCGACAGTTATTCCACGAAAACTTATAAAATTTGAAATTAAATATGAAAATGAAAACCAAAGGTAATTAAGAGAGAGAGCCGTTTTTCAATACTTCAGGATGGAAATAGAAATGGAAACACTCAGGGTGGAATCCTGCAACGAAAGAGTATGGAAACTAGATCAAGAAATGGAAGACATTATAAAAACAAATGTACGGGGCAAGTAGCTGAATTAATGCTCGACATGTGGAAGAAACATGTCAAAAGAAACGAAGAAATTTCACACAAAAGATGGCAAAGTAATGAGAACTGGCTCAAAAAGTATGAAGCAGAGTTCACCATACATTATGCAAATACCAGTCCCTTTTTCAAAATTGGAAATGGCAACTTCAAACAAACGCACCCACAAAGTCAACAAAAGTCATATGCCGATGTAGTGAGGAAGGCTCCAAAAACCAAAAAAGAACAGATGAGAGTATCCATACTCTACTTACCCAACTTATTTCAAAACTTGATAACAACAAATATCAACAAGAACAGCAGAGAGAAGCAAGAAACAGCGGACGGTATCAACAACAGCAGAGAAGGGGGAGGATTAACAGTGATCACAGCTATAAAAGACCATGAGAAAACAGGTCCAACAATTCGATGAAAGAAAACGATTGACATATAGAAGAACCTGTAGATTATTTTCTACAGGCGGACCACAACTGGAACAGCCGGATTTAATTAGAGGTAACCTTGCTGAAACATCAGACAAAACATTTACTAAAATATATAATCTTTCTATCCGTAAACTTAATGAAATAGAAAAAAGTGTCTTGTTGATGGGTCTCAAATTTACCCCAACACCTGAAAAAAGTAATAGCACTGAGCTTGATGATGATTTAAATGAATTCTTTCGAAAAATAAGATTGCAAGAGTATTTTGATGGCAAAGAACAAAAAGATATTTCATTAGTGAGAAATAAGTTTACCAGTACTTGTGTGGTCAGTTTCAGCTCTGCGTGGAAGCAACACGCAGCCCAATCTATTTCTCCAAGCACCGATTGGCGGGAGCCAGCCACTTAATCTTTAAAAGTTTTCTAAGATAGCTCATACGGGAGTGTTTCTGCGGAACCCGGGAAGGGACAATTCTGTTCCAGTAGCTAGCAGAACCGAATTTAAAACAAAAAAATTAGCGTGGAGTAGAAAACAAAAAATATGTCGTTTAAACGACATAAAGTAGAAGTTAAACAAAGATCAGGAATCGATACAATTAACTTACTCCACCCATCAAAGACACCAAAGGGAAAGAAACACAAACATTAAGCGACCAGACCATAATGGAAACCTAAACAAAGGAAGGCCATAAGGACAGTTACTTTCCCACAAAATGGCCATATGGTCATCCAAAATAAAAAGACACAAGTGATACACACAGTAAGTAACAAACAACACCATAGATAAACCGCCACAGAAGAACCGCCTTGGAACGGTCAGTGGTATGATTTCCACTGGGGGGCTTAAATCGATTTTACGTGGCCACAATCCTCGCCCTTACTTCCGTCGCGATTTAGACAAATAATTTGTTCAGTCCGCATGAAGCCCTCCTAACTCATCAGTGCAACATCTCCGTGAACACAAAAAAATCAAACAAAGAACAACAGAGGTGAGACAACGGTGAGGACTCGACAGCAAGAAACCACTGAAATGCTGGAGCAAAAGAAAACCAACAGTTAGACTCCGATGGGCCCGACCAGAGACAGAGCATCAGGCACCAACCAACGTTACCTTGAATTAGATCTCTCTAATTCTCAATAAGCCTTTACGTTGGAGCCGTCATAGAATCTGAGGCCTGACCCACCGGCGTGCAATTAAAGAGGGAAGCAAAGTTGCCAACCCTGATTGGGTTAACTACCATGCATGCAGTCTGTCGTATACCCAATCTTTTTATATCGAAGAATGATTTTACGAAATTGGGCGCTGAAGTCATTGCGGTTATATATTTTTCTGAATTTATATACTAAGTCACCATAAAATTCAGGTTCCGATAGACCTTGTTGCAGAAGAGATTTAAGTCCAATGTTGAATTTTGAAATTAAATCAGAATGGCGTCTATAAAATTTTGAAAAGGCTTTGCATAGTTTATGGTACCGATAACCCTGATTAAGGAGTTTAGCCGTTAATAATTTATTACGAGTGTTGAAGTCAGTTACATGACTACACACTCTAGCAAATCGAATTAATTGCGAAATATAAACGCCATAGGATGGCGCACGAGGAACATCACCATCCAAAAAAGGAAAATTTACTATCTCAAAATCAAAGTCATATCATAAATTTTGCACGAAACAAATCCATCTACAATAGATAGATGTAAATCCAAAAATGGGGCCTCGGTATCAGAAGAATTTGCTTTATTTAACTGAAGTTCTGTGGGGTAAATCTGACTGATCAAACCATCGAAATAGGTATTATCAATATTTAATAAATCATCTAAATATCTAGAAGTGGAGCTAAAAGCTTCAATAATTTCAGATTGGTTATCAATGGAAAGCGACAACATGAAGTCTCTTTCAAAACAATACAAGAACAGATCAGCCACAAGAGGTGCGCAATTCGTACCCATCGGAATACCCACAATTTGTCTAAATAACTTAGTACCGAATCTAATATAAATATTGTCAAGTGGAAAGGCGAGGGCATCACACACTTTCTGACATGACCAAAGTGTATAATTGTTATGCTCTTTAGAAGTGAAAAATGCATTTCTGACATTACATGCAAGATAGAGAGAATCTTCTCTGTGAAAAGCCCATTCAATTAAATCATTAAGCTTTTCTTTTATAAGATTATGAGGAAGTGTAGTGTAAAGAGTGGAAAAATCGTAAGTAGACAGACTTGAAGCACGAAAATGTCTGGATTTCAATTTATTTAAAACCTCAATCGAATTTTTTATAGACCAAAACAGATTTCTTCCTGATCTTTCAAAGACTTTATCACAATATTTAATCACATGCGTTTTAATAGCAGTAAGACAGGAAGTTAATAATTTAGAAAGTTTAGTGGTAGTGCAAGAGTTAGAATTTGCAATAAACCGTGCTTTGTAAGGTCTTTTATGAAGTTTTGGTAACCAGTATAGCGTAGGAAGCTTGTCTTTGCCTTCGTTAACACACACAGCAAACTGACTTGCTGAATGACAAACATGTTTATCTTCTATAGCTCTCTCTTCAGCTAAAGGCTGAAGTTCATAGGCCTTAGTACCACCAAGCTCCTGCTTAAGCGTGTTAACATAGTGGAGCCGTCACACGACGACGTTGTTAGCGGCCTTGTCTGCAGGGGCCAAAACAAACTTCTTATGAAATTCTTGAATACCTAGTTTAAGATGACGTAAAGACGTCTTGGGCTTAGGAGGTAATAAGTTAGTATTTTGAGAATAGAAAGAAATGCGTTTATTCACTAGTTTTAAAATGCTAAGTTTCCAGTCCTTAAGGGCTTTATGCTCAACATACTCTTGCTTACACCATCGATTACCGAATTCATTCAAGGAAGCAGCGATTTCATCTCTACATTTACTGAAATCAATTTTAGAAGGAAACCGATATTTCGGTCCTTTAGAAATTATATTCCTTATCCTAGAATCACGAATAATTTTCAAATTGCCAGTAATTACATGACCAGCAGTAGGATAGCAATACTTTGAGTTTTTACAATCACATGAATCAGGAGTATTAGTATCAATATCAAGATCTGAAACAAGTTTATTGAAATTAAAAATGATAGATCTAACAGGTTTGTTATATTTATAGCAAATTATAGGTGTTTCAGTATTTTGAAAATAAGCAGGAATGGAAGAAAGCACCGATCTCTCACGGAAGATACTGGGCAAATCTATAAAATCCATACCCTTATTAATGAAGGATATTTTGAAGAAATGGCGTTTATGATTAATTTCAGAATCAATGTAAGGACGGAGAGTATGCTGAGTATAACCTCTAGTTAAGAGAGCCGCATCATATAACTGATGAGAACTATCGTAGAATTTATTCGCCTCGGTGTCCAGAAGACGTAAAACAGAAACGGGTAATGAACTTAAAAATGAAAGCATAGAGTGGCGTCCATGATTTAATAATATAATTGACAGTCACTTCAGTCTTGTATTGTTTCGTTTAAACGCACGTGATTTACGTTTAAAGTTACGATTTTTCCTGGTGCTGTGAGATCTAGTTCTGCGAGAAAATATCAAAGTCCGGCATTCTGGAAATATTACCCTCATGATAAATGTTTTCATTAAATCCCAGTGGAAAAGGGGTCTGTAAAAATTTAATCCATTTCAGTTCAGCTTCATGTCTTTTGATTATTTTGAATATAGATGTAGAATTTGCATCGTGATAAAGTTTTTCCACTGGTTGTATAACAATATTATTTACAGAATGACCTGTACGTCGAAAGTGACGGTACAAGAAAGTGTAAGTTTTCTTAGGCTTACTTATTCTACGATAATGCTCGTTCAATCTAGTTTTAAGCATGCGGTTAGTTTGACCGACGTACTGCATATTACAGTGTGCAGCACGTCATGTAATTAGATAAATTAAATCTGTAGACTGTCATGACAAATCAGACATGTTAACTACAGAGAAGCGTCTACCGTTTACAGATGAAGTAACGGTAGACGCAGTGCTTAAATGCGAACAACATCTGCACCTCTTGGCCTTGCACTTAGAAATACTAGGATACATTCCACTTCTTTTCCACGGATTAGTATATTTTCGAAGGATGGGCGATTTGAGAGGAGATAGTCTTATGTGAAGACTACTCCCAAAAACATTGGTATTGCCTGCTTGTTTGTTTGGTTTCTGTTCCGTTCTGTTTTTATTGTTTTAAATTCCACCCCACCTTTTTCACACGGCTGGTAAACTCGTAAGGGGTAACCGCCGGTTATGCACTCAAAATCCTTACGGGAACTCCCGGTTATGACTTCCGAGGCCACAGATATGTCAACAAACAGGTGAGTGTTCCCGATACATGATTTTTAGTCATTTTTGTAAACATATTTTGAGAAATCGGGCAATGCTATTCTCAAAAACTTTCATTTCTGCATCAGAAAAGATGGGGGTGGACATGAAAAGGCAAGCGGTCGATTTTTAATTTAATTTCTTCCCGAGGAAGGTAGTCAGATATTTCTGTTTTGACCTGTTCTAGTGCCGTATGAAGGCATTTTCAGAAACCCGGACGATGCGAAACTAAAACAACGGGCCAAAATAACACGTAATGCAAACCACTTTCATGTTGAAATACATAAGTTGCAAAATTTCCACAGAATTTGTTCCAGGAGCTTTAATATTTGTGACGATTATGACTTACGAGGTCCGATGACCCTAACGGGAGCATTATCCCATACGGGAACAGAAAAAGCCAACTAATGGGTGACTGACTAAAATGCGTTTCTTCATTCAATAATTCACACATACGTTTCATCAAAGCCCTGAAGACACAATAGTTGCTCGGTACGACTGATAATACTGTTAACTTTATTCAGAACGATAACTTAAAATCGACATTCGAGCGCTCGTATGAATTGCTCGTACGAATGTATCCAAATTCGTGTACTCGAACGAATTGCTGAAAACCTGAAATTGTTACATTTTCAAGGCATTTATCTGATATGCTTGTACAGTAGAATAAATTTCATATTAGATACGCATTTTACTATACGCCCCCGCCCAACGTGGCTTGGAGAAATAGTGCTTCTGTGCAGAGCTGAAACCGACGAAACTTGAGTACTGAGTATTGGTAAACCGTTTAGGTCTAAGCCTGTCCAGGAAAACTGCTGCAAGTTGGAACGCCCCTTAAACGTTAGCGATTTCTATGGGCCGACTCGCACCGCTTTGCCTGGGCAGGCTTAAATCCTCTTAGCGGTTTTCCAGTACTCGTGTACGGTCGGTTTCAGCTCTGCGTGGAAGCATTATGCAGCCTATCTATTTCTTCAAGCCCCGATGTGCGGGGGCGGGGAGATGGAGGTGGAGTCAGGGTAGGTTAAATTATTGAATGAAGTGACGCATTTCAATCAGACACCCATTAGTTGACTTTTTCTGTCCCCGTAAGGGGTAATGCTCCAATAAGGGGTAATATGTCCTCGTAAGTCATAATCGGCACAAATATTAACGCTCCTGGAACAAATTATGCGAAATTTTTGCATCTTATGCATTTCAACATCAAAGTGGTTTGAATTACGTGTTATTTGGCATGTTGGATTAGTTTTGCATCGTCCGGGTAGCTGAAAATGCCTTCATTAGGCACATGAAAACAAGTCAAAACAGAAATATCTGACTACCTTCCTCAGGGAGAAATTAAATTAAAAATTGACCGCTTGCCTTTTCATGTCCACACCCATCTTTTCTGATGTAGAAATGAAAGTTGTTGAGAAAGCATTGCCCGATTTCTCAAAATATGTTTACAAAAATGACTAAAAATCATGTATCGGGAACACTTACCTGTTTGTTTACATATTTGTGGTCTCGGAAGGCATAACCGGAAGTTCCCGTAAGGATTTTGAGTGCATAACCGGCGGTTACCCCTTATGAGTTTACCAGCTGTGTTTCAGAGTGGAAAGGAAAACAAACGACATATTTTTGTTTTCTGTTCCATGCTAATTTTATTGCTTTAAATTCCACGCTACTTTTTCAGAGTGGAACAGAAAACAAGAAATATATTTTTGTTTTTATGTTCCATTCTAATTTTGTTGTTTTTAATTCCACCCTACTTTTTCAGAGTGGAAAGGAAAACGAAAAATATGGCGTTTAAACGACATATTATATCGTTTAAACGACATATTTCTTGTTTTCCTCTCCACGCTAATTTTATTGTTTCAAATTCTGTTCTGCTAGAAACTGGAACAGAAATGTCCCTTCCCGGGTTCCGTATGTTTCTGTGTTTTTGACATGCCCTTGTTAAACTGTCCACGTTTTGCATGTATATAAAAGTGTTGGCAGCACCACAGCTCTGTAGACTTTCAGCTTTATGTCAAGCCTGATTCCACTTCGATCCCAAACACTAACATTGTAGTCGGCCAAATGATGCACTGCGATTCTTTACAAAGTGCTTTCAAGGTAGGTGAACTTGTCTACCACTTGCAACTGTGGCGGTTGGCTCCTTGTTAAGTTTGTCATGTGCTGGCTAATAAACTGCACTGTTATGTACGTTACGTTGAAAGGCAGTCCATGGTTCAGAATTACACGCTGTTACATGGGTGCCTAGCACATATATATATGTTAAATGTATGCTCCTATCAGAAAAATAAGGAACATGGTGTCTAGGAAAGGCCAAACTTAATAATCCACCTTTGACAATGAGTAATAGCAATAGAAAAAAAATATCTAATTTAACCCATTTAGTACCAGAAACCTAAAATCGGGTACCCTGGCAGACAATGCAGGCCCAGATCAGACGCCACAGAACGCGGCGTCTGATCAGGGCCTCAACTGTTTGCTAAAAGTTCAATCATTTTCCAAATAAATTTTGATGAGAACACAACCTGACATCCCTAAATTTTGAAATGGACTCGTGCTAAATATAAGAGGAAGATTCCATTTGGTACAAAAATGGTTATAACATTACTTCATACAATAAATATAATTCGTCTGTGATTACTGACAACGACCAATCTTAATCAAATGCACAAAGTGAAGTTCGTAAAGTGCTAATGTTTGAGCCGGGGCACATCATTTACTACAATTTACATGTGCGACCAGCGAAGAAACAGATCTGTCTGCGGATGCGCAGGCTGATCTGAGTCTTCGCTGGGCGCACATGTCTATTTGTAGGTTTTGTCATGCGCTGGCTCATTTGTGTATGCGTATGAGACCAACAATAGCTCTAAATTGCCTGATTCCGACAGAGCAAACAACGTCTTAGGAATATGTTTAGAAAGGGTTGTCGAAGCAAGGAATACACCAAAGAACAGGAAACTATGGAGTGTACATGTTTTCTGGGCCAGACTAGCTAGTTTCGGCCAATTAGGCATCATCAGTGACCCTCAAATATTTTCAAAATTCATCTCCATTGGTTATGCCTTTGTTCTGGCCTTCCGCTGCGCGCACGGGCACGTTTCTGATCAGCTTCGCTGATTCTTTTTAACTTTGTATTTACCAACATCACTTCCTATGAGGCATCGCCACTTTGCTCAGATATGTGCGATTTGTTCCCACAACGCTGTTGGTACATGTAGGATAACTTAAACATAACATAAAAATGACCGACAGCTACATCTGCCTACCATATGGTGGTAATAATAATAATAATAGTTCGTCTGTAATTACTGACAATGACCAATCTTAATCACATTTGAGAAATGTTACTGATTGTGTGTTCTAAGATGGCTGATCAGACCGATTCTAGCTCTGAACTGTCTGTTGCAGATAGAGCATCAGAGGCTAGTGAAAGACAGCTCTGTTGGTGATGGCCCAGCTCTGGCTTACGCTGTGCGCCTTTCTGCTCAGCTTCACTTCTTTTTACCTCGTATTCACTGGCATCCCTTCTGAGGAGACCTCACCACTTTCCTGTGCCCGGTGCAATGTTCCCACGACTCTGCTGGGATGTAGAAGTCCCTGTTGGAGGCTTTGAGGGTGTCCTTGAAACGCTTCTTCTGACCGCCATGGGAGCGTTTGCCTATTCCTAGTTCTCCATAGAGAAATTTCTTCAGCGTTTCTCAGGCATTCTGGTAACAAGACCTGTCCATCTTAACTGTAAAAAAAATTTCAGAAGAGTATTTACACTTTGCATCCCTGCCCTGTTTAGGACTTTCGTGTCTGGAATCCTGTCTCGCCACTTAATCTTTAAGAGTTTTCTAAGGCGTCTTGTATGGAAGTGATTCAGTCTTTTGGCGTGTCATTGGTAAACTACCCATGTTTCACATGCATACAATGGTGTTGGCAGCACCACAACTCTGTATGTAGACTTTCAGTTTTGTGTCAAATCTGATTCCACAGCATCCCAGACACTAACACGTAGCCGGTCAAATGCTACACTAGCTTTTGACAAGATCATTAATGTGCACGGCTCTTGACAGTGTGCTCCCAAGGTAGGTGAACTTGTCTACCACTTGCAATCTTTGACCTTTCACTGTCATGGTGGGCTCTTTGTAAAGCTTGCCAGGTGCTGCCTGATAGAGCACATGTACCTCAGTCGTTTTGATGTTGATTGTGAGGTCAAAGCTATCACAGGAGTCAGATACTTTATCTATACATTTTTGCATCTTCTCTTCTGTTGGAGCACCTTTTGCCATGTCATCAGCAAAGAGGAACTCATCTAGCACCTTGGATTTGGCTTGCAACCTTCGGAGATTTGAAAAGTTTCCCATCAAAACGATACCTAATAGGTATGCCATTGTCACAATCCTGGAAAGCATCTGTGAGCATGGCAGAGAACATCATGCTGAACGGTGTTGGGGCTAGCCCACAGCCTGCTCGACTCCGTTTGTGACAAGGAACGGATCTGAAAACCCATCATCATTTTGGACCCGTGCAAAAATACCATCGTGGAACTGTCTCATCATTGCTATGAACTTTTTGGACATCCAAACTTCGCCATGATTTTCCAAAGACCCTCACGACTTACTGTGTCAAATGCTTTGCTAAGGTCAACAAAGGTCATGAATAGGTCCATGTTCAGTTCCTGGCATTTTTCTTGAAGCTGCCCTGCTGTGAAGATAATGTCAATTGTTCCACTGCTTTTCCGAAACCCACATGCTTTCTGGTAGAAGCCCTGGCTGTTCAAGGTGTTCATTCAGTCGGATTAGTAGAACTCTTGCAAGGACTTTCCCAGCAATTGACCTGGTGGTAATAATACACAAAAAAAGGACTACCATATCTAAAACTTCAACATGTCATAAATCTATACCGATACCAAACGAAGTCATGTGTGATGGGGTAATCCATTTCACACCTGATTTTCAGAAGTGTGCTTATAACGGTTATCGATATATACCACTTCTAAAGCCTTACTGAGAATAAGAGAGTCTCTAATTTTATGTAATGTTGGTTGGTGCCTGATGCTGTGTCTCTGGTCGGGCCCATTGGAGCCTAACTGTTGGTCTTCTTTTGCTCCAGCATTTCAGTGGTGTCCTGTTGTCGAGTCCTCACCGTTGTTTCATCTCTGTAGTTGTTTGATTTTTGTGTTCACGGAGATGTTGCACTGATGAGTCTGGAGGCCTTCACGCGGACTGAACAAATTATTTGTCTAAATCGCGACGGAAATAATCGCGAGGATTGTGGCCACGTAAATTCGATTTAAGCCCCCATAGGAATTCGCGCCACTGACCGTTCCAAGGCGGTTCTTCTGTCGCGGTTTATTTTTGTTATGGTTTGTCTTTGAGTGTGTGTATCGCTTATATTATTTTGTTTTGGATAGCCATTTGGCCATTTTGTGGGAAAGTATCTGTCCTTTTGGCTTTTCGCTATTGATGTTTCCATTAGGGTCTAGTTTTTGCATGTTTTTGCTTCTTTCCCTTTTGTGTCTCTGGTGGGAGCTGTGGGTTAATTGTATCGATTCCGGATCATTGCCTCCACTTCTATTCTGCGGCATGATTAGGCTTTTTAGTGACGGGCTTACTCACGAAGTTATTCAACGGAGAATGCGGCAATACCTGGATGGGTGACCACATTGTTTGACTTCGTGGATGACACGGGCAAATGCTATAAATGGTGACAGCGGTAGGATGGATAAAGTTAATGATTATCCAAATTAATGAAACCACGGACCATTGACAGATTTAAAGAGGTTATCGACAGAATTTGATACTTTAACATAAAACTTGCATTTTTGTACTGTCCCATTGTAAGGCTTCATTACGTCAATAATAGCATTTCTGATATACATATCATCATATGTCTTTAACAATTGCAGTATATCACTCTTGGTGCCATTGATAAGATTTATAAGAATCTTATATTGATGTGAGGGGTGGATGGAAAAATCCGTCCCGATGGTCACTGTCCGGCATCACGAGGCTTGCCGAGTGATGCCGGACAGTGATCCCGAGGGACGGATTTTTCTATCCACCCCTCACATCCATATTGGATTCTTTTTCTTGCATACCTTCCATTTCTTAGCGCGGAATTTCAATGCTGCAGTCACTTCGGTTACCAACGTCCGCCATATTGTGTTGACACTGCAGGAATGTAAAGTGACGTCACGGATCGTGCATGACGCCAACCTTAACGACGGCGCACACAAGGTCGTAATCAACCAGTGCATTTATCAAACACGCGATTATATTCGATTTGGGGTCGGAACACCAGGGTCAGAACATAAATTTCTACCCCAGGGTAAAATCGCGGATTTCCTTGTCTGGTGTGCAAGAACATGTGTTCTGTGATTAAGACACTTCCTGTCCATTTATAAGTGTATGTTACATGTATACGTAATCTAGGTTACTAAAAGTAGGCCATATCTGACATATTTATAGGTCAGTAGATAAGGGATCCCTTCCGATTATAGCGTGAATTTGGTCTGCTCATAAGTATCAAGATGCAGGCCTGCTGTTCTTGCAGCAGGTAAGGGTAGAGGATGAATGTTGTTATTTCTTCTGTTTCTACACTTCTGTTTATTTGTCTCTTCTGCTCTGTCCCTCACTTTCATCTCCTCTACTACCGCTTCTCCCCATTCTCTTCCTTTCTCTGAGAGACGACACAAAATGACCCAAAAGGGTTAAGTTAAACACAAACACAATCCAAACAACAGGCCCCCGCCCATCGTAGCTTGGAGAAATAGATTGGGCTGCACGGTGCTTCCACACAGAGCTGAAACCGACCGCGCACAATGGTACTGGTAAACCTCTTAGATGGTCAAAGCCTGCCCAGGGAAAGTCAGACCGTCCAAGCATATAAACCTTATAGGTTTCATTGGGCGGCAATGTCATTTTCATCTCAATGTCGGGTAACAGTCCCACAAAACCGGAAGCAACGTCTCCAAAATGACCTAAATAATGTTGATGGGGTAACGTTATGGATATATATATATATACCACTTCTACAGCCTTGCTGTAGGAGCGAGCCGGCTCTTTTTGCGACGCGGGTAGAGTGGTTGGCTTATTCGCGAAGTTAGGCAACGGATATCGCTGTTAATACCTGGATGGGTGGCCGCGTTGCTTGACTTTTGGACGACCTCGTTAACGCTACATTGTTGGCAACTGTGGGATAGATACAGTGCCGTTGGTTTGTTGCAGAGTCTCTGCCCTCGGGTTTACCTAGTGAGGCATGTGTGATTTCGGGATGAAGTCAAAAGGGGAAGGGGAGAAATGTAACAGTTATGGATATATACCACTTCTATATCCTTTCTGTGGGAGCCAGCTCTTTTAGCGACGCGGGAATAGTGGTTGGCCTTTTCGCGCAGTTAAGCGACGGAGTTCGCGGTCAGTACCTGGATGGGTGACCGCGTTGCTTGACTTCGTGGACGACCCGGCAAACGCTACATTTCAATTCAAACCTAACAACCAAAACCACATTCATTTGTCACGGATGGAAACCATTGGAACCACCTCGAAATTTAGTTGACGCGAATTTGTTCCCACGCCACAGCCTGAGGCCTTTCGATGCAGTAACAACGTCAAATTTTCAGCAAAAAAGGCAGGTGTCCCTTCGTGTTCAGTATGTTATAAAAAGAACCAATAAACCACTCAGAATTCCGGCAATGCTATTCCATGTAAATTTGAAAATGTCAATAACCCTGTAAAGAATTATTCTTGAAAAAAAAAATCAGCCGTGTTGCTCCCAGACTATAGATGTAGCTCCCATGAATTTATTATGGCAAAACAAAATAGGTATAATTTCATAAATGGCCCGCCACAAGCTAAGACGCCGAGCTTTGCCGTGTGTCACATTCATCTTTGATAAATATTTTATATTCTATTTTTTTTTTTTTTTTTTTTTTTTTTTTTTCGATTTATTTTTTAGTTTTGGAAATTTGATTTTCTGATTGTATAAAGCTATTTATTTGGTTGGTTGGAATCGGAACATTTAATGTCTATTGCTCGGTCCTCGGTGGTTCAATGGTTTTCGTCTACTTCAGTTTTCCAGTTGCGATGAGTGGCAGTGCAGGTGTTTCAACAGGTCTTTATTTTATGTTGAGCCTTCAGCCTTGAATCAGCAGATAAAGCTTTTTCTGTGATATATGTGTTCAATGATCAGTTGCAAGACCTCCACACGTGTAGTAAATATGAAAGTTTTAAATCGCAAAGTAGATCTAAAAGAAGAGCAACGACAGAAAGTGATGCCACTAGAGAACAAGCCCATCATTAATTTTACTGATCTGTCCGAGTCGGTATTTTGGTTTTGGTTCTTTGCTGTTCTCTGCTAGTTCCATGATTGTTAGAATTATTTCTTTTACTGTTATGTATGGAACTATTATTTGCTTAGGTTCATATAATTGAGTCGTCACTCCCTTCCGCTGATTCAAGAAGGGCATTTGTCACTTTCTGGCGAAAGAATGTGCACTGTACTGGTTAACTGCTTACGTATAAGCCTGCCCAGGAAAATTGTGGATAGGTAAACAGACCGGCTCAAAAATGACCTAAATGGTGTTGACTGGGCCGTTAAACTCCAAAAGTACTAAAACAAACAAAATTGAGTCGCCAATTACTTAGAAGAGAGATGCTGATTCACCTTATCGTACGTTTGTTTCGACTATTGGTGTACTTGTGTGTGCTTGCTTCTTTTAATTTGGTTGTTGAGAGCATGATTAGGGATATGGTGGTATCCATTCCTGTCGCTGCTCTTCTTCTTATTCCACATAGGTTGTAAACAATTATTCATTGAGATGCACCAACAAAAGATGCCAGGCAGGTTCATTAAAAAAAATCTTGATGACGTCACTTTTCGTTACATACCGTTAACAATGCACGAGATGTCGATCATGAGACGGATGCGGATAATCCTTGTGAGCAATACCCTCATGAAAGCTTTATGAAATAATACGCCAAACTATTTAAAGAGCCATACATACCGCTAATATTGCACGAGATGTCGATCATAAGACGGATGCGGATAATACTCATGTACAAGAACCTCATGAGCGCTTTATGAAATTTTAAGACAAACTATATATAGTGGCATTATATAGTTCACAACTATGTTATAAAGCAGTTAGCAATTTAAACAAAAACTGACACAAACGAAGACATTATATCTTCCATTGTCACTCGCATTAACAAGTGATTCATTATTTTGGCAATTTTGGAAAACATACTTATTCTGTTCTGCAAAATAAACTCGCAGGAAATACAACGCTAATGTTACAGCTACCTCGATAGCCTCAGAGCAAAACGACTGTGTGTGTGTGTGTGTGTGTGTGTGTGTGTGTGTGTGTGTGTGTGTGTGTGTGTGTGTGTGTGTGTCTGTGTGTGTGTGTGTGTGTGTGTGTGTGTGTGTGTGTGTGTGTGTGTGTGTGTGTGTGTGTTCAACAATGAACATGGTTGATGGCATTGTTTACGTCACAATGATATATTGTAGCCAATTTTATCTGGCTTTGATACTCGTCAAAAATTGAAAATATTCTACAAATTCACCATATCCAAGTTATACACAATATCATGGTTTGTTTGATTAGCCTGCATGGGTTGTTAAATCATATTCACATGGAATAACATTGCTGCTGGAATTCTGAGTGATATGCCAATTGTTTTTAAAACATACTAAAAAAACCCCTGATCACCAACCTTTTTACTGAAAATTTGACGTTGTCACCACCTCGAAAGGTCCAGGATATTGGTGTTAACTCAATTTCGGCGTAGTTACCCTGATTTCCCCCCGCATTTCTGACTATTAGCCAATTAAATTACTTGATTTAATGTTTAAATCTGCATACTCGAAAAGAATGACAAACAGTATAGATCCTTGTCAGATGGCTCTCCGCCGTGTTTGCAAAGGTAGGGGTTATCAAGATTCAGCAGGAGAATGGTTAAAATAGAAGTGAAGGCAATTACCAGGAATTGATATAATTAACCCACAGCTCTCATCAGAGACACCAAAGGGAAAGAAACACAAACATGAACTAATTAGATCCAAATCGAAACATCAATTGCGGAAAGCCAAAAGGACAGTTACTTTCCCATAAAATGGCCAACTGGCTATCCAAAACACAAAAAAAATATAAGCGATACAAACACTCAAAGACAGACCATAACAAAAAAGAACCGCTTTGGAACGGTCAGTGAAAAGAATCTCACTGGGGGTGGGGTGCTCTATCGATTTTACGCGGCCGCAATCCTCGCCCTTACTTCTGTCGCGATTTAGACATATACTTTGATCAGTCCGCATTAAGGCCTCCTAACTCATCAGTGCAACATCTCCGTGAACACAAAAATCAAACAACCACAGAGATGAAACAACGGTGTGGACTGCAGTATATTGGTACGGTTATGGGCAGCATTATTTCAACGGCAGTCAATAGCAGTCTTCCGGCTGTGACTGACAACTGCCCTTCTTGCATCAGTAGAAGGGAGGACATGGCAATAGAAAATACTTAGGAAATATTGTTGCCGACTTCGGCGGGGATCGAAACTGCAGTCTCCTGATTACCGGCAGTCCACATTAAACGAGGGTCGTTCAATATTTAATTGGCCTAACCCCGTTACTGACCCGTGGCAAGTGCACGCTTTTCACATATCATACATCAATGCCTTATACAATGTACATGGTTACACAAAATTTTATCGGTCAGTCTATAGTATCTGTAGTCCGTGCGAGGAAAATAACATGGCACTGCCGAATTATCTTCACAAATTGAGTACAGAGCAGTGATCAGATACAAGAAGACGAAACAAGAAATATTTGGGAAATGGTGTGAAGTTTACGGAAAGACTGCTCCTTCACTTTCATATTCCACTGATAAAAATTGGGTGGCTGATTTTAAACGTGATCGGGTAACGTTGGAAGACGAGCACCGTAGTGGAAGACCTCTGAACGCTACTGATGACGTCAATAGTGAAAATCTAAGGGAACTAGTAAAGCAGGACAGGCGAATGATGACTAGAAGATTGGAGATTTCTGAGGGTAGCGTTTTTACCATTTAACATGAACGTCTGGGCCTGAGGAAGCTTTCAGTGCGTCGGATGCCAAAATGCCTTAGTAAAGAACAATGAGCTGTCCGAGTGACCAAGTCTGATTCAATTTTGGAAAGATATGATTCTGATCCGGAAGTTTGTTTGTTAGCTTAACGGCCCAGTCAACACTATTTTATGTCATTTTTGAGCCAGTCAGTTTACCTATCCACACTTTTTCCTGGGCATTGTCACTCGCATTAACAAGTGATTCATTATTTTGGCAATTTTTGAAAACATACTTATTCTGTTCTGCAAAATAAACTCGCAGTTATCCAGCACATTCTTCGCCAGAAAGTGACAACTTCCCTTCTTGAATCAGCAGAAGGGAGAGAATGACCGAAGAAAAGATTTCATGATCAGTCTCCACGAAATAATGTTGCCGACCCCGGCAGGAATCGAAACAGCGTCCTCCTGATCACGCGTTAGACGCGCATCCGACTGGGCTACCGAGGCCGGCTCTGATTCGGAAGACTTTCTTAAAAGAATTGTTACCGGGAACGAAACTTGGATCCATCACTATGATCCTGAGACCAAATAGCAAAGTAAACAATGGACTGGTCACGGTTCCCCGCATCATAAGAAATTCAAGACTCAGCCTTCAGATGTCAAGGTCATGGCAGCTGTGTTTTGGGACTGCAAGGGAGTTCTATTGGTGGACTATTTACCGCATAGCTAGACTATAATGGGGACTATTATGCTAATATTTTGGACCACTTACGTGCAGCTATAGTACAGAAAAGGCGTAGAAAAATTACAAAAGGTGTGCTGTTGCAACATGATATTGCAAGAGTACATCGTTGCAAAGTTTCTGTGGGCGCAATGAAGCGGAACAGTTTCAAACCCTTACCTAATCAACCCTATTCTCCTGATCTGGCACCCAGTAATTACTTTTTTTGTTTCCGAACTTGAAGAAAGAATTGCGTTGACGTCACTTCCGGTCAGATGAAGAACTTATGGCAGCGGCTGCCGGAGGGTAGATTGACTCTGAATTCTACCAAAAAATGGACTTTCAGCCCTGGAACATTGATGGAGGAAGTGCATATTGCTCTAAGGTGACTATGTGGAAAAAGAAGTCAAGCGTGACTCTAGTAGGTAAGGCCAGATACTTATAGAGTGAGTGAGTGAGTGAGGTTTACGTCCCACCAACAGCTAAGGTCATACGGAGACGGGACCGCGGTTTAAAGACTCATCCGAAAGTCTGGAGAAGCCCGGGATCGATCCTGCGACTCCTGGTTTACAAGGCGAGTAGCGTAACCACTACACCACTGAGGCTTCTAGATACTTATAGAACGACCCTAGTATTTTCCAATAATAATTTCAGTAAGAAATATATATTTAACAAAAACATACAAAATGATTACGTGTATTTATGATTATTATCACATGATTTGTAATAAGCGTTTATTCGCAGTTTCACATAACGCTGACGCACAAGCAACATTTTCACCTCGTTCACAATATGAAGCAGACAACTGGCACAAATAAAAGGAAGTTACCGAGATACAGTAAACAGAACTGTACCATCACGGAAACGCGCCATATTAATTCCGATCCCTTTGAACCGCACTGAGGTTTACTAGAGTAAACATTACTTTTCTTATTTCTGCTCTAAAACATGGACTGTGGGTACTCGTTAGAACCGCCTCGATGAGGCGGTTCTAACATGTATCATCAATCTATATATTTGAGTAGAAATTAGACAAATTTCACAATTTTTAAACTGATAAATTTGCGGAAAAGTTACATTGTATTTGAATAGGCGTGCTTTCGTAATATGACCACTTTACCATCACGTTAATAAATGCATTAAATGAACACCCTTGTAAACCCAACTTTATAAAGCGAAAGCTGGAATTTACAAAGGGTACAGTATCTTCCTTATTTTGGCGCCAAAACATAGATTGTGGGTACTCGTCAGTGAGGCGGTTCTAACGAGCAACCGCAATCTATGTTTTAAGTAAACATAATGGCAATAATTTTGACATGGTACTAATGAGCAACCAGCAAACATGGGCAACAATGTAAGCATGTAAACCCCAATTTTTCTAAATAAGGTGGTGTTTGCATGGGTGTTCTTTACACGGCCTTGTTAACGTAATGTGTTAGATAGGAGACGCGCAACATATGAGATCATTACGATAACACATTCCTTTGATTTAATGCGTTCTTTCATACCTCAAAAAAAGTATATTTTTTTTGTGAAAATTTGTCATATTTCTCTTATTTATAATACAAACATAGGTTTTAGGTGCTCATAAGAACCGCCTCATTGAGGCGGTTCTAACGAGTACCCACAACCTATGTCTTGGAGCAGAAATAAGAAAAATAATATTTACCCCTTTATCCAAGTTTTCTCTATATAAAGTGGGGTTTAGAGGGGTGTTCAATACACAAACGTGTTACCGTCGACGAACAAAGAGCGAAATAATCTATATTCTGAAAAGATATCAGTAAAAAATCACATTTTTTTTTTTTTTTTCATCTGAAAAAAAGCTAGATCTGGAATTTTTAAAGCATGGGCGTGTTTTCGCAATGATGCAATCTGAATCAGACGTCTTTGAACTCCTTTAATTAATTAAACCGATAAAAGTGTTAAGTCAATAAAAGTCAATAAAATCTGTGAAAATATTAATTAGTTGACCTTAAAGCTTTTTTCCTTGTGACATGGTGGCAAGCACTACTAACCTTTAATTGAGTGAACTGAATTAAATGGATGTCTTGGAGAGAAAAAAATCACCGACATAGTGAAAGGGAATTATTTTCAGTTGTCTGTAATGCGGAAAATTGTATAAAAACACATTCGGATGGAAGTGCAAAAATCCTTATCTCTACGGAATAACAGACTATAGTGTCATGACATTTCTCAGACCTTTAGCTTATGAGGTGAAATAAAATGTAATACAGTGAAATTATTCCGCATTTAAAATAGGAGTGTACCTGCAAATTTAGGGGTGTACCTGCAAATTTACGAGTATACCCGTATATCTAAAATGCGGATAGACCGGTATCGGTCATTTTGACCCTTTTGGTACACCATAGAAATTCCGCTATTTAGACCACCTAAAATTAAGATAAATTATGCTTTTCAAAAGATATTTAGAATGTTTCAGGGACATTTTCTTTGTCATCACGAAAACACGCCTATATAATTCCGACCCCCTTGAACCCCACTTTTATATAGTGAATCTGGGGTTTACAGGGGTAAACCTTATTTTTCTGATTTCTGCCCTAAAGTATAGATTGTGGGTACTCGTTAGAATCTAATGTATTTTCTACATTTTTTTTTCGGCGATAAAGGTGACAATGTATTTGTATTATATGCGTGTTTGCGTAATGTTTTTTTTTTTAATTCAGTGTGCTCTTGTGGGAGACCACATTTGGGCTGTTCAAAAGTGGTCTTAAAGACCACTTTTGAACAGTCCCAAAGGTGGTCTTAACATAGGAATTTCACTGTACAATAAAATGAACTCAAAGCACTGAGAATACTTTTGGTGCGATTATCTCTGGGTGCATGTTGGCTCCTGAACTCAGATTTAAACTGGTCCGTTTGACTCTTTAATTCCAGTATTTTAAGCAAATAGTGTAGACACTGATCAGACGCCGCGTAATGGAGCATCTAATTTGGATCTACACTGTTTGCCGCTGACACAGTACACGAGCCTAAAGCAGCAGAAAAATATGGGGCGCCCTTTTACTAGTTATTCCCTATTTATAGATATCCATAATTATTATGGATATCCATAATTCGAATTATGGATATCCATATTTATTTATGGATATCAATAATTATTTATGGATATACATAATTCAAATTAATGACATCCATAATTCGAATTATGGATATACATACATAGACCTGAATTATGGATATCCATTAATGGAATTATGGATATCCATTATTCGATAAACGGATATCTTTAATTCGAATTATGGATATCCATTATTCGGCTGATTTATGGATATCATTAATTCGAATTATGGATATCCATAAATCTAATTATGGATATTTATAATTCGATTTATGGATATCATTAATTCAGACCGATTTATGGATATCCCTAATTCGAATTATGGATATCATTAATTCGAATTATGGATATCAATAATTCTGTCCATTTATGGATCTCAATAATTCGATTTATGGATATCCATACTTCGTCTTTGCAAATAAATACAATAAATAATGAGTGAAACCAAAGGCTTTTATGGTGAATTATGGATATCCATAATTCGAAATATGGATATCATTAATTCAGCCCAATTTATAGATATCCATAATTCGATTTATGGATATCCATAATTCGATTTATGGATATCCACAAAAATCCGCGGAATAATGGATATCCATATTTTGATTTACTGACATCCATAATCGGAAATAGTGATATCCATAATTCGAGTTATGGATACCCATAAATCGATCTGAATTAATTATATCCATAAATCGAATACTGGATATCTATAAATATGGATTAAATAGTAAAACGGCACCTCATAGAAAATTATATTTCGCGATCTTTGAAAAGATGCACTATGCCACACACGTGTATTTTTCTATCGACATCTATCCTTCTAAAGAATACTCTGTGAAAGAAGATGTTAGAACAAAAACGCACCATGCCACGTGCGTGTATTGTTCTATCGACATTTGTTCTTCTAAATAATACACTGTGGAATAAGATGTAAGAACAAAACTGCACTATGTCACACGCGTGTATTATTCTATCGACATTTATCCTTCTAAAGAATACACTGTGAAAGAAGATGTAGGAACAAAAAGGCACTATGTCAAACGCGTGTATTATTTTGTCGACATTTATTCTTCTAAAGAATACACTGTGAAAGAAGATGTAAGAACAAAAATGCACTATGTCACACGTGTGTATTATTCTATCGACATCTATCCTTCTAAAGAAAACACTGTGAAAGAAGATGTTAGAACAAAAATGCACTATGTCACACGCGTGTATTATTCTATCGAGATTTATCCTTCTAAAGAATACACTGTGAAAGAAGATGTAAGAACAAAAATGCACTATGTCACATGCGTGTATTGTTCTATCGACATTTGTTCTTCTAAATAGTACACTGTGAAAGAAGATGTAAGAACAAAACTGCACTATGTCACACGCGTGTATCATTCTATCGACATCTATCCTTCTGAAGAAAACACTGTGAAAGATGTTAGAACACGACCATATGATACCAGTTTTGCTTCTATGTATTGTGGCAGTGTTTCTCAACCTGTGCTTGATTGTTTCAATAAAGGTAAGAGGTGGAGATGTGTTTCGCAAATTACATAAATCATAGCAACAGACATTACGAAAACATGCCTATACCAATACATTGTAACCTTAAGCGCCGAAACAATGAAAATTTTAAGATGGAAAATTGTGATTTTTTTTTTCTTACTTCCGCTCAAAATATAGATTGTGGGTATTCGTTAGAACCGCCTCATCGGGCGGTTCTAACGAGTACCCACAATCTATATTTTAGAGCAGAAATAAGAAAATTAGGTTTACCCCTGTAACCCCAGTTTTACTATATATATAAAAGTGGGGTTCGAGGGGGTCAAAATTATATAGGCGTGTTTTGTGATGAAAGGTTCGTATTTTGTGATAATTGAAGGGTGGTTTTTGTCAATTCCCCATAAAACCTATGTTGTGAGTATTAATTGATGAATACCCACAACATAGGTTTATATAGAGAAATATTGAAAATTATCCTTCAATAAATACAAAAACCCACCTAATCTGTTACTATGAATTAAATGAGTGTGTGTGAGTGTGAATTCGGGTTTAACGTCGCCTTCAACAATTTTTCAGTCATATCACGACGGTGTCTGGTTGCGACAGGGAGCTCAATGCTCACGTTTATAGTGCTGCCTCACTGAAGTATCATGTCCCAGACACATTACATGATACTACACCCAGTCACATTATCGTGACACTGGATCGACCAGTCCTAGCTCTACCCCGTAAATCTGAGTGCCAAGCGAGGAGCAGCTAGTACCATTTTTAACGACTTTGGTATGTCGCGGCCCGGGATCGAACCCGAGACCTCCCGTTCCCCGGAGCGGACACTCTACCAACTGAGCTATCGGGGCCGGTATATGAATTAAATGAACCGATGCATAAAAAAAGCCCACATGAAAACTTGTGTGATCACCGAAGACTCAGGTTAGTCTGCGCATCCGGGCAGGCTGATCCGAGTTTTAGGCTACCCAAAGCGGAACAATTGTTTGTTTGGTTGAGGTTTAACGTCCCCGTCAACACCAATTATGTCATGTTGGAGACGTTGCTTCCAATTTTGGATTGTTTCGTCCTATATCATCGAGCATCATGACGAAAAAGCCTGTGGTTTTGGTAGAAAATTATGGTAAAGCGTGTGGGATGCGGAAGCTGATTTGAGTCTACATGGTCACATTCTAGTTCGAGTCATGTGCCTGCTCAAATTCGCTCGTGATATTTGTTTATTCTCTATCTACCTATGATTTTGACTTTAATACTGTTAACTTCCCATTTTTAGATGGTGATGTACCACATCTTTCGGTGTTTATATTTCGCATCTTATTCGCTTTGCAAGAGTGTCAAGTCATGTCGCTGATTTTAACACTCGTAATAAAAGTTTAATTGCTAAACTGGAACACCAGGGATATCGATATCCTAAACTTCGGAAAGCATTTTCTAAGTTTTATCGCCGACACTATGAATTAATTTCTGAATTTAAGTTGGGATTGCAAAGACATTTGCTGCAGCGGATGTCACAGCCTGAGTTTGTTTGTTTGTTTGTTTGTTTTATGCCCCCGTAGGAGGGCATATAGTTTTTGCACTGTCGGTTTGTGGGTTTGTGCGTTTGTAAGTCCGCACTTTTTTGTGATACGAACTACTTCCACATTTCTTCAACGATTGAGCTGAAACTTTGCACATGCATTCCTTGTGAGGTGAAGGGACGCCTAACACAATTTTCACGCTGGTCCTATCATTTACGAAGGAGTTACGGCCCTTTCCTCAAATTGGCTCCCACGGGGGCATTGCTCACTTATAGTGGCAGCTCTTGTTGTTTTGTTTTGCTTTGTTTTAAGTGTGTGTGTGGGGTTGGGGGGTGGGGGGCGACATTATATACAAATTAAGAAACTGACTTTTCGGAACAATTTCAGAAAATTATCAAACCTTACAAGCGCATTGGATGCAATATAAATGCTGTTAAACAGTCTTCGCCCATTGTGTTTGACCATAGGGGCTTGAATCATGAAAAAAAAAATGAAAAAAAAAAAAAAAAAAAAAAATATTTTTTTCATGATTCAAGCCCCTATGGTTTGACCCAATCACGGTCAGACTTTAATTGCACGCCGGTGGATCGGGGATCTGACTCCATGATGGCTCTGGCTTAAAGCTATTTATTAGTTAGTCGGAGCCTGAACTTCTATGTCTGTTGCTTGGTCCAACGGGGTTCAACAGTTTTTTTTCCCCTGTGTTTCTGTGGCGGTGTATTTCTTTGTAAACCGAGTTGATTCACAGATGGGTTAGAAATCCTTCGCTCGGACCGAAAAAAAATGTATGTTTGAACCACATTGAAAGCGAGGCTGAGCTTGGGCTCCCGTAAAGTATACTTAAGCCCATTAGTAATTTTGATCTTCCAAGTCGGGCTCTTGCTGTTGTTTCTTCCTGTTTTATATTGGTGGTTCTGATTCTTTCTCTAATTATGTATGTTGTTATGTTGGTGTTGTTCATTTTAGTTTTTTTTTGTCCTTCCTATTTAATGTTTGTTATGTTGGTGATGTTGATGCTTTCCCACATTATGTACAGTAGAACTTCGATGGTTCGAACACCGATAGCTCGTTTACCATGGCTGAGTCGAACCCGTTCTTCAGCCCCCAGGAAAATCATCTACATAAGAAACAATTGGGGACAATTAAGGAGACTTTAGTCTTTTACCTTGCAAATATATGCTGTGTATATACATCATACACAGAAGTATGATGTGTGTACTCATTAGAATCGCCTCAATGAGGCGAGTCTAATGAGTACACACAGCATACATTTTCATTATAGAACACCGAAAAGATGTCTAAAAGTATCTCGTTATGCCTCCTGACAGTACCCCTCAGTGGCTCGAACTACCTCCGTCTCGAACAGATTTTCGAGGTCCCGAAGGTGTTAGAGCAATTGAAGTTCGACTGTATGTGGTTCCTTTTTAGTTACGTCTGGATTATCTGAGTCACCAGCACCTGCTGACTCGGTTGGCCAGTGGTCTGTTTTGTTTAAACTCCATGTTTCAACTTCTTTCCCCAGTGATATTGTGGGGAGGATTAGGGATCTGATTGTATCGGTTCCTGATCGCCATTACATGTTTCAACTTCTTTTCCCAGTGGTATTGTGGGGATGATTAGGGATCTGATTGTAACGGTTCCTGATCGTCACTCTATGTTTCAACTTCTTTCCCTAGTGGTACTGTGGGGAGGATTAGGGATCTAATGTATCGGTTCCTGATCGCCACTACATGTTTCAACTGCTTTCCCTAGTGGTATTGTTGGGGGAGGATTAGGGATCTGATTGTATCGGTTCCTGATCGCCACTCCATGTTTCAACTTCTTTCCCTAGTGGTATTGTGGGGAGGAGTAGGGATCTGATTGTATCGGTTCCTGATGGCCACTCCATGTTTCAACTTCTTTCCCTAGTGGTATTGTGGGGAGGAGTAGGGATCTGATTGTATCGGTTCCTGGTCGCCACTCCATGTTTCAACTCCTTTCCCTAGTGGTATTTGGGGAGGATTAGGGATCTGATTGTATCGGTTCCTGATCGCCACTCCATGTTTCAACCTCTTTCCTTAGTGGTATTGTGAGGGAGGATTAGGGATCTGATTGTATCGGTTCCTGATCGCCACTCCATGTTTCAACTTCTTTCCCTAGTGGTATTGTTGGAAGGATTAGGGATCTGATTGTATCGGTTCCTGATCGCCACTCCATGTTTCAACTTCTTTTCCTAGTAGTATTGTTGGGAGGAGTAGGGATCTGATTGTATCGGTTCCTGATCGCCACTCCATTTTTCAACTTCTTTCCCTAGTGGTATTGTGGGGAGGATTAGGGATCTGATTGCATCGGTTCCTGATCGCCACTCCATGTTTCAACTTCTTTCCCTAGTGGTATTGTGCGGGGGGGGGGGGAGGTTTAGGGATCTGATTGTATCGGTTCCTGATCGCCACTCCATGTTTCAACTTCTTTCCCCAGTGATATTGTTGGGATGATTAGGGATCTGATTGTATCGGTTCCTGATCGTCACTCCATGTTTCAACTTCTTTCCCTAGTGGTATTGTGGGGAGGATTAGGGATCAGATTGTATCGGTTTCTGATCGCCACTCCATGTTTCAACTTCTTTCCCAAGTGATATTGTGGGGAGGATTAGGGATCTGATTGTATCGGTTCCTGATCGCCACTCCATGTTTCAACTTCTTTTCCTAGTGATAGTGTGGGGAGGATTAGGGATCTGATTGTATCGGTTCCTGATCGCAACTCCATGTATCAACTTCTTTTCCTAGTGATAGTGTGGGGAGGATTAGGGATCTGATTGTATCGGTTCCTGATCGCCACTTCATGTTTCAACTGCTTTCCCTAGTGGTATTGTTGGGGGAGGATTAGGGATCTGATTGTATCGGTTCCTGATCGCCACTCCATGTTTCAACTTCTTTCCCTAGTGGTATTGTGGGGAGGATTAGGGATCTGATTGTATCGGTTCCTGATCGTCACTCCATGTTTCAACTTCTTTCCCTAGTGGTATTGTGGGGAGGATTGGGGATCTGATTGTATCGGTTTCTGATCGCCACTCCATGTTTCAACGTCTTTCCCAAGTGATATTGTGGGGAGGATTAGGGATCTGATTGTATCGGTTCCTGATCGCCACTCCATTTTCAACTTCTTTTCCTAGTGATAGTGTGGGGAGGATTAGGGATCTAATGTATCGGTTCCTGATCGCCATTCCATGTTTCAACTGCTTTCCCTAGTGGTATTGTTGGGGGAGGATTAGGGATCTGATTGTATCGGTTCCTGATCGCCACTCCATGTTTCAACTTCTTTCCCTAGTGGTATTGTGGGGAGGAGTAGGGATCTGATTGTATCGGTTCCTGATCGCCACTCCATGTTTCAACTTCTTTTCCTATTGGTATTGTGGGGAGGAATAGGGATCTGATTGTATCGGTTCCTGGTCGCCACTCCATGTTTCAAATCCTTTTCCTAGTGGTATTTGCGGAGGATTAGGGATCTGATTGTATCGGTTCCTGATCGCCACTCCATTTTTCAACTTCTTTCCCTAGTGGTATTGTCGGGGAGGATTGGGGATCTGATTGTATCGGTTCCTGATCGCCACTCCATGTTTCAACTTCTTTCCCTAGTGGTATTGTTGGAAGGATTAGGGATCTGATTATATGGGTTCCTGATCGCCACTCCATGTTTCAACTTCTTTTCCTAGTAGTATTGTTGGAAGGAGTAGTGATCTGATTGTATCGGTTCCTGATCGCCACTCCATGTTTCAACTTCTTTCCCTAGTGGTATTGTGGGAAGGATTAGGGATCTGATTGTATCGGTTCCTGATCGCCACTCCATGTTTCAACTTCTTTTCCTAGTAGTATTGTTGGGAGGAGTAGGGATCTGATTGTATCGGTTCCTGATCGCCACTCCATTTTTCAACTTCTTTCCCTAGTGGTATTGTGGGGAGGATTAGGGATCTGATTGTATCGGTTCCTGGTCGCCACTCCATGTTTCAACTTCTTTCCCTAGCGGTATTGTGGAGGGGGGAGGATTAGGGATTGGATTGTATCGGTTCCTGATCGCCACTCCATGTTTCAACGTCTTTCCCCAGTGATATTGTGGGGAGGATTAGGGATCTGATTGTATCGGTTCCTGATCGCCACTCTATGTTTCAACTTCTTTCCCTAGTGGTATTGTGGGGATGATTAGGGATCTGATTGTATCGGTTCCTGATCGCCACTCCATGTTTCAACTTCTTTCCCTAGTGGTATTGTGGGGATATATAGGGATCTGATTGTATCGGTTCCTGATCGCCACCCCATGTTTCAACTTCTTTCCTTAGTGATATTGCGGGGAGGATTAGGGATCTGATTATATCGGTTTCTGATCGATGCTCTTTTCAATTGGCGTTGGCATTGCATGTTTCAAGCGCTGTAGCTTCTGAACCTATTGATGAATACTGACTAAACTTGCATAATAAGGGGAAACCAGCCATTAGGTATTGATGACCTTTACCTTATTTTCAAGGGAACTTGCCCCCGAAAACGGTCATTCAGGGCCTAAATGCCTTGTCTGCACCTTTAACTCCCCAAAGAATCTATGAAATGTAATCAAATTTGGTACAGTATATCATTACAAACTACCAAAACGATTTGGTTAGATTTTGGTGATCTTGACCTTATTTTCAAGAGCTTAGCGCACCCTCCCCCTCCCCAACCCCCGTCCCAACAAGCCAAACTGTCAATTTTGGCTTGTCTGCACCCTATCTCTTGAATGAATTGATGAAATTTGGTAACACTTGGTACAACATCATATCATTGCAATCTACTAAAGATTTGAAAAGAATTTGTTGGTGACCTTGACCTTACTTTCAAGGGCACAGACCCCCAAAGCTGTCAATTTCGACTTGTCGGCACTCTTTCCCATAAACGAATCGATTAGATTTGCTCAAACTTGATACACATCACGAAAACACGCCTATATAAATTTGAGCCCCCTTGAACCCCACTTTTATATAGTAAAATTGGGGTTTCCGGGGGTATACATTATTTTTCTTATTTCTGCTCTAAAATATAGATTGTGGGTACTCGTTAGAACCGCCTCGATGAGGCGGTTCTAACGAGTGCCCACAATCTATATTTTGAGCAGAAATAAGAAAAATATCACAATTTTTCATCATAAAATTTTCATTTTTTCGGCGGTAAAGGTGGCAATGTATTTGTATAGGCGTGTTTGCGTAATGTACATATCATTACAATCTACCAAATTTGTCAATTTGTGCTTGTCTGCTCCCTATATCATGAACGAATTGTTGGAATGTGGTCAAGATTTAATTAGATTTTGGTGACCTTGACCTTATTTTCGAGGGAATATGCCCTCCATCACTGTCAGTTTTGGCTTGTCTGCACCTTATCTTATGAACGAATCGATAGAATTTGCCCAAACTTGGTACAATATATCATTGCAACCGATCAAAGAATTGATTAGATTTTGGTGACCCTGACCATAATTCCAAGGGCACAGGCCCCCCTGTCAATTTTGGCTTGTCTTCACCCTAACTCATGAATGAATCATTGAAATTTTGTTAAACTTGTACAATATATCATTGCAACCGACCAAAGATTTGAATAGATTTCGGTGACCTTGACCATATTTCAAGGTCAATGGCTCTTGAAAATTGTCAATTTTGTTTCAATAATGGCATATCTGTGCACTGTCTCATCTAAGAATTGATGAATATTGGCCATACTTGGTACAATAAAGACTGCAAACTACCATAGATTCGAAGCCGAATACTTCAAGTTTATGGCCAAAAATGGCTTGTATGCACCTTAGATTTTGGTGACCTAAACCTAGTTTTTAAGGTCAAATCGGTGTTTAATGGGTATTTATGGTGAGGGGACATTGTTTTCAGATCCAAAATACGGACCCGGTTTTCATTCGGTTTGTTTGATTGTTTATTTCGTTCCTTTGGCCGTCCAACCGTCAACATTTGTGACAACCCTGATGCTGAAGATTAATGATATTTGGTATAAACTTGACCTCCGGTTTTCTCCTATTGTGAAATGTCTTCATCACGAAAACACGCCAATATAATTTTGACACCCTTGTGAACCCCACTTTTATATAGTAAAACCCAGGCTGGAGCCAAGCGATGGTCTCCCTATTCATCGACAATGGGGAATAGGGGTACCACCGATCGGCTACGGTGAAGTGCCAGCATGGATTCGTTCCCTGGGACTCCACCAGCTGACGACCCGCGACCCAGGGAAACTGAAAAAAAAACAATATAGTAAAACTGGGGTTTATAGGGGTAAACCTTATTTTTCTTATTTTTGCTCTAAAATATAAAATGGAGTGAATAAAGAGGGTGAATAAAGTTTTTAAGCAATGTGACTTAGTGACCTAATTTTTGATGTGACATGACTCATAATCAAACAAACCTGACCGACATATCACCAAGTAAAGCATTCTGGTAAAGTTTCATGAAGATTGAAGCAAATCTATAGCCTCTAGAGGGTGAACAACATAAATGTTGATGACAAATGACGCACGACGGATGACGGGCGTACGACGGACAAAGGGTGATCATAATAGCTCACCTTGAGCACTTCGTGCTCAGCATTATGCAAACACACCTATACGATTACAATTACACCTTTATCGCCGAAAAAATGAAAATTTTAAGATGAAAAATTGTGATATTTTTCTTATTTCTGCTCAAAATATAGATTGTGGGTACTCGTTAGAACCGCCTCATCGAGACGGTTCTAACGAGTACCCACGCTCAAAATATAGATTGTGGGCACTCGTTAGAACTGCCTCATCGAGGCGGTTCTAACGAGTACCCACAATCTATATTTTAGAGCAGAAATAAGAAAAATAAGGTATACCCCCGGAAACCCCCCAGTTTTACTATATAAAAGTGGGGTTCAAGGTGGTCAAAAATATATAGGGGTGTTTTCGTGATGGGTGAGCTACAATTAACCAATTCACACGAAAGATATCTGTGTAAAGCCGTTTTCTTGTGCGTTAGATCATTTTGCCCTTTGAAGGTTAATTTTTTGTTTCAGTTTACAGCCCTCTAATCGATATTAAGTTACTTAAACTCGGCTATCTTTTTCTGAACTCGGTAGAAATTGATTTTAATCATGCATGTTGATTAGTACAGTTTAAAGCATTTTTATGCCAGTTGTCAGAAAAACTGCTTTACAAAAAAGTCATTCCTTAGAACTGAAACGCGTGGAGTGTTAGTTTTCCATTGGCCAGTCTACCCAGGTTCGTCCGATCAGGATTTATGAGTGACACTCAGATATTTCAAAATTCCACAGTGGAATTAATGACCCAGAGAACTGGTTTCATTCTTGGTTTTACGGCCCTTTCAAGATTGTTCCACTTATTTCGGGCCGGTGAGCGGAAACCGAAGTACCCGAAAAAAAGACAACTGACTCTCCGTTGCAGAACTTGGCGTCCATCAAGGGAGGGGACAGTTCTTATTGAGCTAGGCAATGCGTTATTATAGCTTTGGCGCTTTGGGGAAAACACTTGAAATTAATAAGAAATACTTCGTCCAGGTTCTTTCCTGTTAAACTGTTTAATGGCGTGCACACCAGAAGTGACGTTATGCATAGTAACCTAGATTACAAAACCGTAAATGCTACTTGTACGTAAAGACGGTAAGAAAATGTAGCAAATTCTCGACATTCTGGGGGCAGCAAAATGTGTAATATTACAGTTCACTGAAAGTATTTAGCTTACGCATAACATAACTTTGATTTGTAAATAACTATACTTTAAATAAAACTGAAATTGGATTCACTATGTTAAAAGTATCTAAGTTTCACAGTCTCTATTTTCTTCACACAACACTTCGAGTGGATACAACTTCACTATGGGTCTAGAGCTACATAGTCCATTACTGGGTCGTATCTTCGCGGCTCGGGTGAGTCCGTCCCTTCCGGTCATCAGCTCGTCGACTACGGCCAGTTTCCATCTCGTCCTCGGGCAGTCATCGTACATCTGTACGATATCTCCAACTCTGATAGTCTTAGAGTTGTAACCAATCGTTCGATGGTGTTCACAAACTGCAGTCAGATACTCGGCGCTCCATCTCCTCCAGAACTGACCAATCGTGCGGGCCAGTATCCTACCTCGTTTGGTTAAATCTTCGTGCCCACTGCGAACGTCGTTGGTTCCCGGCCTCAAGGGGTCATCACTGTATGGCAAGGTCGTTATTCGGCGGCTATACAGAAGGTGTGCTGGGGTCAGCGGCTCCGGATCATCCAGTTTGTTAGAGACGTTGGTCAATGGACGATTATTCACTATTGTCTCTATCTCTGTTACAACCGTTTGAAGTGTCTCCAGGCTCAGACAGCCTCGTCCGACGATCTTCTTGAGTGTTGTTTTAGTGAGCCCGATGAGTCTTTACCATCATCCTCCATACCACGGGGCCCGCTTTGGAATGAACTGCCATTCTAATCCCATGTTGGCGAAAGTCGTTTTCAGGTATGTAGAGGTGGACAGGAAAGTTGTCGCATTGTCCGACATAATAAGTTTCGGTAAGGAATTCCGGCTGACAAATCTTCGAAAGGCTTGAAGGAAGGAGTTTGTCGACATGCTGGTGACAACTTCTAAGTGTACAGCTCTGGTAGTGGCACGCGTAAATAAGCAAATGTACGCTTTGCCTTCGTTACCGTTAGGTTCACGTGTGCTCAAAGCACCGGTGAAGTCAATGCCACTTACACCAAACGGTGGCGAGTCTTCTACTCTAATCTTTGGAAGTGGCCGTGGGTCAGGTGCTCTATATGGTTTCCCATTGACTCGTCGACATCTGACACATGCGCGGACAACGGAGTTGACGACCTGTCTAATAGCAGGTATCCAGAACTTCTGACAAATGTGTGCTACTGTTGCATTTGAGCCAGAATGGTTGTGGTGTTCATGTGCGTCGCGAACAATCAGTCTGGTCAGTTGATGGATCTTTGGTAACAGGTAAGGAAATTTGGTGGCGTCTTCAACTTGGGCATTATGGATTCTCCCACCACAGCGAATGCAGCCCGACTCATCTAGAAATAGTCGTAGCTGCTTAACAAGTGGTAGTCATGACGTCATGGACTTCAGACTCTTAAGTTCGCCTTGAAAAGCGGCTAACTGACAACCGTGCAACAGTTTTCCCTATGCTTCCTTGATAACGTGTATAGACAAGATTTCCGTTTTGCGAGCTTGTTTCTGGACTCGGCAGTTAGAAATACATCTCAAGACGTAGGCTGTCACCCGTAGTAGGGTCTTGTAGCAACTGCACCTATCCACGTTTATGACGTTCAGTATGTTCGGTTCGGCTGAACTATTGTTTTCGCACGTCGTCCTCGCGTCATCTTGCAAATGGGCGGTTACTGTAGGGTCTTTCTCAAGTACTGACTGAACGGTGAGGTTTTCACAACTCCACACTGGCCAAAGGTTACGTTCACAGATCCATGCTGGTCCGAGCTCCCACAGGTCGTTGCTTTTCATTTGGTCGGCGGTTATTCCTCGTGTCAAAAGATCTGCAGGATTGTCGTGTGCTGGGCAGTATTTCCATTTATAATATGGATCTGTTTTCTCGCGAATCTCTGTGATGCGTCGGGCAACAAAACGTTTCAAAGCTTTTGACGTTGAGAGCCAATGCAGGACAATCTGCCTGTCTGACCAAAACGTGATCTCTGTCGTAGGCAAGGATTCTTGTAAATGTTTCGCAAAACGGGCTCCAGTAAGAGCTGCCATAAGCTCTAGCTGTGGAAGAGTCAAAGACTTCAACGGTGCCACGCGGTTCTTTGCCATAACAAGTCTTGTATTGTCATCGTTACAGATGTATGCTGCAGCTCCGTATGCTCTGATACTTGCATCAACAAAAATGTGCAATGAAAGGTCGTTGTTTCTGCCTGGAAGTAGTTTTCTGCTGAACCCCATAGCTGTTATGCTGCTCAAGCCATGTGCAAGTTGGCTCCAAGTATTTTCAAAATCGGTCGGCAGCGGAACATCCCAGTCATATTTCAGCTTCCATAAGTCTTGCAGCAGCAATTTGGCGCGAATTGTAACAGGACTGAGTAATCCAAGAGGGTCGTAGATCTGAGATTAGTATTTCAGAATCAACCTCTTTGTTACATCCGTCAGGATGCAGCAAACGTGAGCGTGTCTGTTGCTGGTTCCCAGTGCAACCATAAGACTTTGTTGACGACCCCGTTATCTAGGACGCCTTCCCATCGCGCTTCTTCTCTCAGGATGTTGTTGTTTGATGTCCACGATCTAAGGTTCATCCCTGCCTCAGACAGAAGACCTCTTGCATCACGAAAGTACTGCAGGGCATCTGATTCTCTCTGAAAGCTAGAAATCACGTTGTCAACGTAGAGGCCCCTTTTTATGGCGTGAGAAGCGTCGATATTCTTGTTGAGCTGCAGATGTTTGAGAAGCGTAGCATTCAGCATAAATGGAGAACAGGTTGCCCCAAATAATACAGACTTGAAGCGGTATGTAGCAAGTTGACTGTTTGGATTTTTGCTGGATCATCAAGCCATAGGAATCTCGTAAAATCACGGTCTTTCTCGTGAAATCCAGCGTGCACTTTCTCAATGTCAGTGGTCACTGCAAATGCATTAAGTCGAAATCTCACTAAGATACTGGTTAAGTCGTTGATAACTGGTGGTGTTGATTCAAGACAGTCATTAAGGTTGTCAACGTAGAGGTCCCTTTCTATGGCGTGAGAAGCGTCGATATACTTGTTGAGCTGCAGATGTTTGAGAAGCGTAGCATTCAGCATAAATGGAGAACAGGTTTCTCGTGAAGTCCAACATGCAGGAATGCTTTCTCAACGTCAGTGGTCACTGCAAATGCATTAAGTCGAAATCTCACTAAGATGCTGGTTAAGTCGTTGATAACTGGTGGTTTTGATTCAAGACAGTCATTAAGGCTAGGTTGGCTTTGAGATTGACGACAGCTGCAGTCATACACAATTCTGATTGGATTAGTAGATGGATCTTTCTTGACATGGTGGTGGGGTATGTAGTGTACTGGCGTCGGCGGTTCTTTCTCGACAGGCACCTTCTTTATAAATCCCCGTCTGTGCTGATCCATGATGATTGCGTCATACCTTTGCAGGACTTCCGGTTCCCGTTGTAATCGGTTAATGGTACTCTCAGTTCTTTTCAGCGTGATGTTGTAGTTTGACGGCAGGGCTGCATGGTCTTGTTTCCAAGGTAGTTGCGCATAGTATCTGTCGTCTCTAAGCTCAATTGACTCATCCTGGTACTGCTTCGTGTAATCCGTAGCTTTCTCATCTGATTTTTAAGAGACTATTCCCATGCTTTCTAGACTCCAAAAGCGCTCAAGTGCATTCTCTTCCGGTATACGGGAGGTGATGACGTTCAAAATGTGCTCGGTTGGTCTCCCGTTATCACTGGTAGGTGTGTCCGAAACCGGCCCAGAAAGCAGATATCCAATCTTCGACCGTACGGCTGTAGGTCCATTACCGCGAATGATTTCTTCTTCTACGATGTCCCAGTAGTGATCTGCGCCGATTAACAAGGAAATGGTAAATACGGTATCTCGTGTTACCGGGTGTGCGAGTATTAACCCTCGAAGATATGGTAAGTCCCGGACAAATTGTAGTATGCTCGTGTCGATGGGTGCTGCTATGGACGGTGCAATCAGCACGCAGATAGGAATCTTCTGATAGGAATCGGTCATCAGAAATACAGTGGATGTCTCTAAGTGATGTACCTCGTTGCTGTTACCCCCAAATGTTGACAAGCAAACTGTCTGTGTGTCATCTCTGGGAAGTTGTAGTTCATTGGCTAAATTAACAGTGATAAATGACCTTTGGGCGCCTTCGTCAAATACAATGGGTGCGTCACAGTGGGTGCTTGAAGAAATAACGGTGGCTATTGCTGTCTTCAGTTGTACTCCCGCGGGCGACTGTGGTGTTGCTGCATGAAGAATAGCTGCACCATTTCTCGGCGTCTGTATATCCGTCGGAGGCTTGTTGGGCTGTTGATTAGACGGCGACGTCTGACAAATACTTGTATGGTGCTTTCTGTGGCATTTGTAATATCTGCGTTTAGATTTTCAGGCTGAAACTTGGTGTCTCCCTAAGCAGTTGAAGCACAATTTGTTCCTTTTTACAGCCGCTATACGAGCTTCTGCGTTCGCATATTTCTGGCAATTTACGGCTACATGCGGTCCATCGCAAAAGACACATTTGACAGGCGGTCTGGGCTGAACGCTCGGTTCCGCTGAATTGGATCTGTTACTCTGCTGTGGTTTGGACTTTGCACCCGCGAAAAATGAGGCTGTAGAACCGTATGCTTCAACGTCCTCAATAATGTTGATTTCTCTGTTTATGGTCCGTCGTAACTCATCAATTTGCCAATTGCTGTCTCCGTGTTCACTTGCAAGATTTTTCCTAATTTCGCCCGGAAGTTTGTCCAAAACGATTGGTACGAGCAAGCTACCATAAGTGTTTTGAAATAGGCCTACGGACTCCAGACCACGAATATACGCCTCCATCTTCTCGTAAATGAGGCAGTTCTAAGGAGTACCCACAATCTATATTTGGAGCAGAAATAAGAAAAATAAGGTATGAGGCGGTTCTAACGAGTACCCACAATCTATATTTAGAGCAGAAATAAGTAAAATAAGGTTTACCCTGTAAACCCCACTTTTACTATATAAAAGTGGAGTTCAGTGGGGTCAAAATCATATAGGCGTGTTTTCGTGATATTATTATTCGTGCAGCGCCTCTGTAATTCAGTCAAACTTTCAATATTTATTGTCATGTATTTGCTGCATCTGGTCTTTTATTCTATAGATTTGTTTGTTTGTTTGTTTGATTTGAGGTTTAACGTCCCCGTCAACACTGTAAAGGTCATTTTGGAGACGTTGCTTCCAGTTTTGTGGGACTTTTACTCGACATTGAGATGAAATGACATCTCAAGCCCTGTCGCCCAATGAAACCAATAGGGTTTATTAGCATGGATGGTCGGCCTCGCACCGCGGTTCCTGGACAGGCTTAGATCCTCTAAGCGGTTTACCAGTACTAGTGTGCGGGCCGGATTCAGCTCTGCGTGGAAGCATCATGCAGCCCATATATTTCTTCAAGGCCCTATGGGCGGGGGCTTTTTTATTCTATAGAAGATAGAATCACAAATTATCGCTGTAATTCATCATGGCCTGGCTCCAAGTTTAGCCCTCATTAATTCGAACCACTACTTTTTCGAACTATTTTTCATGATTTCGAAGATATTGGAACTATTGAAGTTTGATGGACACGGTTAACATTATCGATTCAACATTTGTCCGTGCCGGGCTCGGCAACATTCTTTCGTGAAGATTGATAATGAAATCTTTGCTACGGTTATTCTCACCCTTCCGCTGATTAAAGAAGGGTAGTTGTCAGTTTCTCGGGAAAGAATACGCACTGTACTGGTTAACTGCTTACGTATAAGCCTGCCCAGGAAAAGTGTGCATAGCTAAACTGATCGGCTCAAACATTACCTAAAATAGGGCCGACAAACAAACAAACATGTTTGATTGTACATGGTTGCCATTACTGATCCAAACTTTGTTCATCTTTGGTCTAACTGAGTTTGTTCGGGAACCGATGAGAGCCTTCGCCGAAAATACGTTTTAGAGACTCGTGGCGAACGAGGACTGTTCAAATATGAATGCAAGTAGAACGTTTTCTCATGCACTAATGCGAAAATCACCTGGAAATAAATATCACAGCGTAGAAAACATTTTACCTATACATTGATACCAAACCTGTTAAAATCCGTGCACTTTAGCCATGTATATCGTTCGATAAACACTGTCTACTCTTGTATACTAATTCAAAACATGGTTGGAAGAAGGTCAGAGTACGCCGTTGAAATACGGTCCTATATTAAGAATCGTTGTATTCTTGGTATACGGTGCAAAGACATTTTTTATGAAATATGTTCGGTTTATGGGCATAATGAAATGTCTTTTCCGACAGTTTTTCGTTGGTGTAAGAAATTCATCTGTGGGCTAGGCTCAACGGAAGATGCACCACATGATCGTCGGCCGAAAAGAGCAACATCTGCTAAGATGGTTGCTAGAGTGAAAGAAATAGTTGCTACCTATGCACGATACACCACTAGGCAAATAGCTAGTATGGTTGGCATCTTATTAGGAGCAGCTCATACAATTCTGAAACGGGATTTGAAAATGAGACAGATTTGTGCTAGATGGATTCCCCATCTGTTGACAGATGAGCAGAAAAAGACACGCGTTCAGTGCGCCAAGAAGTTGCTTAAAAAGTTTCAAAATTACAAAGCACGGTCTTTCACTAATGTCGTCGCAGGTGACGAGACATGGGTTCACTTTTTTGAGCCAAAACGAAAGATTCAGAACAAAATATGGGCAACAAAGTATTGCAAAAGACCATGCATTGCAAAGCTGACCATGAGCGTCAAGAAGGTAATGTATGCCATATTCTTTTCAAATCAGGGCCCTGCTATTCAGGTTGCTGTGCCTTAAGGCAAATCTGTAAATGCGAAGTTTTACAAGAATAAAGTTCTTCGAAAATTGAAGAAATATTTCAAAGAACAAAGACCCGCAACTGGTTTGGCCAATGTCAGATTGCTACATGACAATGCGTCATCGCACAAGGCGTTCATTGTGCAAGACTGTCTGAAGCAAGAAAAGGTTGTTGAACTCCCTCACACCCCGTATTCCCCTGACCTTGCCCCGTGTGACTTTTTTTTTGTTCCTGCGGCTGAAAAAATTTGTACAGCTCAAACACCTTGGTTCTGCAATATTCCAGTGCCTTCATAGTATACCTCGAAAAGACTACCAAAATGCATTCAGTGATTGGATCAGAAGACTTAACGTTTGTATATCTGTTAAAGGGGAATACTTTAAGGGGACAAAATAATTTTTTCATCGAAATCTATCACGGAATCATTTTTATGTGCTTAGTTGCATTCATATTTGAACAGTCCTCGTATATTGCTTGTATTGGAGTTAAAAGACACATCAACCCTTTTGGGTCAGTTCGTGTCGTCTCTCGGAGAAAGGGAGAAAAAAGACAGTAGAGGAGATAAAAAAGGACGAGAGAAAAATAAACTGAAGAAATAGCAACATCCCCCCCCCCCACCCCAATAAATCCTAACCTGCTCCAAGAACAACAGATCTCTTGCTCAAATGTAAAACAATATCAGTTTGGACTTTGGATGCCCCAGTGACGCAAGATATTCGTCGCCTTCACCTCACCCAACCACACAGTGTGTGGTTAGATGAGGTGAAGGTGCCGTATATCTTGTGTGGTTGGATGAGGTGAAGGTGCCGTAGATCTTGTGTGGTTGGATGAGGTGAAGGTGACGTATATCTTGTGTGGTTGGATGAGGTGAAGGTGACGTATATCTTGTGTGGTTGGATGAGGTGAAGGTGACGTATATCTTGTGTGGTTGGATGAGGTGAAGGTGACGTATATCTTGTGTGGTTGGATGAGGTGAAGGTGACGTATATCTTGTGTGGTTGGATGAGGTGAAGGTGACGTATATCTTGTGTGGTTGGATGAGGTGAAGGTGACGAATATCTTGTGTGGATGGATGAGGTGAAGGTGCCGTATATCTTGTGTGGTTGGATGAGGTGAAGGTGCCGTATATCTTGTGTGGTTGGATGAGGTGAAGGTGACGTATATCTTGTGTGGTTTGATGAGGTGAAGGTGACGTATATATTGTGTGGTTGGATGAAGTGAAGGTGACGTATATCTTGTGTGGTTAGATGAGGTGAAGGTGACGTATATATTGTGTGGTTAGATTAGGTGAAGGTGACGTATATATTGTGTGGTTGGATGAGGTGAAGGTGACGTATATCTTGTGTGGTTAGATAAGGTGAAGGTGACGTATATCTTGCGTCACTGGGGCGTCCAGCTGAAATTGCGGCGTGTGAGTGCATGCCATGAACTAACATTCAACAATCGCCTTTGCTTCACGCGGAAATGTAAAGGAGACTTTGCCTCTAGTCCTTCTATTTGGCTTCTTACGCGCACGTGAAGAACAAAAATCATTGAATTATGTTAAGTGTTTTTTTTATTTGTCGGTTCATAGTTATAGAAAAAAAGGCCATTTTAGGAGGCAAATCAGAAGTTTTACGGTCGGAAATTTCGTTTGATGGTGACGCGTTGCCGGAGCCGTAAAACGCAATTTGCGACGGTAAAAAGGACGGCTTACTCCCCTCAAATGATGATTCTAAATAAAGTAATCCCCGTTCAAATACGGATACATTCATTTAGTTGTTTTCCTTACAATTTTGGCCATTTGCATAAAATGGCAAGCGCTGTAGACTGCGTATTTTAAACAAATTTCAGTCAATGAATAGTGACGTTACGTGATGACCTCCAGTTTCCAATAGAGAGGAAAATGTAGCAGATTGTTGACGTAGCCTAACGTTATCCAATCTCAAGTCGCGTGTAAGTGCATCAGAAGTTTTTTTGTTTTGTTTTTTCAGAATCGAAAGGCCACTCTGAATGTTATAGACGTACTGCAGATATGCAATACTGCCTTGGTAATTCTGGGGCTTCTGACTTTGACAGCTTGTAATTTGGTGGATTGTTTAACACTGGATTCACACTGGACAGTTCTTCTTTGCTACAGTATCAATGGTAAGTTATGGAGGTTATAATTTTTTAGGCGTAAGATAGATTTCTATTTCAGCGAATGAACACCATAAGAAGTATTTTCACAAGTGGCAAAGCCACGAGTGAAAATACTTGCTTTAGTCTCCATGCGTGAAATAATCAAGGCGCCAAAGGCACTGAAATGACAAATTCTTTGAGAAATTCACGACAATTTTTAAACATACATAAAGTTGAAAGGGTTTAAAAATTAAAAAAAAGCAGTTCTGCCTTTCAGTATGAAATGTTGCAGATGTCTATATACCGGTGGTATTATTAAGAGTCATTTGATGTTTCGAAGTTTCGAAAGAAATATTTTATCCCAAAATGTTTACGTTTTCAAAATCAAACATTAGTAAACTGACCAAAATTGGAAGTTTACAAAAAATATGTAACGTAAGAAATCTGTCGAAATGTGTAATTTGGCATAATTTTGCATTTATTAATATAGTGGGTGAAGATCGTAGCTGCAGTTTGCGTAATTTTTAGTTTTTTGCAGCTAAAGGTTTATAGTTTTCGAGATACATTACGATAACACGTCCGTGTGATATGGTGCATTTTTTCCATACCTCAAAAATGGTAATTTTGGGATGAAAATTTGGGATATTTTTCTTATTTATACTCTAAACATAGGTTGTTGGTACTCGTTAGAACCGCCTCAATGAGGCGGTTCAAACGAGTAGCCACAACCTATGTCTCGGAGCAGAAATAAGGTAAATGGTGTTTACCCCCGTAAAACCCAGGTTTCTCTATATAAAGTGGGGTGTAGGGGGGTTTTATTTTACGGGCTTGTTCACGTGATGTATATAACATGTCACGAAAACAAATTTTATGGTTTGTCGTTGCGTTTCATTTGATTCGTTCATGAAATAGTGATAAATTCCGGTATTTGCATTCGTCTGAAAATGAGCGAATTCGATCTCAGCACTACGATCACTAAATTCGTCAGTTTAGTGGCTACGGTTCGGCCCGGGGATAGGATGGTCCGACTATGGCTGACTCGTTCCCCGTTTTCCCTGAAGAATACTATAACCAGTAGTTTATTTCCTCGGCATCGATTTGTTGTTTGTCTTACAAGGGCGTAAGGTACAATAACAGTAACAGCAACCATAGTTCGACCAAAGTAAATCGAACTGCCTCTTACCGATGTAAATGCGCAAACCAGTCTACAACCTATCTTATGTCACGTGCTTCTATAAAGGGAAACTCACTTTTCCGCTAACTTTGAAGTTTTGCAGCGTGTATCTAATTTATTATCACAACCGAGCTTACAAAAGTTATATTCAGAATCTATGGACAATATTATTGCTTGCTTGCCACCGTACGGTTGCAGTTTCTTGCGCGTCGCGTCTTTGATATTTGGGTCATAGCGTAGTAATATGGTTACCCTTTCAGCGCCGAAGCACGGTGCAGATACCTATACAGACAGTGTAGATCCTGATGAGATGGCTCATAATGAGCAATCTCAGCCGGGTCTACACATGAAGTAGAATGGAAGTGTCCAAATTCAGTGATGATGAGTGCACTCCAAAAGCTCCGGGTGAAAGGGTTAAATCTTAACCTAGTTTTTTTCTTTCTTTTTTTTATAGCAGCAGAGTTCATTTTCATTTATTTATTTTGTCACAGAAAACGGGATTTCATATTTCATGCAGTTCATCTGCTGGAAGCTGATTCATATGAATGGCGTAATCTGATCTTCACTGAAAAATAAGGAAATTGCCAAGTCGTCTGCCTCAAAACTTTTTATGAAGCTTTAAGGATAAAATAACACGCTTGTTTAAATATGCATTTTTGTTCTTGTTTCAATGTGTCGTCTGATCATTCATGATCTTTTTAACTTAAATCAATACATGTATTCAAGCATGCGCGAGAAAATGTTAAAAAGTATCACTTGAGTGAAAACTGAATATAAGCCGGACTACATTTTGTGTTGACACATATTTCCATGTTGGTGAAAGTCCGGACCAAGTTGAAATCCATGTCGGTGAAAGTCTGAACCAAGTTGAATTTCATGTCGGTGAAAGTCTGGACCAAGCTGAATCCCATGTCGGTGAAAGTCAGGTGATAGAATCTGTCATTAAAAATTGATCTAACCCTGACACAAAAATCAAATTTTCTGTTTCTTTCATGTATTAATTAAACGGTATTTTTAATGTAATATCAAAGCGTCAACCGTCACGACAGAGCATGGTGATTTCGCACCGTTTTAGTGGTGTTCAGTGGGTTCAGTGGTGTTCACAAAGTATAATTGTGGGAGTAAACTGAAAATTTGCACCTGAAAAATAGCTTTGGATGTTACTTTATCAAATGGTTCACTTGTAATTTGCATTCTAATAATGTCCGCAGTTGCTAAGCTTACCTAGCGCCGCGTGCATTAATTACGTTACGATTGAGAACAAACATTTTCCATGGCGACTTCGCATCGATTTATAGGTGTTGCGAAGCTTATCTGGCGTCGTGTGCATTAATTGCGTTACGCCATTGCCAAAAGTGACGTCATCAACGTCGTAATGACGTGCGAACGAACGTGACATATTTTCTGATGTACATTGTTTAAAGAACTTTAATGGCTCGAACACCGATGGCTCGTTTACCATGGATGTGTCGAACCCGTTCTTGAGCCCCTAGCGAAATCCTCTACATAAGAAATAGTTGGGGATAATTAAGGAGATTTTAGTCTTTTATCTTGCAAATGTATGTTGTGTGTACTCATTAGAATCGCCTCGATGAGTTCTAATGAGTACACACAGCATACATATTCGAAAAGATGTGTAAAAGTATCTCGTTATGCCTCCTGACAGTAACCCTTAGTGGCTCGAACTACTCCTGTCTCGAACAGATTTTCGTGGTCCAAAAGGTGTTCGAGCCATTGAAGTTTGACTGTATAGCTAATTGACATCGAATTAACAGAGGATATATCATATGTTTCAATGATATATCCAATCCATAAACAGTGAAATATAAAAAATCGTACCTTCACTGTTTTCAGTGACGATATCGATTGCTATTTCACTGAGAAATCTCTAGCATGTAAGAATTGGTATTCCCAACCTATTCATGCGTAATGTTACTTACTAATTTTATTCTGTAGTTTTGTAAGAATTGGTATTCCCAACCTATTCATGCGTCAAAAACCTATTCATTGCCTTCACTTCCATTTTATCTACTAATTTATAACGGTTCTGTAATTCTGTAGTTTTGTGCACCACCAACAACAATAATACCTTCACGGGGGAAGGGGGGTTGTGAAATAATGAAGACCCGTGATTGAGAATTATGCTTAACGAGTTCACAAACCGTGACTGTGAGAGCTATGCTTAACGGGGTCCCAAACCGTGATAATGAGACTATGCTTAACGGGGTTCCATACCGTGACTGTGAGAACTATACTCATAGGTCTCATATTCATGGTATGGGATCCCGGTAGGTCCTTGTATAGTGATTCCGGAACACCAAAAATGTTTCGAATTTACTGACCGAACCTTCGCCCAGGTTTCTAATGTTACTCAAAACACGAAAGATTTTGGTTTGCATGACGCAGCTAAAGTTGTATTTGGCTACGGAATGTGATAGGTAGGAAAAGGGTGCCTCTGTCTTATTGAGACGCTTCATAAAAATGGCAAGACTACCTCGGGGATTGCAGTTACAATTTTCCCACCGTTCCTCAATTTGACATCCTTTAGATACCTCTTGAAGATCTTTAGTAGACCGTTGTTCGTACCTCGTTGTATAACAATTGCTTGTTTGATATTTATGGGCTTTTTGACGGCATAGCTGTTTTGTGGACTTTTATAACAAACCCGCCTTCTATTTGAAGGATTTACCTTCAGTTCTTCCGTATACTATTTAACTAAAGGACCGGTATGAGTATCGCTTTAGTTTTGATGATATCGCCCCTTTAAATACACGAGTATCACAAATAAATTTAAACTTACAATATATCCCCTTATGTACGGATTCCCCATTTTATTAATAACTTTAGAGCTATGTTTCCGTCGGTAATGGTCAGACATATAAATTTGTTTTCTGCCGCTTCCGTTAATTTCAGTGGAGTACCAATTTATTTAAAAACAATCTAAGAGGTAGATTATCTCCTATCAAATCGCCCATTCTTAGAAAATATCCAAATCCTTTCAAAAGAAGTGGAATGTATCCTAGTATTACTAAGTGCAAAACTAAGAGGTGCAGCTGCTGTTCGCATTTATGTACGGCGTCTACCGTTTCTTCGTCTGTAAACGGTAGACGCTTTTCTGTAGTTAACATGTCCGATTTGATATATAAGTCTACAGATCTGGTATATGTGATAACCTGACAGACTAGACGGCAAATTGTAAATTGCAGTACGTTGGGCAAGCTACTCGCATGTTAAAAACAAGATTTAACGAACACTATCGTAGAATGAGTAAGCCTAAAAAGCTGACACTTTCTTGTACTGTCATTTCAAACGGACAGGTCATTTTGTAAATGATATTTCTATACAGCCAGTGGAAAAATTTATTATGATGTAAATTCTAAAGCCAGGTTTAAAATTATTAAACGACATGAAACTGAATAAATTTGATTAAATTATTACATACACCTTTTCCATTGGGCTTTAATGATTACATTTATCATGAGGGTAATATGTCTAAAATGCCGGAGTTTGATATTTTCTCACTTCTGGACTGTCGAAAGCGTAAAACTAGATCGCACGGCACCAGAAAAAAATGGCAATTATAAACGTAAATTACGTGCTTTTAAAAGAACCAGTGCAAGGCTGAATTGGCTGTCCATAATATTATTGAATCATGGACGCCACTCGATGCTTGCATTTCTAAGTTCATTACCCATTTCTGTATTACCTATTCCGGAAACCGAGGCGAATAAATTCTACAAGAGTTTTAATCAGTTATACGATTCTGCTCTTTTAATTTGAGTTATACTCAGCATGCTCGCCGTCCTTTCATCGATTCTGAAATTAAACACAAATATCATTACATCAAAATATCCTTCATTAATAAGGGTTTGGCTTTTATAGATTTACTTAGTATCCTCCGGGACAGCTCGGTGATTTCATCTATTCCTGCTTATTTTCAAAACACAGAAACACCAATAATTTGCTATAAATACAATAAACCGGTTAGATCTATCATTTTTAATTTCAATAAAACTTGTTTCTGATTTTGATATTGACACTTATACTACTCATACCTATGATTGTAAAAATTCAGTGTATTACTATCCTGCTGCTCGTCATATTGTTACTGGCAATATAAAACTTATTCCTGATTCTAGGATACGTAATATAATTTCTAAAGGACCGAAATATCACGAATCGATACAAATAACCCACAGCTCCCATCAGAGACACCAAAGGGAAAGAAACACAAACACGAAACAACAAACCCTAATGGAAACATCAATAGCGGAAAGCCAAAAGGACAGTTACCTTCCCATCAAATGGCCAATAGGCTACCCAAAATAAAATAATATAAGCGACACAAACACCAAAGGAAAAACCATAAAAAAAAATTAACCGCGACAGAAGAACCACATTGGAACGGTCAGCCTGCCCAGGCAATGTGGTGCGAGTCTGCCCGTCCATGCTTATAAACCCTATTGGTTTCATTGGGCGACAGGGCTTGAGATGCCATTTCATCTCAATGTCTGGTAAAAGTCCCACAAAATTCGAAGCAACGTGTCAAAAATGACCTTTACAGTGTTGACGGGGACGTTAAACTTCAAATCAACCAAACTAAACGTCACCTCAAACTAGGCATTCAAGAATTTCATAAGAAGTTTGTTTTGGCTCCAGCAGATAACTCTGCTAACAATGTGGTCGTTGTATGACGGCTCAACTATGTTAACACTCTTCAGCAAAAACTTGGCAATACTTAGGCCTATGAATTGCAGCCTTTGGCTGTAGAGAGGGCATTTGTTGATGATCACATCTGTCATTCAGCCACCAAGTTTGTAGTATGTGTAACAGAAGGCCAAGACAAGCTTCCTACGTTATATTGGTTACCTAAACTTCACAAAAGACCACACAACGCACGGTTTATTGCAAATTCAAGCTCTTGTACCACCACTGAACTCTCCAAATTATTAACTTCATGTTTTACTGCCATCAAAAACATGTGAATAAATAGTACGACAAAGTCTTTCAAAGGTCAGGGAGAAATCTGTTTTGGTTTATAAAAAAATTAATGAAGTTTTAAATACATAGAAATCCAGACATTTTCGTGCTTCAAGTCTGTCTACTTATGACTTTTCTACCCTTAACACTACACTTCCTCACAATCTTATAAAAGAAAAACTTAATGATTTAATTGAATGGACATTTCATAGGGAAGACTCCGTCTATCTATCGTGTAATGTAAGAAATGCTTTTTTCACTTCTGAAGAGCATAAAAATTATACTTTATGGTCATGTCAGAAAGTGTGTGACGCTCACACCTTTCTACTTGACAATATTTACATAAGATTTGGTACTAAGTTATTTAGACAAGTTGTTTGTTTCTTGCAAAATTTATGATAAACGCGATGATTTTGATTTTGAGATTGTAAATTTCGTGCGGCATCCTATGGCGTTTACATTACAGGGATCAACCATGGGTTTTCATGAAATAACATTTGCCGGGTCCCGAGAAAGCTGTTAGAAATATCTTCCGAGGGATCCGGCAAATGTTAATGCAATGAAATAACCATGGATGATCGTTGTTCTTGCATAACATACGATTCCGACAGCAAATTTTGACGTAAACGCCCTAAAGCTCCACATTAACTCTTCAAATGCGACCGGCGACCCAACATGGCGGCTAGTTTAGAATGTTATTTATAATGACGTTGTTACCCAGTAACCATCTGCCTTCATCATAGAACCTTAAAACGCTGTGTTCAGGGCTATAATGTAACGTCGCTCAACGCAAGATAACAAAGCAAGGCCCGTCTTGTGATTTCAAAAGCTCAAAATCCATGTTCAAACGGCACGCGAATTTCTTGATTTGAACATGGTATTTACTCTTTGAGCACGGCTTTTTGTCCTTCAAACAGCCATGCGCTTAGGTATGTTTGCAAGAATATAGAGATCAACCATGTTTTTTTCATTTTTCATGCGCTCACATTCGCCGGGTCCCGCGGAAGCTGTTTGAACATGAGGCCGCCAGGCCTAATGTTCAAATATCGCGTGAGGGATCCGGCAAATGTTAATGCAATGAAATAACCATGGATGGTCGTTGTTCTTGCATTACTTACATTCCGACAGCAAATTATGACGAAAACGCCCAAAAGCTCCATTTTAACTCAATATAAACTCTTCAAATGCAACCGGCGAACCAACATGGCGTTCAGTTCAGAGTGTTGTTTACAATGACGTTGTTACGCAGTAACCATCTGACGTCATCATAGAACCCTAGAACGCTACGTTCAGGGCGATAACGTTACGTCGCTCAACGTAACGTAAACAAAGCAAGGCCAGTCTTGTGATATATAAAGCTCAAAATCCATGTTCAAACAGCACGCGAATATCATGATTTGAACATGTTTTCTTTGCTGTTTGAGCACGGCTTTCGGTCCATTTGACAATGGCTTCAAATAGCCATGCGCATATGTATTTATGCAAGAATTCGCAATTAATTCGATTTGCCAGAGTGTCTAGTCATGTAACTGACTTCAACACTCGTAATATATTGTTGACTGCTTAACTTCTTAATCAGAGTTATCAGTATCATAAACTACGCAAAGCCTTTTCAAAATTTTATAGACGTCATTCCGATTTAATTTCAAAATTCAATGTTGGACTTAAATCTCGTCTGCAACAAGGTTTATCGGAACCCGAATTTTATGGTGACTTAGTACATAAATTCAGAAAAATATACAAATGCAATGACTTCAGCACCCACTTTCGTAAAATCACTCTTCAATACAAAAAGATAGGGTACAAAATAAATGTTATATGTCAGACTGCTTGCATGGTAGTTAACCCAATCACGGTAGACAACTTTGCTTCCCTCTTTAATTTCACCCCGGTGGGTCAGATCTCAGATTCTATGACGGTTCCAGCGTAAAGGCTTACTGAGAATTAGCGTTTCTAATTTTATTTAATGTTGGTTAGTGCCTGATGCTCTGTCTCTGGTTGGGCCCATCGGAGCCTAACTGTTGGTCTTCCTTTGCTCCAGCATTTCAGTGGTTTCTTGCTGTCGAGTCCTCACCGTTGTTTCATCTCTGTGGTTGCTTGATGATTTTAGTTCACGGAGATATTGCACTGATGAGTAAGGAGGCCTTCATGCGGACCCCCCCCCCCCCCACCCCCCACTCCCTTAATTCGTTTCACTGACCGTTCCAAGGTGGAACTTCTGTCGCGGTTTATTGTTGTAATGGTTTGTCTTTGAGTGTGTGTATCGCTTATATTTTTTTGTTTTGGATAGCCAGTTGGCCATTTTGTGGGAAAGTAACTGTCCTTTTGGCTTTCCGCTATTGATGTTTCCATTAGGGTCTAGTTGTTTCATGTTTGAGCTTCTTTCTCTTTGATGAAACAAAAGAGAAGAATAAAGTTCCTCAGGAAAAGCCTAGATTCTAACACAGCGCGCCTATATAGGCAATGGAAAGGAACTATGGTTTGTTCTGCAACATATTTTTATGAGATCACTTGTACATTCTTTGACGTTTGACGGTAAAGCGCTATTTTCTTACACGAAAACATTTCAAAAAGACATCAATGTGTGTGGCACAGTCACTAGTGTTAGCGGAAATTCTTCTAATAATTGCAAAAGGTTGGGAGAATTTGAAGGACACAAATTAATGTCGACTGTTTGGAATGTAAGAATCATCGAAATAGCTCAGCTCTAGTGTGTGATTTGTTTAGTTATAAATGACCGCTTGTCTGTCAGCTGTAAGTAGAACAGTCAATCGCGCTGCGCGCTTGTGATTTGATCTACTTTACGACGGACATTCAGACTGTGATCCATTATTCAACAAATCACAGTTAGAGGATCTATTTCTTCAACAATGAACATAGCCATTTCAAGCCACGGGAAATATAAATAGAGAATACCAGATTCGTGTCTTTTGATATCAAGTTTATCAGGCAAGGCCTCGAGAACGCTAGTAGAATCGCGAGGCTTGCCGAGCGATTATGCGTTCTCGAAGCCGAGCCTGATAAACTTGATATCAAAAGACACGAATCTGGTACAGATTCGTGTCTTTTGATATCAAGTTTATCAGGCAAGGCCTCGAGAACGCTTGTAGAATCGCGAGGCTTGCCGAGCGATTATGCGTTCTCGAAGCCGAGCCTGATAACCTTGATATCAAAAGACACGAATCTGGTATTCAATTTATCAGTTTATTCCATTTGTACACGCTTACATTTTTGCCAATTTTTCCGGCAGTCAAGTTCATAGAAGTGCAATGTCACGTTAACCTGATAAAGCTCACTTGTCCTGAGATAGCATTTATCAGGTCTAGGTGCTACAATGCAATTATTATAAGGGGGGTAACTGATAAGTACTGTACTCGACCTAATTTCCATACTGTACGCTTAATTTTTTTTCAAAATAAATGTAAAAATGTGGTAAAAACATCTTCCTTTTATTGCAAGGGCACAATATGAGAAGCGAACTTCCTGAGTGGCATATTTAATGATGCTTATGTTCCGATTTTATTTATAAAAGATTATATTGTGGACACCCATTTGAATTACCTCGACAAGAGCTTATTTAAATACCGCGACAAGTTTATAATAAGCATATGTTGTTGATATTTATTTGAATTGTCCGACTTGGTACATGAGTACCTACAACATGTGCTGTCATGAAGAAGTAGATAATATTTCTCGGACTGCAATCGAAATTGTTTGTCTGTGCGCTTATATGGATGTGTGCGGTAATTAGGTCCAGTACGGTAAGTTCTAAAAAATAATCCCTTGGAAGCGTGTATTCTTGCACACCAGACAAGGAAATCCGTGATTTTACCCTGGGATAGAAATTTATGTTCTGACCCTGGTGTTCTGACCCAGGCAACTAACATAAATGCGCTTCAATTCTATTCCACTACCGGAACTACTTCCGCACTACTTTTATTTCGTAAACAATATACATGTGCGAGCCGTCAAAACTAACCGGAGGTGTTGTGCAAGAAAAATAATCCAATATGGGGTTCTGTTGCAGATGGGCGTTTCCAACCCTCGGGATGACCGTGCTGAGCGGAACCTCGGCGTAGCCTCGGTTCCGCTCAGCACGGTCATCCCTCGGGTTGGAAACGCTCATCTACAACAGAACCCCATATCAGATTCTTATAATACACACTAGCTGAAAATTGCAGAGTGAAAAAATAATTTCTTGGTCCAGATTAGCTAGTTTCGGATAGTTAGGCATCATCAGTGACCCTCAAATATTCTCAAACTTCACAATGGAATCAATGATCCCACCGAGGCACTGATAAGAGTATTTCTACTCAGTATTCAATAACAATTTGAGTAGGTTTATCTGATTGGCCCAGCAAGATGTTAATAGTAAAATAGGTGTGAAGGCAATGATCAGGAATCGATACAATTAACCCACAGCTCCCATCAGAGACACTAAAAGGAAAGAAACATAAACATGAAACAACTAGACCCTAATGGAAACATCAATCAATTTTGAAAGGTCCAGTTACAGTCCGAGGAGTGCTATGTTTGTCTTATACGCTACAAGTTTCCCAACAGGACCAATTGCTCAAAACTAACGGCGTCGTTAGTTAACAAATCGTTAAACCTTTGTTCTTTTAACATGGCAAATGTACTAATATTTTCACTGAAAAATGTTGGGAGCTTTTGCTTTTTTTTCAGCAAAAATACGATTATTATAGATAGTGTACACTAGTTAACAACTGACTACTAACGAGCTCGTTAAGCTAACTATGCTTTAAACAACTGGCCCCACGTATTCAAATGCAAAAGCCGCTCACATTTTTCAGCAATTTATTAGATATTGTTCTGACTAGAACAGTTAAAAAATTGACTTCTAAAGGGCTCGTAACGTTAAGCTAACGATGCTTTGAACAACTGGCCACTGGTATTCGCTGCTTGCATTGTCCTATATTGAGGACGTTAGACATATGTATTATAGGTTAATTATTTAGACTGCGACACATAACTCTGAGAAAAAGACTTATACGCAATTTGTATTATAGTATATATCACGTTTTTCTTTTGTTGTTGCAGAAAGTCTGGAATATGTTTTCCTACACAGTATATGCTGGACATTTTTCGCAGTGGCCGTTGTGCGACGAAAAGTCTGTGAATGCAGAGGACGCGCAAGCGTACTAGTGACTAAAATGTACGCGACAAGAACGTATATTATTTGTGCAATTCCAATCGTTACCATGGTGGTAATCCTACTTGTTTTCACTGGCAGAGCTTTGGATAACATCGATCCGGAATATGAAGCGAATGTTTCATTTAGAAAGGTATTAGCAGAGGAATTATTCGGAACACAGACACATAATTTCCAGCTGTGTAACATACTAGTTATCAACCTATTTCCACTGTTACTTGGTTGTTTAGTCTATGTCCGAATTTATTACGTTGTTCGACAGGCTGCACAAACAATGGGAAACTTTCTGACACAAAGAAACCGAAATCCGTCCAAAGTTATAACAGTATCAGTGATTGTACTATTGAGTTCGACAATGCTTACTTGGTTGGTGTACATCGTATGCGCCGCTGTGGCATATAGAACCAACGTTTCTGACAACGTAATAATGTATGTAAAAATATTTATCTTCTTATTGCATCCCTTTGGCGAAGGTCTGTTCCTTGGCTCTGCCAAATCTGCCCTCAAACAGCCAAACTCTAAGCTAACCAACCGGACAAGGACTAGAATATCACCAGTAATGGAGGAAGGTTCTGATATGGATGACTTGGCGCATCCTGCTCTCAAAGGTATTATGACAGTGACCTTGTCTGAAAGGGATGAATCCAACGTTTCTGATTCTGGTAGCGCTTGTTCAATAAATCCTCTACCTACTCACGACATACAAACAGAACGAGCGGTCGGCGAGTTGTACAGTCCTCAGCCATCAACCAGTGGAGACTATTCCGAGGAAATCCAAGCAATTGACAACAGACGTTTCATTAAAACGTCACATTCCATGGATGATATAGAAGAGGAAACGTTCAGCTTTGAACCTTCCAAAGGAGCTACTTTGTTTCGTAGACAAGAATCGGTTGTCACTGATTACCATTCTGTAGAACCAAACAGCCCGATTCGGAAGAAAAAGAAGGCCCGACATACGTTTGAAAAGATGAGATCCAGTCGACTTGCACCGAAGTACACAGGACCTTCTGTGTTTAGATTCGGAAGGAGGACGTCAATGTTACCTCCTCGTTCGCCAATTGAAACCTCAGCTGGATTCTTTCCGAACAGTGTTTTCGAAAATTTGTCTGAGTCCCCAGAGCTGATTCGCAAGTTAAAAAGTCCGATTATCACGAGTGAAGGTTATTCTGGCCTTCAGTATGCCAAGAATTTAGAAAGCGACACAGCAGATAGGTCAAAGAAGTCAGGACTTGTCGAAAATCAGCAAAACAGAAAATCAAGGAACAAGTGGTTAAGGTTGTTACCATTGATGAAAGATCAAAGTCCCCCCGTGTGTAGAAAAATACAGGTTCAAAATATGGTTGAATCGGAACAGAATCTACAAAAACCAATCAAACTCTCGGACCTCAAACACAGTGCAACACGACATACATCAAAACCTTTACATTTTGATACACATTCCATCATACCTCAAGATCAAACATTTGCAAGGGTAGGTCCAAGAGCTCCGGCTTCAAAAACACGATCCATTTCCTGTGTGAATAATGTATATATGGGTTCAAAAAGATATGGTGGCACAAAAGGAAATAAGCAAAAAACTAGAAATAAATCTGTTTCTTTTATGTCGAGTATCTACCTTGATGAAGATGACTCAGTAACGATACCAGGCACTGTTGATGTCGGCTCAGAGATTAATGTAAAAATTGCAAAAAGTGTTAGAAAGACCAAGTCAATGGAAAAAATACCCAGCTTTGACCTAGGTGAAATAATCAAACGAAAAACTAGCCACTGGATGTTTGAGAAGACTACACCAAGGCAGGAATGTATACTTAAGTTGCAGGAAATAAACGAATATTTCTGATACTTTAACAAACCAATAGTCAAGAATGAGGATAATGATTCTCTAAATAATCGAAATCAAACATCCATGTAACAGTCAGCACAATATCATTTCAGTTTTATTATAACAGATTATAGTACATAAATTCGATAAAATTTCCAATATGACAGAGGACTTGGTGTGTAAGGCAGTTGTTTTCAAATTGTAACTCTGAATAGAAAATGAAAGGTTTGTTTTTTGTTTGATTTGAGGTTTAAAGGCTTATTGAGAATGGCCCATCGGAGTCTAACTGTTGGTTTTCTTTTGCTCCAGCATTTCAGTGGTTTCGTGCTGTCGAGTCCTCACCGTTGTTTCATCTCTGTGGTTGTTTGATTATTTGTGTTTACGGAGATGTTGCACTGATGAGTTAGGAGGCCTTCATGTGGACTGAAAATAGTATTTGTCTAAAGCGCGACGGAAATAAGGGCGAGGATTGTGGCCACGTAACATTGATTTAAGCCCCCCCCCCCCCCACCCCACCCTCACCCCCACCCCCACCCCTACTGGAATTCGTTTCCGCTGACTGTTCCAAGGCGGTTCTTCTGTCGCGGTTTATTTTTGTTATTGTTTGTCTTTGTGTGTTTGTGTCGCTTATATTATTTTATTTTGGATAGCCTATTGGCTATTTTGTGGGAAAGTAACTGTCATTTTGGCTTTTCGCTATTGATGTTTCCATTAGGTCTGTTGTTTCATGTTTGTGTTTCTTTCCCTTTGGTGTCTCTGATGGGAGCTGTGTGTTGATTGTATCGATTCCTGATCATTGCCTCAACTTCTATTTAACTTCCCCGTCAACACTGTATAGGTCATCTCGGAGACGTTTCTTCCGATTTTGTGGGACTTTTACCCGACACTGAGATGAAATGACTTCTCAAGCCCTGTCGCCCAATGAAAGCAATAAGGTTTATAAGCACGGACGGCCCGACTCGCACCGATTTGCCTGGGAAAGCCGCATGTATCAATGTTGCAACAAAAGTAGTCCAGCAAGAATCAAAGCGCCAAAAGGCACTGAAATGACAGATTCTGTGAAAACCAGTGCTTCAGCTGAAGTGCACGACCCGCCGGATGCTTTTAGCTTTATGAGTGTAACCATATATGGGTATGGCGGCCATTTTGGTCATGTGACCTGGACCTAAAACGCCCCCCCCCCCCCAATAAATGCGCCTTATCGTAAGGAGCAAAAATATATCTTATACTTTAGAACTGTATTCTGAATGGTTTGCAGGATAAAATGCATTCTCACTTTTCCAATACAAAAGCATATGTGTCAAAGTTTGACCTAGGCACAAAAAAGGTCAAGGTCAACCCAGGGTCACCATTTTAGCAATTTATGATGGGCCTACGTCCCAGATGCTATTTATCAAGTTTCGTGGAAATCTGCCCAGTGGTTCTGGAGAAGACTATTTTTGAAGGGTTTTTACCATATATGGCTTGGCGGCCATTTTGGTCATGTGACCTGGACCCCATGAGCAAATTTTGGGTTTCCCCATCCCATAGAGGCCCCATATGAAATTTGACTTCAATCGGCCCAACGGTTTCCGAGGAGAAGCAGTTCGAAAATTTTCACATTTTTCGCCTCGGCGAGGCTATACTAAATGGAATTTAATACTTCGCAAGTTCATTGGTTAGATCTCATTGATATCTATCAGTATGCCAAAAGTTGTTTAAATATTCCAAGCGGTTAAGTCACTATCACCAATTTTCACAAACGGGTTACGGACGGACAGACAGACAGACCATATATGGCTTGGCGGCCATTTTGGTCATGTGACCTGGACCCCATGAGCAAATTTTGGTTTCCCCCATCCCATAGAGGCTTCATATGAAATTTGACTTCAATCGGCCCAACGGTTTCCGAGGAGAAGCAGTTCGAAAATTTTCACATTTTTCGCCTCGGCGAGGCTATACTAAATGGAATGTAATATTTCGCAAGTTCATTGGTTAGATCTCATTGATATCTTCCAGTATGACAAAAATTGTTTAAATATTCCAAGGGGTTAAGTCACTATCACCAATTTTCACAAACGGGTTCCGGACGGACAGACAGACTGACAGAATGACAGAATGACACGGTGATTTTAGGGCACTCTTAGAAAATCAACCGACTTCAGTCGGTCGCTTTTCTGCGGGTCGTGCAGTTCAGATTTACTTTTTTAAGTGATAAGGACAATGGCGCTGGAGTGCTGATTTTTAGTTGGGTTCACAAAACTGAGGTGAATCGGCTGTTAAACACTTTCATCTTCATTTTACTTGGGCATTATAAATAAAACAACATGCAAATGACTACCCAGCAGGCACACGTCGCTAGCGCAACGTCAAATCAACGTCGATGCGACGTCATGACGTTGCACCGACGTTGATGTGACGTCACAATTACGTCATGTGCCTGCTGAGATAGTTGCCAGTTTTATGACAACACATAGCCGCAACTTTCTTGTAAAAGCTTACACTTGTTGACTGAGATGTGTTTCGCGGCTTAGTCAAGAACCTGCCTTATGTCGTGCGCTACAATAAAGGAAAACACTTTTTGTGCGATGTTTGAAGTTTTGCGGCATGTGACTAATTATTTATCACAACATTGTGCTTACATATTCAGTTATTTAGACCTATACAACAGAATTGGACATTGATAACTGTTAGGAGTTTATTATTGCTGGCTTGCTACCGTACGGTGAAGTTTCTAGCGTCACGTACTTCGCATTTATTAGGTCATGTAAGTGTTATGAGTCTGTACCCTTTCAGCCCTTTATAGCCAAGTACAGATACCTACATATGCAAACAGTGTAGAACCTGGTGAGATGGCTCATAATGATACACCGCATTCGGTTCTACATGGTTTGACATGCTATTGACGACTATTGACTAGACACCCAATTTACATGTGTAGAATGGACGCGTGCAAATTCAGTGACTGAAGAGTGAACTAGAGAAACTCGTGGGTTGAAGCGGTAAAATCTTAACCTGGCCTGTAACTGTTGTGCGCGGGTCAGGACCAGACAAAGCGGCTTGGCCGATATTCAAAAGTTAAATACAGCTTATTATACGGTCTATTTTGTTTATTTTTCAAAGTTTATCTAGATACTTAAATGGTGTGCACTGATTGTAGCGCTATACATATTGTTTTTTTTTTTTTTTCTTTTCTAAAAATATACAAAGGTACTTTAATGGCGTATTGATACAAATATAATTAGTCATTACCCATTTTGTACTGAATGTAATATTATCACTTATCTGACGAAGATTTCAGTTCGAAATCCCGGTTCAAAATTAAGGGGCGTCAGCTAGAAATATAGGAATTAATTTAGGAAAAAAAATGGGCTAACTTTCGACAACAGTGAAGCCCGCAGTGAAGGCCGTGGTTAGACGCCGCCTCCAAGATTCGCCAATGTCCCATTATGCGGTCGTCTGTATAAAATGGGAACTTTTCTTATGCATATTCAATTAACTTTTCCCGTTTTGTTTGTAATTTAAGAAAGATCATTTTTGTATTTTGATTACAAATGAAACAAAACATGTAATCAAAATGCGGAAATAATGCCATGAGAAATTAGTTTTGAGACAGCGAGCATGAAAAGTCAACAAACAACGGACTATTTGCGCGGAGTCATATTTCAAAAGTAGTGGAAGCCGGAAGTTCGGACGACAAAATTGTAAACATGCAGCACGACGAAGAATGACAGAAAGAATCTGTCATTAAAAATGAAAAGGATTTTATTAAACCAAGCTTCCAGAAAACACAAATTTTTAAAGCAGCTTTCAAGAATAGAACTAAGTAAATAAACTGGTACGGTAAACCCGTTTTTACTTCGTATCGTTGAAGGTTGTACTGGTAGAAGTAATGCTATTTCAGAATAAACGGAAATAAAGCTAAGGTATGACCTCTCTGTAAAAGTGGTCTCCATGACGATATTAGCAACTATCGTCCAATATCAATTTTACCTGTCCTGTCAAAGGTCCTTGAGATGCATGTCCATGACTGCCTTTCAGGCTTTCTTCAAGACCAAAATTTATTGCACAAAACTCACTGGTTTCAGAACACAGCATTCTTGTGAAACTGTTTGATATATATCACTGGTTCATGGTTAAATGTAGTGGATAATGGAATAATCTAGTCGACTTTAAAGAGGCCTTTGTACTTGTTGATCATCAAGTTCTTCTGACATAACTGAATGTTATTGTTTTGATAACACAAACCCTAAATGGTTTAATTAAAACATGTCTTACACATAGGCAACAGTCTGTTTTTGAGACAATTAGTTGTGGGTAAAGGCTCCGCACTATGTCCTCTGTTTTTGCTGTTGTTGTTGTTTTTTTGTTTTTCAGTAATGACTTAATGACTCGTACCTTTATGTATGGATAACGTCCCTGTTGATCGATATGCCAATGGCAGTACTCTGTTCTTTAGAAATAATTGAAAAGAATCTTTGGTGTAAACACTATTTATTAACTTCTTTTGAATTACAAGAATACAATTACACGTTGTATGAAAAAAAAAAGTTCCACAGGATTTGAAAACAAGCATAAATGCTTATACTAATCATCTCCTGCAATAAAGGAGCAGGTATATCCGTTTCCGATAATCTGGAAGTAATAAATTACATTACTGGATACATATACGCTTGAATGATATCAAAGAGAGAGAGAGAGAGAGAGAGAGAGAGAGAGAGAGAGAGAGAGAGAGAGAGAGAGAAGTGAAGTGCTGCACGCAATATGATAGGCTCATAGACAGTAGTACTCATGACGTAAACCGCTTCGTCCTACGATTATAAGCATGAACAGCCTTGAAAATTTCTTCGTTTACACGAACAGGAAAGTCCATATTTCCAAACAAAAGAATGTCAACTGATATGATGTTTGAGTATCTGTTAACTATGTTTAACATCTCCACTCTGGCATTGGCATACCGATGGCAAACTAAAAGATAATGTTTGTTGTCTTCTATCGAGCCACAAACGCAATTAGGACTAGGTACTAGGTTTCGCTGATGTAGGTAGTAGTGTAAAGAACTACATTCAGTACGAAGCCTTGTATGTAAAATTTGATCATGTCGATTTCCACAATAATAGTAATGTGGGGTTTTAACGTTAGTTTGCGTCAGTAATCGTTTGAAAGCCTCCTGTGAGTCCGCATTTCTGTGGTCATTGTCAAGTTTATTCCACTCGCGCAATGTTGAGGGTAGAAATGAGCTTCCATAAAGTGCAGTTCTTGCATTGACTTGAGCATAATTGTCTGCATTACGAAGTGGATATGATGTGACCTCACCAATATGTGGTGGTAATAAATTACATAAATATGTAGGAGCTAAGTGGTGATCCATTTTGTAAAGCATTTGGAGTTTATGAAGTTTTCGTCTGTCAGAAAGTTTGTCCCATGCAAGTTCTTCATATAATTTTTGGATGCTTATTAATTTTGTTGTGCCTGTTACGATTCGCCCTGCCTCTAATTGTATCTTTTCTAGATCATTCTTTTGTTGCTGAGTGCAATTATCCCATACTACATCAGCGTATTCAAGTATAGGGCGAATAAACGTAAAATATATCTTTTGTAGGGATTTACGGGAAAGTGAAAATTTTAACGATCGCAGTAAATTCAGACGGGTTAGGGTCTTATCTTTGATATATTCCATATGAACATGCCAATCACATAAGGAGGTGAGATTTAATCCAAGATGTTTATGAGAAGTTACTTCTTTAATTGGTTCATTAGAAAGATAAAGAGTTGGATGGTTGACTCTGTTCCGTTTACGCGAGCATAACATTGTTTCTGTTTTCTTTGGGTTAAACTTGACAAGCCATAGATCGGACCACGATGATATTCGGTGGAGGTCATTATTTAAAATCTGGGCGGCAGATTCAGGCAAGTCAACAATAATATAAAGGGTAGTATCGTCGGCAAACAGACGAATAGAAGATTGAATTTCATATACAATGTCATTAATGTAAATAATGAACAGAAGCGGGCCTAAAATAGAACCCTGTGGCACCCCAGCTTTGATTTCCTTCCAGTCTGAGTTACCTCCCGGAATTACTACTCTCTGACATCTATTAGACAGGTAACTTTTAAACCAATCCAAGAGAGGACCACTGATACCATAGTGATGTAATTTAGCTATAAGACCGCGGTGCCAGACCCTGTCGAAGGCTTTACTAATATCACAGAAAACTGCACGGACTTCCTTGCCTTCATCCAGGGCCCGGCAAAAAGTGTTATAGATATCTACAAGTTGATTAATGGTGGAATCTCCACGAGTAAACCCAGACTGGAATGGGGTTATAATTTGATTATCAAGTAGATGGTTATGTACATGTTTATAAATAGCCTTTTCAAATGTTTTGCCAACCGAACTAATCAGTGATATCGGTCTGTAATTTTCGACAGAATTTTTATCATCTTTCTTATGGATAGGGCTCACGTTTGCCCTTTTCCAAGTATCAGGGACTGTCGAAGTTCTAAGAGAACTATTAAAGAGGTTTGTTAGAGGATGACATATAGTTTCAGCTGTTGCCTTGAGAATTCTATTATTAATAAAGTCGGGGCCACTAGCCTTACCGACAACAAGTGACTTTAAAATACCGAGTATTTCTTCTGCGTTTAAATGAATCATATCAAGAGTGTTTAGCGGCGGATCAAGATAGGGTGCTTCCTTCCCTTGGTCATCTAATTGCGTTTGAGACTCAAAAAACATGTTAAATAACGCAGCTTTGTCACCGGGGTCATTTATAATCCTACCATTGTAATTTAAGGGTGGCAGATTTTCATTCGACCTACCTATCAAAGATTTGAATGTCTTCCACCAGTCTCTAGAAGAAAGAGTGTTTGAGTCGATATTTGACGTTAACTTATTTTTATAATCTTGCTTTAGTTTTTTCAGAATATTCACACTCTCATTACGAAGAGTCCTAAATTTTCTCCATGCGTCTGGCGAGTTGATGCGTTTAGCCTTTCTATGCGCTCGTTTGCGCTTCCGTATTGCTTTCCTAAGTGTATTAGTTACCCACGGGGGATCAGAAGGACGGATGGTCACAACTTTATTTGGTATAGCTCGATCACAAAACTCTAATATTTTACTAGTAAAATTTTCAGCATATGTATTTATGTCATCATTTTCTACAGTAGTCCAATCGAAATCGCTTATAAGTAGATTCAACAAGTCATAATCTCCAGATTCGTATGTCCAAATTTTCCGTTTAAAACACGATTGCTTATACTTGCTAAATCTAAAAACGGCGAATACCGGGCAATGATATCTAACTGTTTGGTCGAGTATAGCTTCTCCAACACCAGAGTAAATTACAGCCGGTATGTTATTTGTAGCAATTAAGTCAATTAAGGAAGATGAAAATTCTGTAAAATGCGTAGGTTCTTGAATAATTTGATTTAAATCATAAGGTCGATAGATAGAATTAATTTTCCGTCGACAGGATTCGTTTAGGTAATTCAAGTTGAAGTCCCCTGTGATAATTATGTTTTGAATGTTTGAGTCAAATGCTAAGTCAATTGACGTTTCGATGTCGTCTGTTGCTGATGCAGGAGAATTCGGCGGTCTATAAAATAGACCAAGTAAAGTAGAAGTAAAACAAAGATCAGGAATTGATACAATTAACTTACTCCATCCATAAAAGACACCAAAGGGAAAGAAATACAAACATTAAGCGACCAGACCATAATGGAAACCTAAACAAAGGAAGGCCATATGGACAGTTACTTTCCCACAAAATGGCCATATGGCCATCCAAAATTAAAAGACACAAGTGATACACACAGTAAGTAACAAACAACAACATAAATAAATCGCCACAGAAGAGCCGCCTTGGAACGGTCAGTGGAAGATTTCCACTGGGGGGCTTAAATCGATTTTACGTGGCCACAATCCTCGCCCTTACTTCCGTCGCGATTTAGACAAATAATTTGTTCAGTCCGCATGAAGGCCTCCTAACTCATCAGTGCAACATCTCCGTGAACACAGAAATCAAAGAACCACAGAGGTGAGACAACGGTGAGGACTCGACAGCAAGAAACCACTGAAATGCTGGAGCAAAAGAAAACCAACAGTTAGACTGATTTGGTTTTGAGGGTTATTTCAAGCCATATTGATTCAATTCGATCAATTTCAAGGTCTTGTCGCCTTTTACAAGCAATGTTTTCTTTGACGTACACAATGACGCCACCGTAATTATTATGCAGTCTATTTTTACGGAAAGGCTTTTGAAAATTGTGAAACGAATTCTCTTCATCACTTATATTGGGATTTAGCCACGTTTCTGAAAGTGCTATAACGTCAAAATGAGAAAGCTCCACCTGCAGTTGGTCTACTTTGTTGACTAGACTCTGAATGTTGTAGTGAACAATAGAGAAGTTATTTTCAAATATCGATAAGTCGATAGAGTCATTTGATATTGAACTACCAGACAAGGAATCTGAGGAGTCCGTGTCAAAAGGCCCTGGATTTTCACTAATATCACCAGCAAGCAAGATTAATAAAAACAGCCATGTATAAAATATGGTGAAGTAATATAACATGTGATAAATATGTCTGATGAAACAAAATGAAAAAGTGTTTTGCAATCTACGGTATGGATATCGAATATATTTGGCATGCATACAGTCAGACTGGAGAGTTAAACTCAGACTAAAACTATTTGTTGCGAAAATTTCACAGTTTGCGAATATGGTTAAATATACAAGAGGTGCAACTAGAAAGAGCACTGTCCTGAAATAATGAACTGTTCTGCGACTTTGAAACTGGTTTGCTATGGATGAAGCCAGGTATCCACCCAAGCAGTGTGAGTTTCTATAAGAAGTGTTTACCGTGATTGAATAGAGAGCAAGAAAATCAAACACCGCATGGGTGGCCACCAGGTCACAAATATCCGCAAACGAAGCCATTCTATGAGTGTTGTTATCATTATTTTGCGCACTTCAAAGACAGAAGACAGGAAGAAGGAGTAGAGAGTCAACATTTTATGACAACAAAACGTACAAATAAACTGGGCATGTCTTTCGGTATCTGGCAAGACATCACGAAAGCACGCCTATACAATTATGATTATCACCCCCCTCAAACCCCACCTTTATAGTAAAACTCTTTAATTACTAGATCTCAGTCAACTCCAATTTTTTGGTACAAAAGTAATCATATGTTTCTAAATACTGCAAAAACTAAAGACATCTTCGTCACCGGCAAAGGACATTCGAGCGGATTGACAGGACATTCGAGCGAAAATAAATGGACAATCTAGCGGCAAAAAAAGTGGAGACTCGAGCGAAATGAAAAATTGGACATTAGAGCGGAACACCTGTTTACCTGTACCCCTTCCGTTAGCCAGATTGTTTTTAAGGTAACCGGGCACTAAGAGCACATAGGGGCTACCCCAAGTTAGCCAGATTAAAGATTGCTCGGTTCAAGAACTTGTCAATCTTAGCCTGTTGTCCCTTACTCACCACGGGGAGATGGAAGTTGGACTTGAGCAGGATTTGTTGTTTTAGCACTAAAATCATAAAACACTGGAGTCTTTTAAAAGCACTATCAAAGCACGGAAGTCTGTTAAAATAATATGTATATACCAGCGTGGTAGACGTCTACACATCGGTACGGGCTCTGTATCTCTAGCCCAGGGTTCTAGTGATTTCCCCATCTGCATATTTCTGATACAGTTCACAGGTATAGGTTTGTATAGGTGAACAGTATTTACCTGTCCAATTTACCTGTAATCTGTTGAATTATTTTCCGCTCGTTTGTCCACTTAAAAACAGTTCGATTGGCCACTTTGACCTTTTGATTTTTCCGCTCGATTGTTCATCGCCCGTTTGTCACTGCTAGTGAAGACGTGAAAGAATAACTACTTCTGGGGCCATTTTCATCAATAAACATCGTACAATTAATCTTAAATTGTTCTTACGCACTTTTTAAAGAACTGCGTACGTCAGTTTCATCAAAACATCGCAAAGTGTTCGTAAGAGCTAAATTTGCGTTTCACTAAAATATGTCGCAATTTTGAATATGCTCTTAAACGGGGCCACTATTTGTCACATGTTTGATCACGTGCCGTCTTGAAATAGCCGTGTAAAGTAAATAACACGTTTTAAAACTATTGTTCCAGTGACCCTAGATATATATCCAGTACAAACAACGATGAATCAACGTTGATTCTAGGTTGTTTCAAACTTGTGTTTCCATTTCATTATCGTGAGATACAGATATTAATTATCTGGGACCCCTTTCCACTGTACCACTGGCGAGTTGGTCTGTTTGTGGACGTCGTGACGTCAGGCTAACGTTGATTTAACGTTGTCATTATCACAATGAACCTTTTACAATCGCGTTTGTCAGTAAATGCGGGGTGGGGGTGTCTTCAGCATTGTTGAGTTTATAATATTAGATGACATGTGAGACTTTGCTGAGCAATTTATTAGCTTTTCCTGCTCAATTTATTAATTTAGAAATGGAAGAGCATGAATACAAGATTCAATTTGTCGTATGATTTGTTTGATTTGAGGTTTTACGTCCCCGTCAACACTGTAAAGGTCATTTTGGAGACGTTGCTTCCAATTTGTGTGACTTTTACCCGACATTGAGATGAAATGACATCTCAAGCCCTGTCGCAAAATGAAACCACTAGGGTTTATAAGCATGGACGGTCCGCCTCGCACCGCGGTTCCTGGACAGGCTTAGATCCTTTAAGCGGTTTACCAGTACTAATGTGCGAGCCGGATTCAGCTCTGCGTGGAAGCATCATGGAGCCCATATATTTCTTCAAGCCCCTATGGGCGGGGGCCATTAATTTATCGTATGAACATAAAACACAGTTAATGCATGATTTTTTACACAAAACGTCAATATATGACGTTGTTTACTGGGATACCTCACATGACGTTACGTGACGTAGCCTCTGTAAGTGTTCGTATATAAAGTATGCCAGTTTTTAGCTCCAGTTTGTTGTTGGCAATGGGTTGTATATAGCAGATATATATCCAATGATAGTTCATCTGTCAGGCCGTCCAGCCTTTCGATGAAAAATAAATTCAGTTCATTTGCAACATGGATCCTACAGCATGACTGATTTTAAATTACTTGTTCTATAGCTACATGTATACACAGTTGCACATAGACGAAATGACAGTACGCGAGACAATGACCCCCCGCCACCCGCCGTCGACATTAAAGGTTTTCGTACATACGAGCGTACACACATGCGCGTACTTTCTTCCGTATGTGGTGTACATACGTGATCCTGTAACCTCTGGTTTAGGCATTGTACCAGGAAGAACCTAAACTTTTAAGAGCGTTGATGATATGTTTATTCAGCAATACATAGACCCTTACCTATGACCCCTAGCCGCATCAATGCCGATGACCTCAAAGTCAAAGTCACGGATTCACAATTTTCAACATAAACGCGCCCATGCCCATGACCTTAAGGTCAAGGTCACAGACTCAGATTTTTAATGTCAACTTTGTTCAATAAGAGCTCACATTTCCTAACCAATTTAATGGATTTAGTTCGTATTTGGTATGACGCAAGGTACATGTAGTTTCTCCGGCTACTCCGTTTTGTTTTCGTCCAAATCTGATTAATGATCGGCTCGAAATAAAAGAAATAAATCTTGAAAGGGCCGTAAAACCAAAACTCAAGGTCAATGTCACAGTCTTAGTAATTTACTTTTTATGGATTTGGTTCATATCACACTTTTTACAAGATATTACGACATTACCCACACCTACGCCGATGTTCTCATGGACAGTATTCCAGCCAAGAAAAGCGGTATTTTTTTTTTATTTGGCAACATGCTTTTTTTTTTCTTGGTGAGAGTGGTCCCTGGGTGGGGGCATCTGAGTCTTCATTTTAATCAAAAGTCTTATCGAAGAGTGTTGGTAATCGTTAGAACTACCTGAACGCGTTGGTCCTTTTGTTTGTATTGAGGTTTAAAGTCCCCGCCAACCGTTGGTACAATGTACATATACTTAGGTCAGTATGGAGACGCTGCTTTCGGTTTTGTAAAACTTTTACCCGACCTTGAGTTGAAGTGACATTATAAACCCTACCGACCACAGAAGCCGCTAGGATTGAAGGAGCGGTCCCACTCGCACCACTTTTCTACGGCAGGCTTTTACATTCTAAGCGGTTAACCAGTAATCAAGTTTGGTCCGTTTTAGCTGTGCGCGGAAGCACTATGTCTCCAAGCCCCGATGGTGGAAAACCAGCGTCGGTTCTATGTTACACCATGAAATATAGATTGTGAGTACTCGTAAGCACAACCACTTCTATCGAGTACCCTAAATATCTATTTAACAAAAAAATAAGAAAACCCCCAACCAAAATCCAAACTAAAGATTATAACAAAGGTGTCAGGTTCGATGGGTCTTCATTGCATGGGTCACTGATGAGCCCTTATTACCCGAAACTAGCTAGTGTGGCCCAGAAAACATGTGCACTCCATATTTTCCAGTTCTGTGGTGTATCCCTTGCTTCCAAAGAATAACCCTTTCTGTAACATATTGTATGAGTAATGGGCGTGATCTGCGAAGGTAAGCAAAATGACATGTTACCTACCACACTTTTAAGAATGTAACTCAAGATTCTATAACCTATGCTGCGCGTTATCGTCTTCCGCTATGTCAGTGACATGTCCAAAGTTTAAGTCGAAAATTTCAATGTGCGACGTTTAAATATTCATCTCAGAAATACGACAAAATGTGCGAACATCGCAGATCTCGAGCATTTGATGAAACAGGGGCCAGTTTCATCAATAAACATCGTACGATTAATCTTAAATTGTTCTTACGCACTTTTTAAAGAACTGAGTACGTCAGTTTCATCAAAACATCGCAAAGTGTTCGTACGAGCAAAATTTGCGTTTCACTAAAATATGTCGCAATTTTGAATATGCGCTTAAACAGGGCCACTAATTGTCACATGCGTGATCACGTGCCGTCTTGAAATAGCCGTGTAAAGTAGATAACACGTTTTAAGATTATTGGTCCGGTGGACCTAGATGTATATTCAGTACAAGCAACGTTGAATCAACGTGATTCAACGTTGATTCTAACACAGCGCGCCTATATAGGCAATGCAAAATAACTGTGTTTTATTGTGCAACAAATCACAGCTCGGAAGAGCGTGACGTGTGACGTCATTAAAAACTGCAAATTTATGACGTCACTAGTCGATTAACTTGACGTTAGACGGTGTAACGTCATTTTCTCGCATCGAAAACGTTAGAAAAGGATATAAATGCATGTGTTTCAGTCGATAATTTTAGCGGGATTTCTTCTAACAATGGCGAAAAGTTGTGAGATTTTGAAGGAAACAACAACATTATTGCCGATTTTCAGCGTGTTAGAATCGAAATAGATCAGCTCTAGCCAGTGATTTGTTGGGTAATAAATCACAGTTTGTCGGTCAGTTGTAAGTAGACAAATCACGCGCGCTACGCGCTCGTGATTTGTCTACTTTACAGCTGACCTCCAAACTGTGATTTATTACACAACAAATCACAGTTAGAGCTGATCTATTTCTTAATTATACGTCGTTTCAAACTTGTGTTTCCATTTCATTATCGTAAGATACAGATATTAATTATCTGGACCCATTTCCCACTGTAACAATGGTGAGTTGGTCTGTTTTGTGGACGTCGTGGACAAGCGTTGATTTAACGTTGTCATAATGAACCTTTTACAAGCGCGTTTGTCAGTAAATGCGGGGCGGCGGGGTGGGGGTGGAGGTGGGTATGGGGATGGGCGGTTCTTCAGCATGAGTGCATGTGTATTGTTGAGTTGTTTATAATATTAGATAACGTGAGACTTCGCAGAGCATTTTATTACTTTTGCACGCTCATTTTAATAAATTCAGAAATGCAAGAGCATGAATACAAGATTCAATTTATCGTATGAACTTAAAACACAGTTTATGCACGATTTTAACACACAACGTCAATGCATGACGTTGTTTAATAAGGATGCCGCATATAACGTTACCTGACGTAGCATCTGTAAGTGTTCGTATTTTACGTATATCAGTTTTCAGTTCCGGTTTGTTGGTGGCAATGGTATCAGGGTAGCAAATATTTTTTATTGATTGTTCGTCTGTCAGGCCGTCGAGCCTTTCTTTCGACCCCGCCCATCGGGCCTTAAAGAAATAGATGGGCTGTATGATGCTTCCACGCAGAGCTGAAACCGACCGCACACGAGCCTGTCCAGGCAAAGCAGTGCGAGTCCATGCTTATAAATATGTTCTATAAAAGGGATATCCTTTGGAAGCAAGGAATACACCACTGAACTTTAAAATATGAAGTGTACATGTTTTCTGGGCCAGACTAGCTCGTTTCGTCCAATTAGGAATCATCAGTGACCCTTAAATATTTTCAGAATTTCACAATAGAATCAATGATCCCAAAGGACAAGAAAATATAAACTACACTATGATGTAGGGCAGGGAGACTTTTTACGGCCGCCATGCATTCCTAGATACCAGCTGTAGTGACGTTTAATAAACCTATTGGTTTCATTGGGCGACAGGGCTTGAGATGTCATTTCATCTCAGTGTCGGGTAAAAGTCCCACAAAATTGGAAGCAACGTCTCTAAAATGACCTATACAGTGTTGAAGGGGACGTTAAACATCAAATCAATCAACCAACCAACCAACCAATCAACCGTCCAGCCTTTCAATGAAAAATAAATTCAGTTCATTTGCAACATAGATACTACAGCATGACTGATTTTAAATTCTATAGCTACATGTATACACAATTATACAGTTGCCTGCACATAGACGAAATGACAGTACGCAAGACCACGACCCCCTCCCCACACCGTCGACATTCAAGGTTTTCGTACATGTACGTACGTCCTTCCGCACGGAGTGTACGTACGTGAGCCTGTAACCTCAGGTTAAGGCATTGTACCAGGAAGAACCTAAAATTTTAAGAGCTCATATTTTCCAGACTATATGATGAAATGGTGATGGTATGTATAGGTCAAAAGGTTTATTCAGCAATACACTGGCCATGACCTATGACCTCTAGGTCAAATTATGGACTTAGAAAACTTCAAATGTTGAAATTATTTTTAAAATCATATAATGGATTTGGTTCATATTTGGTACGATGATAGATATACAAGTATTATTCAGATACCCGCGCCAGTGCCCATCGCCTCAAGGTCATGGTCACAGACTTATAATTTTCAGCATAATCGCGCCAGTGCCCATGACCTCAAAATCAAGGTCACAGACTCAGAATTTTAGTGTCAACGTTTTTTAATAAGAACTCTTATTTCCCAACCCATTTAATGGATTTAGATCGTATTTGATATGACGAAAGATACAGGTCGTTTCTCCGGCTACTCCGTTTAGTTATCGCCCGCATCTGATTAATGATCGGCTCGAAATAAACGAAATAATCTTGAAAGGGCAGGAAAATCAAAACTCAAGGTCAATGTCACATTTGGTAATTTATTATTTTATGGATTTTGTTCATATCTGGTATGATGATACACACACACACTTTTTTTTTCCAATATTTAAACGCCATTACCCACACCTACGCCGATGTTCTGAAGGACAGTTTTCCAGCCGAGCAATACTGTTGTTTTTTTGTTGTTGTTGTTGGCAACATGCTTTTTTTCTTGATGAGGATGGTCCCTGGGCGGGGGCATATATGTCATATTGACAATTCTAGTTTGATGTGTTAATTTGAGGTACACTGAGTCTTCATTTTAATCAAAAGTCTAATCGCATATTGTGGGTAATCGTTAGAAACTACCTGAACGCGTTGGTTCTTAAGTACCCGTCAATGTACATATATTTTAGGCCATTATGGAGACGCTGCTCCCGATTTTGTGGGGCTTTTACCCGGCATTGAGATGAAGTGACATTATAAACCCTACCGACCAAAGAAACCGCTAGGGTTTAAGGAGCGGTCCCACTCGCACCATTTTTCTTGGACAGGCTTTTACCTTCTAACCGGTTAACCCGTTATCAAGAGGCGCTTCTAACGAGTACCCCCAATCTCTAAAAACAACTAAGAAAATCCCCACCCCAAACCCAAACTAAAGATTATAACAAAGGGGTCAGTTTCGAGGGTCTTCATTGCATGGGCTTATATAACTAATGGGCGTGATCTGCGAAGATAAGCGAAATGGTATATTACGTACCACCCTTTTTACAATGTTACTCAAGAGCTTTAACCTATGCTGCCCGTATGATCGTGACATGCCCAAAGTTTAAGACGAAAATTTCAATGTGCGATGTCTAAATATTCATCTCAGAATTACGACAAAATGTGCGAACATCGCAGATCTTTAACATTTGATGAAACAGGATTTTTGTCGTAAGAACTTCGTACGATCTTTTTAAGACGAAAATACGTCGCAAATGCTTTGATGAAACTGGCCCCAGGATTTTTGTCGTAAGAACTTCGTACGATCTTTTTAAGACGAATATACGTCGCAAATGCTTTGATGAAACTGGCCCCAGGTCTTAAACTTCAATATATGGACGGACTGGTCGTTTGAGAACTGTTTCCAGTGATTAGGTCTGATAATAATTTATCCCGTTTATCCACATCAAACATGTAACATTAAAATCTAATCTAATAATTGGCTATAATCTAAAATCAAAATATTATCGCACACTCGCTGTATTAAGTGTTACAAGTCACACATACAACCACACATTGCTTTTGTAATATTGTCTTGGGCAGTACTTCAGAGTCTAATAAAATGAAGATTTTTTTTTTATTTCAAAAGCGTGTATTTAAAGTTAGAAGGATTATAATGTTGAAGACTATCATGCGACTTTGAGTTCTTTGAAAAACTTGTTCCTTATAATATTGACTTTTCTTTACAAAAGCAAAATTGATGTTTAAAGTATAATGAGCTGACACCTGTATATATTTCTGAAAATTCACATCAATATGTCTATTAATCTAATATGATCAGCGTCAGGCTGTTTTGTACCTCCCCACCCGAAAAAGGAATGACCAGCGTGTGGGTTTCCCATTACGAAAACACGCCTATACAAATACATTGTAACCTTTATCGCCGAAAAAAATGAAAATTTTAAGATGAAAAAGTGTGATATTTTTCTTATTTCTGCTCAAAATATAGATTGTGAGTACTCGTTAGAACCCCCTCATTGTGACGTTTCTAGCGAGTACCCACAATCTATATTTTAATGCAGAAATAAGAAAAATAAGGTTTACCCCTGTAAACTAGAAGTGGAGGCAATGATCTGGAATCGATACAACTAACCCACAGCTCCCATCAGAGACACGAAACCAAAGTTTTACTATATAAAAGTTGAGTTCAAGGGGGGGAGGGGCAAAATTATATAGGTGTGTTTTCGTGATTTGTATGAAAAAGGTTTACAAAAGGGTCTTCGGCAAGCAGTGCATTTCACAGTTTTGTACAGACGGATCCAATGTTTTGACATGTGACCTTGCGCATAGCATTGCGCATGCGCGAAGTAACTTTCCCTAAGCGTGGTTGGCAAAAAGCGTCTGGTTCCATATACACCACACATTGTAAATAAGGGTTCCATTACGGGCTTCTTTTAGTTGACTATTACAGAAAATTTTCTGCTTTTGCCATTCGTTTTGCGCATTTTATTGTAGAATAATTAAGACCCGTCTCGCCTTGTTACCTGCATAAATATGACAGGTAAATATCACCAGAACATCCCCAAATCTTCAAGAAAGCAGTAATTACTAGCTTAGAAATGTCTATTATAAAAGTTAAAAGGTCAGTTTTGTCGTTTCACATCCAAATGAAAAACAAGTTTACAGAAAATAACATCGTATTTGAAATGGCGATAAACGGCGAAAGATGTTTTTAGAAGGTGATGACCTTTAAGGTCTCACCTTCTTATGGCAACACTCCAAAGAATTCCCATGATACCGCATCGCTCCTCTGTTTCAAGAAAAATAGGTTCTCATAAATCAGTGAAGAGACGCGCCTGTATCATTTGATATGTGAAAATAATATGCAGATTGAAAAAAAAATGTGGATGCAAAATACACAAACAATGAACTTCAGGGCTAAATGTCATAAAATGGATCGAGATTTGAAAATGGTCTCGTTTCGCAGCTGACCTGGCCTAGTTATTAAGAGCGAGTTCGGTTGACTTTCTAGAGTTAACTATAGTTACACCAAAACACGCGGGTTATGGCTCATGCCGCACTATTAGGGTCGATGCGTCACCAGTAACGATTCAGATTCAGATTCAGAACTATACTGACGTCAAGAAAATGTCCTCGTTTGCCCTCGAGTAAATCGAAAGTATAAACATGTTTTCAAGTTGGACGTGATTTTTCCAACACATGGCCAAAATTTCAAATAGTTGGAAATAATCGATTTTCGGATTGCAAATTGTTAATTTGCCTAGTATTTGTTGTTACTAGGCAATGCTTCCAACTCTCATACCAAGCTAACTCTAGCAGTCGCAATATTCCAACACGGCGCGTTTTGGAGCAAGTCAACTCTTGTAAACTCTAGTACGTCAACTGAACTCGCTCAAAATCCTGATCGCGGATTAATAATTCAATGAATGAGTTGACAGTATGAATGGAATACTACGCCTTGCTATACTACAGATAGGGCGATTGTTTGATTCGAGGTTTAACGTCCCCGTCAACTCTATAAAGGTCATTTTGGAGACGTTGCTTCCAATTTTTTGGGACTTTTACCCGACAATGAGATGAAATGACATCTCAAGCCCTGTCGCCCAATGAAACGAATAGGGTTTATTAGCAGGGACGGTCCGCCTCGCACCGCGTTTCCTGGGCAGGCTTAGATCCTCTAAGCGGTTTACCAGTACTAGTTTGCGGGCCGGATTCAGCTTTGCGTTGAAGCATCATGCAGCCCATATATTTGTACAAGCCCCTATGGGCGGGGGCGGATAGAGCGAAGATACCTTCACTGTTGCATTTGTTTGATTTGAGGTTTAACGTCCCCGTCAACACTGTAAAGGTCATTTCGGAGACGTTGTTTCCAATTTTGTGTTTTCATTTAGATGAAATGGCATCTCCAGCCCTTTCGCCCAATGAAACCAATAGGGTTTATAAGCATGGACGGTCCGACTCGTGCGCGCCGCTTTGCTTGGGCAGGCTTAGATCCTCTAAGCGGTTTACCAGTACTCGTGTGCGGGTCGGATTCAGCTCTGCGTGGAAGCATCATGCAGCCCATATATGTCTTCAAGCCCCGACAGGCGGGGGGCGATTCACTGTTGCATGGATATGAACAATCAGGAAAATATGACTTTATAACTTAAACTCCTTAATCTTAACGTTTATAGTACGGGGTAATACATGATTTTTATTCCGGGCGGTGGGTGCTTGTTTTTTTTTTTTTTTTTTTTTTTTGTTTGTTTGTTTGTTTGTTTTTGTTTTTTATTATTATTTTTTTGTGAGCCGAGGTCAGAAAATATCAGATTTTGTTTCCTCTACTTCTGTATCTGAATATTTCCCTTTTTTTACTGAGGTGTATTTGATTTGTTTGATTTGACGTTTAATGTCCCTGTCAAGACTGTATAACGGCCGCGCCCACCGGGGCTTGAGGAAACAGATTGGGTTGCATGATGCTTCCACGCAGAGCTGAAATCGACCAAACATGGGTACTGGTAGACAACCTAAAGGTTCCGATTCTAAGCCTGCCCAGAAAAAGTGGTGCGAGTCGGACCATCCATGCATATCGGCAGAGGCTGAGTTGCCATTTCATCTCAATGTCGGGTAAAAGTCCGACAAAATTAGAAGCGACGTCTCCAAAATGACCTATAAAGTGTTGACGGGGCGTTAAACCTCAAATCAAACAAATAAAAAAAATACTGTATAGACTTGCTTCGAATTGCGTTGGACTCTTACCTAACATCGTGATGAAATGGCATTTAAACCCTTGCCACACTTTGAGACCAATGGACTTTCCGACTTCAAGTTATAGCCATGGGGCCAAAAATGCCCCCGCCCCGGGGCCCTTTGGTTTTACATTGACTTACATAGGGAAACTCTTTGAAAATCTTCTTGTCAGAAACCAGGAGGTTGAGTGTGTGTGTGACTTCGGGTTTAACGTCGGTTTCAACAATTTTTCAGTCATATCACGACGGTGTCTGGTTGCGACAGGGAGCTCAATGCTCACTTTTATAGTGCTGCCACACTGAAGTATCATGTCCCAAACACATTACATGATACCACACCCAGTCACATTATCCTGACACTGGGTCGACCAGTCCTAGCTCTACCCCGTAAATCTAAGTGCCAAGCGAGGAGCAGCTAGTACCATTTTTAACGACTTTGGAATGTCGCGGCCCGGGATCGAACCCGTGACCTCCCGTTCCCCGGAGCGGACACTCTACCAACTGAGCTATCGGGGCCGGTACCAGGAGGTTGAGGTATTTGATATTTGATATGAAGCTGCGTCTAGTGGACCTCTATCAATATTGTTAGAGTTATAGCCCTGTGACCAAAAATGCCCCCGCCCTGTAGCCCACTGGTTTTACATAGAAAACTCGCGGGAAAATCTTGAAAAATCTTCTTGTCTGAAACCATAAGCCTCAGATCCCAGACATTTGATATTTGGTATGTAGCTTCGTCTTGTGGACGTATATCAAGATTTTCAAATTAAAGTCCTTGTGCCAAAATTGTTCCCCCCCCCCCCCCCCCCCCCCCGCCCCCACCCCACGGGAATGCCATTTGGTCTTACATTTGGATATATAGGGAAAATTAAAAAAAAAAAAACTTCTCTGAAAACGCAAGGCCCAGGTCTTTGATATTTGGTGTGAAGATTCATCTAGCAAACCTCTACCAAGATTGTTCAAATTATAGCCCTTGGGTCAACAATGGCCCTGCCCTGGGACCCACTGGTTTTATTTGAACTTATATACGGAAAACATTTAAAAAGGTTCTTGTCTGAAACCAGAAGGCCAAAGGCTTTTATATTTGGTATGATGCTTTATATGGTTGTCCTCTACTATGCTGTGTAAATTATAGCCCTGGGGGCCAAAGGTTGCCCCGCCTCAAGCCCCACCGGTTTTACATAGCCATATATGGAAAACCTTTAAAAAGTTATTCTTAAAAACCCAAGGTCCAGGTCTTTGATATTTTGCTAGAGGTTTCATGCGGGTGATCTCTACCCTGATTATTCAAATCAAAGCCCTGGAGTCAAAAATGGCCCCGCCTCAGGGCCCACTGGTTTCACATAGACTTCCGTACTGAAAACCTTTAAATACCTTCTCGTCTGAAACCAGAAGGTCCAAGTCTGTGCCCTCTCTAGTTGCCCTCTACCAAGATTGTCCAAATTGTAACCCTATCGGGTCAAAACTGGACCTGCCCGGAGCCCACTGGTTTTAAATAGGGTGAAGGCTTAGCCGGTTCATCTCCTTCTGCTGCACTAAGACCTGACCTCTCAATGTCCACGAGGTACCTAGACAGTGACATACAAGTCAGCTCTGTACTGTCAAAGGGAACCACTGACACATAACCACCCGCCCTTTGTCACCATGTGAGGAAAATGAGAGACTTACTGAAATTATCATAGCATTTATCCATCAGTCTGGGCGATTTGGGTAGTCCCAAGTGAGTACTCAGCAATTGACTAACCCAATGCTGAAACAATGTTGCCAGTCTTATATTGTAACCCCACTCAAAGATGTCAAACATAAGGTACCTCAGTCTTCTGCTTTTAAATCTTAATGTGGATCTATTAACTTATTTCATTAATCATAATAATTATAGAGATAAGAGTGCTAACTCTAATTGTAAAGTCTCTTCTTCACCGCAGCAGATTCAGTCAGGCCTGGCTCCAATCGTCAGTTTCTCAAAGAGAGGGTCACTCAATTTTTGCTTGGGTGCTCAAATTTTTGTCCACCCAAAATGATCAGCTCATTTTAACATAAGCCGTTAAACCAATCCCTGAGGCCTCCCTACACCCCCCCTAAAAAAAAAACTTTTCCTGCTGAATAGCTTAAATTGCCACACCCATTTCTGATACTCAGCTGGGTGGATTGCTAGATGCTCTTACAGGTTCACACAGAGCCAAACAGTGTAGATCCTGATCAGATAATGTGCTGTTTAATCTTAAGTTACACTGTTTGGCGTGTTTGCATAGGTAGGGCTGCATGGCCCCCGTTCATCAAGGCTTGAAGAAATAGATTGGCTGCATGTTGCTTCCATGCAGAGCTGAAACCGCCCGCAGACGAGTGCTGGTAAACCACTTAGATGATCTAAGCCTACTCAGGCAAAGCGGTGTGAGCTGGATCGTCCATGATTAATAATATTTATAAACCCTATTGGTTTCATTGGATGACAGGGCTTGAGATGTCATTTCATCTCAATGTCTGGTAAAGGCCTCATAGAATTGGAAACGTCTCCAGGGTGGCCTATACAGTGTTGAAGGAGGTCATTAAACCTCATTTCAAACAAACAAATAAGTAGAGCTGTTATGAACCATTCAAATTATTAATATTTGCATGAGATTTCCACCGATTTATCTCCCTTATCTCTATTATATACCATTCTGGATACCATTCTGGATACAGAGAATAAATGAGCTCCATAGCTCTTCTTCTCTCTCTTGATGATTGATCATAATCTTCTTAAGTGTCTATACCTCCGGTGGATATGTAAAACAATTTTACCATAAAACAACTGTTTCATATTAAATATTATGGCTGCATTTATCAGGTTCACACAATGTTAGTAGGGTAAACTAGTAAATATCACTAGTGTAGTAGGTCTGGTCTGACCGTAACCGTTACAATTTAGGATATTGCAAGGCAAACTGTCATGACATGACACATGTTTCAGTTATCTTTCATATTTGACATCAGTTTTCTGGCTGTACATAATAGCCCGTTGTAGTTGTATGACAGTCACGAATTCGGGTGTCGATATGAATGCTAACACTTACTTAATAAGTCATTTTGACCTTAAAAGTCAAGCATTCTGGAAGAATTATAAGTTTGACATTTTGTCTTCGTAAGGAGGCAGACATGTTGCTAAATTGACCGAAGTTTTATACAAGACGCCTTTTCATTGGTCAGTCGATAATCTGACGAGCCAATCAGCGTACCCTTCCTTAAACTTGATCGTCGCTTAATTCCGTAAGTATACGGAAAGCAACGAATATTTTGTATTGAACTGAATTACCAAACTTGACCGATTGATTAACTTCGATTACCTTTCTTTTGTTTTAATGGCTAACCTCAGTATTATGCTGATTTAGCTATTTTTATATCCAGTCCCTTAATCCTGGAGTGTAAAATCTGCCTATTTACTCCAATAATAAAGAAATACTTATTTAATTATTTATCATACTTTGGGTTGCATTACTAGCTAGTATGACCATCTTTTTAAAGCGGAATCTGGTATATTCTGCTTCTTTTCCATAATAAACTTTGGTTCATATAAAATCATGATCCAAGTTCGTCAAACTGTCCAATATCGCTCAGCGAACCTTTATGGCTCATCTGAGGTAGGATATCTCTGAACTCGTTCATCGAGCATTTCTTATGTTCGTACCATTTTTTTTCGCGAGGCTCATCGAGTTTTTCTTAAACTCGTACTTGCCTTCCAATTTTTATTAGGCTTTAAAACTGGACATTTTTGGGATCATTTTTCTTTTTGTTAATCTTTAGGTTTTTCATTCAGCTGACAACTTTCACTTCAATCTTAAGAATACTTGTTATTTTTCTGTCTCCATAGAGCTATGGGATTCATCGCCTAATCACATCATGAGTATTTGAAATTAATTGTAAATTATATTAAATTAGGAAATTTATATTTTGTTTTGATCTGCATGCAAACAGTCTGGCATTAGTGGTCGAATCTTCCTGTACGATCAACGGGAGTGCCCTTTTTGTAAAGGACACTCTAGGTGACGTTATAGCGTTTGTCTGTCTGTCCGCCAGGTTTATCCAGGTGCCAATTCGTCCGTCTGTTCGAGGCTGAGCCTGACGGACTGATCATACGCCACAAGCTTTAGTGCTGTAATGCATTTATATTTACACTTGTGAAGCCTGTGCATACGCGCCTGTGACGTGTTCGCATATACACGTGTGACGCATACGCATTCACACCTGTTGTGCTTACGCATTCACACCCGTGACGCATACGTATTCACGCATATAGTATTAATATGAGGAAACTACATTAGTGCTGTGGTCCACACAAACGTCCACCTACCACATTTGGTGCCGTGACCAATGCCTGTTCTGTTTTGATATGTAGATTTTAAATTCAGTGATTCATAAAATAGTTTTGTTATGTTTCTTTAGTTATATGAAAAAAAAAGTTGTGTGAAAAGAATAGTGCGGTTTGATTTTTTTTTGGAAAAAAAAAAAAAGTGCAATTGAGGAAGTGTTATGTGTTTATAATTTAAGAGTACAGTTTATATAGTGTTTAAAGTTTGAATTGGAATTTGTCAGCATGTCATATTCAGGATCAGATATGGTTCTAGAAGAGATAGATTTTTCTCGGTTTTCGCCTGTGCCACAGAGCACGGCAGTTACACAAATTATTTCACCAGTGGAATCATACACTGTTTCCCCGGTACATTCAAGTATTTCACCAGTATATATGAGTACTGGAAATCAAACACATGTACTAAATCAGCCAACCGGTCCGTCTATGGGCCGATTGTCGTCTGATACGTGGCTAGATTCAACATATACAAGAAGTGTGCAGAATGTACAAGACCCCCACGTCATCCAAGCGGGACAGTCGAGCGTAGTAGGTAAGACCGTGTCCTTCCAAACCAGTGTAGCAACACAGTCGCCTACTGCGAGGGATTCAGGTATGATAGATGATAAGTTTGATAGTTTTGGAAATTACCAGACTAGGGCTGATATCAAGTTTTGGGAACGGGATTTCAGGGGGACAATGAGAGGCAACGTTGATACGCCGTCTTCTCAAGAATTTAATGTCCCGACTAGGGATTATAACGGGGTATCTGGAGCAACAAGTATTGACTTTCAGATTCCCTCTTATGATCACTCTGGTTCCCGAGACTTACGTTTATCTGCAAATGTTGAGCAGGTAAGCCATGAAAATAGGGGCTCGCCCTACTCGAATCAACTTCTGATACCCAGTCAGTCAACATCGCATGAACGGATCTTTAAGACAGACGTAGATAATACGTCATGTACACCGGTGACGGCATGGAATTCGGCACGTGCGCATATGCAAATGCCAGTGGGTCCTAGCGGCGGGACGGTGAACCCGGTGGTCCAGGGTTCGGCGCCTGTCGCTGCTGGGATTGCACCTTCAGAAAGCGCCTACGTGCCGGGTTCATCCGACACTACATATTTATCTGACAAACATGCTGAATTATTACATCGTATGCAAAGTTTGTCACTTAGACACGGTCCTGCTCTCACAGCAACCAATGCAAACATGGTAGGGCCTGTCTCTAGCATGAGTGCCGGTGCGATGCATGGTAGAAATACGCCTATGTTAGATCAGGAATTAGGGCATGGTTCAACTGTTAGTAACAGAAGAGTGATAAATCATGGTAGATTTATATCAGAATCCGATCCGGCATATGCGTCTCAACAGGCAATATTTTTGGGTCAAAATGCATTCGCCCCGGTGACTGCTAGCGTAGACACCTTTAGTTCAAATAGAAATTGTCAGCAATACAGAAGTCAGCCGTCTTCAAATCGGCTTGAAATGGCTTCTATGCCTGCTAACAATAGCTTACGGTTTCAAACCTATAACACACAGGCATCTAATTATCCTATTTGTTATTCTAAGGTACCACAACAAACGGCTAGAACTAGCAATGTAAACCCCAACTTTACATTTAGTCAGGAAAATCCTGCAAGCAGACATGCATATCAAAGTTCAGGCATAAACATGGGAGACAATGCTCCGCGACCCATAGGCCCAGTGTCTCTAATACACCCAGTGCAAGGGTCGGTAGAGACTAATGTGCCGAACCTACCAAACAATATTGCACCACAGATTCAAACCTCTGAGCATTATTTTCCCCAAAGTCATAGGCCTTATGAGGTACCCACAGTAAGTGAGTTAGCACTAAGAAATTTTGAGCAATCACTTCCAAGGCCAGGTGAAACTTATTTTTCTGATAATACCAGCCATTCAGCATTACAGGCTCAGGCATCAAGGCCGTATTGTTTTCCGCCGCAAAGAATAGGGGAAGCCGATAATTTAAGTTACATGGGGCGGCATGTTCCCCCATCAGGGACTACATTACCATTGTTGGGGGCAAATACAATAAGCGGGGTAGGCGCGGGTAATACTGCACCATATTCCGCACAGCATACCTCAACATATGCTGCACCATATACCGCACAGAACACTGCACCACAAATGCAACTTTTGGGCACAACCCCACAACATAACTTCGGGGTTGCTATAACAAATAGCGCTCAGCAAAACCCGGCATTAGGCAGCAGACAAATGGGGATCACCGCGCCCACATCATGTCCAAGTGGCTCGGAAATGCAGCACAATACACAGCAGTCATGCAGTCAAGCTTTACCATCGCAGACTTGCAACCAAGCAGCTAATGATAATTCAGAAAATCCACAAACGACCATGTTACCACAGTCGGGGGGCTCGGAAAACCCATCCAAACCCACCAGCAACATCCTAAGTGCTAGCAAGAATAAAATGTTAGAGCCTGAAACTTTTGACGGCACTTCAAGCGCAGAATGGTCGGAATACATCATTCACTTTGAGCAGATTGCTGAATGGAACAATTGGTCAGATAGTCAAAAAGCTAAAATGCTTTCAATTAAACTGAGGGGAGAAGCTCAGAAATTATTGGGCAGTTTATCTGCAGATCAATACAATAACTATTCAGTCTTGAAAACCACTTTGTCGCATAGGTTTAACCCACAAGAGAGAGAAAGTGCATATCGCTGTGAATTTCGAAATCGTAGGCGCATGAAGGATGAAAGTCCTAGTGACTTTGGGTTTGCTTTACGGCGACTTAGTCTGAAAGCATTTCCTACGCTGCCATATGCAGCATTGGAAACCCATATCTTAGACCAATTCATAGCTGGTTTAGGCTCTGTAGAGCTTCAGAAATTTGTTCAATTTCAGCATCCAAAGACATTAGAAGCCGCGATCAATTTGGCTATTGAATACACCGCGTTCGTCGGTAATCTCGACAAAATAGTTAAGCCGCCGCTTGATAAAGAAGGGGAGGTAACCAGTACAATAAATGACATTGAGTCAAAATCGCTTACTTCCCTTAGACCGCTCGAACTTTGGCAAAATTTTTCGAAACAGGATTTAGAGAAAACCATTGAAGAAATTGTTTCGAAGAAATTTGAAAAACTGGAAAGACAAATTGGGAATATTATGAGCACCCTCAACAATTCCAAAATGAGTAGTAACCTTCAGACCCCAAATCAAAATCAGGGATCGGTTACCTCAAATCAAAATCAGGGATCGTATACCTCACTCCCGCGAGGTAGGTCTCCCATTCGACCGGGAGGCAGATCTCCCACTCGGAAAGGGGACGCTACTCCAAATAGCTTAAGGTCTAGGAGTGGTTCTTTGGGTAGACCCGCGTCACAAGAGTATAGAACTTTTGAACCCAGACCGATAATTTGCACTTATTGCAATAAACGGGGACATGTAGAAAATAGGTGTTATAGCAAAATGAGAGATCTTGAGAGAAATTCTTCCTTAAAGGGAGATTTAAACTAAATGGGGTTGTCCCTAGGGCCGAGCGGTCAACCCAATCAGGAACATTTAAGCAAAGGCCACCCAATGAAAACTCAGACTTAACCAAAACAACAGAACCACATGTTCCCTTACAACAAATACCCACAATCAAAATTCACCCACCTGAGGAAGGAAAAAAATGTCAAGGTCCTAAAAATTTAAATGGCAACTTGGAAATAAATCCTCAGAATTGTTATGGGTCAGAAGGGTATCAGTCTAGCTTTACAAATGAGCAGAAGCAAAATAAGTCAATAATACCCACAATTAAAATTCACCCACCGGAGGAAGAAAAAAAATGTCAAGGTCCTAAAAATTTAAATGACAACTTGAAAATAAATCCTCAGGATAGTTATGGGTCAGAAGGGTATCAGTCTAGCCTTACAAATGAGCAGAAGCAAAACAAGTCAAATCAGTCCTTGGCATTTCAAAGTCAAATTTCTAATAAAATGTCAAGGTCTGGTAAAGAACAAAATATAGAGGATATTTTTCCTATCTCAAATGACTTCGAATTTGGCGGGGATGAAACAGACAGAATTCAATATATCAGTGCAGCTTGTTATTATGTAACAGGAAAAGTTGGACCTGTAAAAGGGAAATTTCTGATAGACACGGGATCTAGCATTTGCGTTCTTTCGGAAAAGGTTTTAGATAGACTGAATCAAGAGGAAATAACTCTGCACCCTACAAATCGCCAAGTACGCACTGCTGATGGCTCTTGTTTAAAAATAAGGGGTATTTGCTCTTTGCAGATACAGCTAGATCATATTTTGTTCAATCAAGAATTCATTGTTGCCAATATTGAGGAGTCACTTGGGATTTTAGGAATTAATTTTTTAGATCTATATCAGGCTGACGTTAAGGTTAGGAAGAAAGTCCTGAAAACAAATCAAGGAAAACTTAAATTACATAGACATGACACTGAGGTGTGCAGCAGGATTCAACTCTGTGAAAATGTTATCATTCCACCTCAATCTGAGACATATGTAAAGACTTATACTTCTCAGAATTGTGCTGCACACTTAAATATTGTAGACCCTTCAAATAGGTTTATAGAACAGGGCTTACTGGTTAGTAAGACACTTGTTGATACCTCTCAAGCTCAGATGACAGTTTCAATACTCAATACTAGTCAAAAGAGTGTAAAATTGAGGCAGGATGTTACTTTGGGAACTATTCATCCTATTGAACATATTTCTATTTGTGACCCCAATGACATTGAAAAGGTCAAGGTCACCTCATCTGAAATTCACCTGCCTGATCACTTGAAGTCGTTGGTTGAAAATACTTCATCTGAATTGAATTCTGAAGAAAAACATAAGTTGTCATCTTTGCTTGTGGAGTTTCAGGATGTGTTTATGGCTCCTGAAGGAAAACTTGGTCAGACAAATCTGGCTGAGCATTACATAGATACAGGGGACACTAAGCCATTTAAAATGCCTTGTCGTAGAATACCTTTGTTTAAAAGACATATTGTAGAGGCTGAGATAAAGAAAATGCTTGATCAGAATGTTATTGAACCGAGTACCAGTCCTTGGAATTCACCCATTTGTCTGGTAGCTAAGAAGTCTGGGGAATGGAGATTTTGTGTTGATTTACGTGCATTAAATGCCGTCACAAAACTAGATAGCTTTCCTTTACCCAGGATAGATGAAACATTAGACAGGCTCTCTGGATCTCGCTTCTTTAGTACCTTAGATATGGCTTGTGGTTATTGGCAGTTGTCCTTGAGCTCTCTTGATCGAGAGAAGACAAGTTTTGCGGTTCCGGGCATAGGTACCTTCATGTTCAAAGTCATGTGTTTTGGACTAAAAAATGCGCCCAGTTCGTTCTCTCGTTTGATGGAAGCTGTATTAAAACAGCTACAATTTGACAAATGCTTGGTCTATTTAGATGACATCATTGTTTTGGGTAAAGACTTTGACACTGCTTTGGAAAATTTAAAAGCTGTATTTTTGAGATTCAGACAGGCAAATCTAAAATTAAAAATTTCAAAATGTAAATTACTACAAAAGCAGGTAGTGTTTTTGGGACATTTAGTTTCTGAAAAGGGAATAACTTGTGACCCCGATAAGATAAGGGAGATAGAAACTTGGCCAAGTCCAGAAGACAAGACTGAAGTTAAAAGCTTTCTTGGTTTAGTTGGATACTACCGTAAAATGGTGCCAGAATTTGCAGAACTAGCTGTTCCATTAACTAGACTTACAAAGAAAAAGGTCATATTTGAGTGGGGCTCGGAGCAAGAGGCTGCCTTCCTCGTTCTTAAGGAAAAGCTTATGCAACCTCCAATTCTAGCATTTCCTTTGGAAACAGGGGGCAAATTCATCTTAGATACAGATGCTAGTGGACTAGCCATAGGGGCAGTTCTTTCACAATATCAAAATAATGAGGAAAAAGTTATAGCTTATGGCAGTCATACTCTGAACCCCGCTCAACAAAATTATTGTACCACCAAAAGAGAGTTATACAGTGTTGTGTATTTTGTACAACATTACAAGCATTATTTGCTGGGACGGAAATTCATTCTGCGCACTGATCATAGGCCATTGCTATGGCTCAGCAATTTTAAAGACTGTTCAGGTGTCTTGGCACGGTGGATCAGTATACTGGGGTCTTATGACTATGATACTATCTTCCGTGCTGGTCACTTACATGGAAATGCTGACAGTTTAAGTAGAAAACGCAAGCGTTCATGTCCATTTTTGGAATGTCAGGAGTGCAATCAGTCACCTCAGTCCGCAGATCCATGTGAAATCACTCAGCAACTACCTATTGGTGCTTTAAGTAATGGTGCAAATCTTGCAGAGAGTGCAGACTTGACCCCAAATTGGTTAAATGTTTGGACACATGATGAGATAGTACGGTTTCAACAGCATGACTTATGCATTAGTGAAGTCTTGCGGTTGAAACAGTCATCTGAAAACAAGCCAGAAAAATCTGAAATAAGACAGGTTCACAAAGACATCATTACTTTATGGCATCAGTGGGAAATGCTTACTATTCATAATAATCTAGGGTATAGGCAAACTAAAGATGAGTTAGGAGCAATACAGAATCAATTGTTGGCACCTAAAGAAATTAGAGACACCATTTTCACTCATCTGCATGAACACCGCCTAGCAGGCCACCTAGGTAGAGATAGAACATTAGCTGCAATTAAGAAGAAGTTTTATTGGCCTGGAATGAGTGAAGATGTTGCTCGTTGGTGTCAGGAGTGTCAGATGTGTGCTCGTAGGAAACCCGGACCTGGCAAAGGAAAATCTGCTTTACAACAGTTTAAAGTTTTCCAGCCAATGTCAGTTATGGCTGTAGATATTTTGGGTCCATTGCCAAAAAGTAATAATCAAAATGAGTACATCATAGTTTGTGGCTGTTATTTTACTAAATGGAAAGAAGCTTTTGCTGTACCTAACCATACAGCAGGCACTGTAGCGGATAAATTAGTACAAGAGGTGTTTTTAAGGTTCGGATTTCCTACTCAGATACACAGCGATCAAGGCCGTGAGTTCGAAAGTGAGCTATTTAGAACCATATGTGAACTATTAGAGGTAGAAAAGACCAGGACTGTAAGTTATAATCCAAAATCTGACGGAATGATCGAAAGGTTCAACCGTACTCTTCTTTCTATGCTCGCAATGTACGTTGATAAAAATCAGAAAGACTGGGATGACCATCTTCCATATGTTATGGCAGCTTATAGGGCCACCCAGCATAAAAGTAGTGGGGTCACACCAAATTTGCTAATGTTAAATAGAGAACTTAACTACCCTCTAGACCTAATGGTAGGCCCACCCCCAGATCAATCAATTACAGAATGTCCAATCAAGTATATTGAATGGGTAAGACATGCTATGCAGGATGCATTTTCATTTGCACATGGACAATTGGGCATAGCTGCTAAACGTCAAAAGAAAAATTATGACCGTGGATTGAAACCCAGAGAATTTAATGAAGGGTCATGGGTCTGGCGGTGGTATCCTCCCACAGGTTCACAAAAATTAGGGCTAGGATGGATTGGACCATACTTGGTTATAAAACGTATCTCATATTTAACATACAGAATTCAAAAGAGCCAAGACAGTACCCCTATTGTGGTTCATGTAGACCAAATTAAACCCTTTCAGGGAGGAAAACCCCCTAAGAATTGGTTAACTGAGGCTCAACAAATGCCTCAGGTTACAGAAAATGAAACTCAGATTCCTCAAAATAAGGAAGTGGCTTCAAACCAGCCTGCTCCGTCTGAAATGCCTGTGCAGATTAGGAGTAGACGAGAGAGGGTGGTAAAGCCTAGAGAAATATACTCACCATAATGATGACAAAATATAGATTAGATCAGTAGAATATATTTAATCTATATAATGATAATATATTTATATATATTATTAAAAAATTCATATATAAAAAAAAAAAAAAAAAAAAAAATCATAAATGGAAAAAAAATGTTAATGTAGAAGTAGTAATGTAATTGATATAGTTTGTTTCTTTTGATTTATTCAAGAGATAATAAGTTCTTGACCTCTTGAGGCTTTATGAGCCTGAATTATAGCTGTTTCATGTATTTTGTCAAAGATGGATAAGTGTTCATAGAATAAGATTGTTAGCTGTAAGTTATGGTAGAGTTTATAAGAATAATGACCAGTATGATTTCTGACATCAGCATAGCAGCTATTATAACCTTGTTACCTGTAAAAATACTTTTAACTTGAGAAATTACAGTGCATTTGAGTCACTGTGGCCTGTATTTGTCTAAAGTATGAGTCACTGTGACCTATATCTGAATGGGGATTTGACCCATTTAAAATTGTGCTGTGTACGATGTCATTAGAGCTGTTAGGATGCTGGTCCTTATTAGTTTTATTAGTTAATATCCACCTATAGTATTTTTTTTTTGCAAATAAGAATTTATTTTCTTTTTCTTTTTCTCAGCTGCGTGTACAATAGTTGGGCATGCAGATGTGAGAAAGAGGTAGACATAAGATTTTCAATTTAACCCGAGTGTTGGCAGGATATTACTTGAAAAGTTTAGATGAAAATATTATACAGAAAATTGTCTACTCTACTTCAGAAGCATGGAAAATCAACGGGTAGTGATGTTTCCCCCTCAGGGCATGGCCTGCCCTGAGCCGGGATGTTCTACTCCCGTGTATACAAATTACACGTCGATGGTGCGCCATTGGAAGGCTGTACCTGAGAGAGAGGTAGAGATTTACAAGTGCCGGACTTGTAGGAAGTCATTTAAGAGGAGGGCGGATGCAAATCGACATCTGAAAAGCCATGGTTCTGGGGTGGAGGCATGTAAGTATCCCAACAGGGATTTTATTCCTCCCCAGGGTGTGATGCCTAAAAAAATTGGCATCATTACCCTGGAGAGCACATTGCAGCCGGAGGACCCTGCAAGGCGTAGGTCTAGAGACCTGGAGCGGCTCCAGGCTCAGACTGAGCGCCTTCGCATCAGAGAGGAGGCTGAGCGGGGTCCTCTTGCTGCGATGGAAAACAGGGAGAGGGATAACTGTCTTACCCTAGAGCCTGACCACTCAGACATGGAGCTGGACTATTATGACTGTATTGAATATTAACCGCATACGTTAATGCATATGGACAGTAGCTGCATTCTTAAACCTCCTGTGTAATCAACATCTATGGTAAATGGTAATCAACTCTTATGGAACTACAAACAACCTAATCGGAATGTCCAATTATATGATACTCCGTTTCTATCCTGTGATCTACATCTGTGTAAGATGGAACTAAAATTTAATTATACACTACAACGGTAGTGAAGAATGTTCAACGTTATCAGTTATAACGACATATGATATTCTGTTTCTATCTTGAGATCTACATTCATGGTTACTGGTTATCAACGTTACTGGTTATCAACATAACACCGTTTGCTTCGATACCGCTGAAGCACATCTGATGTAATCAGAATATAACGATATATGATATTCTGTTTCTGTCCTGTGATCTACGCCCGTGGTATATAACTACGCCCATGGTTAGATGTGTATTTGTGCAGCTGCTGTCCAACTATCTACGCTATGGTAGAGAATAAATGATGTGATTATCTGTTAGGGTTGATGATTTATTTTTTTTTGCAAATATTGTAACAGCTGGATGATTTTATTTTTGTATTGTTATTTTTATTCTTACAGTATGATTTGAAACTCCTTAAAAAAATATTTGTACCAAATATTTTTTTTCAATAAGGAAAGGCTAATGTAGTAGGTCTGGTCTGACCGTAACCGTTACAATTTAGGATATTGCAAGGCAAACTGTCATGACATGACACATGTTTCAGTTATCTTTCATATTTGACATCAGTTTTCTGGCTGTACATAATAGCCCGTTGTAGTTGTATGACAGTCACGAATTCGGGTGTCGATATGAATGCTAACACTTACTTAATAAGTCATTTTGACCTTAAAAGTCAAGCATTCTGGAAGAATTATAAGTTTGACATTTTGTCTTCGTAAGGAGGCAGACATGTTGCTAAATTGACCGAAGTTTTATACAAGACGCCTTTTCATTGGTCAGTCGATAATCTGACGAGCCAATCAGCGTACCCTTCCTTAAACTTGATCGTCGCTTAATTCCGTAAGTATACGGAAAGCAACGAATATTTTGTATTGAACTGAATTACCAAACTTGACCGATTGATTAACTTCGATTACCTTTCTTTTGTTTTAATGGCTAACCTCAGTATTATGCTGATTTAGCTATTTTTATATCCAGTCCCTTAATCCTGGAGTGTAAAATCTGCCTATTTACTCCAATAATAAAGAAATACTTATTTAATTATTTATCATACTTTGGGTTGCATTACTAGCTAGTATGACCATCTTTTTAAAGCGGAATCTGGTATATTCTGCTTCTTTTCCATAATAAACTTTGGTTCATATAAAATCATGATCCAAGTTCGTCAAACTGTCCAATATCGCTCAGCGAACCTTTATGGCTCATCTGAGGTAGGATATCTCTGAACTCGTTCATCGAGCATTTCTTATGTTCGTACCATTTTTTTTCGCGAGGCTCATCGAGTTTTTCTTAAACTCGTACTTGCCTTCCAATTTTTATTAGGCTTTAAAACTGGACATTTTTGGGATCATTTTTCTTTTTGTTAATCTTTAGGTTTTTCATTCAGCTGACAACTTTCACTTCAATCTTAAGAATACTTGTTATTTTTCTGTCTCCATAGAGCTATGGGATTCATCGCCTAATCACATCATGAGTATTTGAAATTAATTGTAAATTATATTAAATTAGGAAATTTATATTTTGTTTTGATCTGCATGCAAACAGTCTGGCATTAGTGGTCGAATCTTCCTGTACGATCAACGGGAGTGCCCTTTTTGTAAAGGACACTCTAGGTGACGTTATAGCGTTTGTCTGTCTGTCCGCCAGGTTTATCCAGGTGCCAATTCGTCCGTCTGTTCGAGGCTGAGCCTGACGGACTGATCATACGCCACAAGCTTTAGTGCTGTAATGCATTTATATTTACACTTGTGAAGCCTGTGCATACGCGCCTGTGACGTGTTCGCATATACACGTGTGACGCATACGCATTCACACCTGTTGTGCTTACGCATTCACACCCGTGACGCATACGTATTCACGCATATAGTATTAATATGAGGAAACTACATTAGTGCTGTGGTCCACACAAACGTCCACCTACCACACTAGTATCAAATCGTTCATCCCTCCAGTAGTCATCTAGGCGTGATTTAAATTGTAGAACTGTCTTTGAAGATATTATTTCTTCAGGTAAGGAATTCCAGTTGTCAATTACTCTGACAGCAAAAGAATTGTATCTTACTGACTTTCTGCTGCGTAGTTTATATAACTTTTTTGAATGTCCACGTGTAGTTGTTTCAGACATTAGGAAGAATTTATCAGGTGAAATGTCATCAATACCATTCAGGATTTTGAAGACTTGAATCAAATCGCCTCTTTTTCTACGGTATAACAAGGTAGGCAGATTAAGGGCTCGAAGTCTGTTTTCGTAGCATAAATGTTGTAACTCGGGTAATATCCGGGTTGCTCTCCTCTGTGTATTTTCAATTATTTTAATATCCTTCTTTAAAACAGGGAACCAGACTGAATTTCCATAATCCACATGTGATCGTATGAGAGATTTATACAGAGTCAAGAATGTAGAGTTATCTAAGTATGTAAACGACCTCTTTATAAGTCCAACAATTTGGTTTGCTTTATTTGCTGCCACATTGATGTGCTCGTTGAATTTGAGATTTAATCATATAAACACGCCTAAATTTCACTCACGCTTCTTGGCCCATTATTTAAAACTGTAAATGACAGGCGTAACTGTCACACATAACTGCAACTTCTATAACTTACCGATATCTTAAGAAGATAACTGTTTTTCTTCTTGAAAATGTGACAAGTATTCGCCGGCATGAAGTTCGTGAAGACTTTGGTCTGTCAAAAAGGACGTAACGAACCTACTTTCGCGAAAGGTTTCAATGTAGCATTCGTTATTACTTACATAAAAAAAAAAAAACTTTTATCAATCGATATTTACTTTGGTGGGCCTACGCCCAAACTACTACCAAGGTGTTCCAGCAGTTTTAATTCTGACCTAGTGCAAGTGACCTCTCTCTCTCTCTCTCTCTCTCTCTCTCTCTCTCTCTCTCTCTCTCTCTCTCTCTCTCTCTCTCTCTCTCTCTCTCTCTCTCTCTCTCTCTCTCTCCTTCGCTCTTTATCTCTCTCTACTAACTGTGTTTGTCTGCTCATAAAAGTCTGATCATGTTTAGTCATGACAATGTACGTGTAAAAATTGCATTCATATTTGTCTTAATAGCTTCAAGCTATTCCCTATATTTATGAAGTAATGCTTTTATTTGTGAATGTATATCATATATGAACCGGTCATCAAGGAGAGGATACGTATAGGCTGAGCCTACATCCAATCCTTTGATGCATATGTATGTACTTTGTATGTATATATGTTGTCAAGAAATTGATAATAAATAAATAAACATTATTAGTAAAACTGAGCCTCTTCATTTCCCCCTATTGCACTAGGACCTGACTCTCAATGTCCACAATATGTCCAGATAGTGACATACAAGTTAACTCTGTATATTGTCAAAGGGAACCACTGACACATACCCCCCCCCCCTTTGTCACCATGTGACAATGTGACATTATTAGTAAAACTGAGCCTCTTCATTTCCCTCTGTTGCACTAGGACCTGACTCTCAATGTCCACAATATGTCCAGATAGTGACATACAAGTTAGCTCTGTATTGTCAAAGGGAACCAATGACTCATATGTCTAGCATTTTATGACAATTCTTGCCCCCACGCCACCACCACCCCCACCCCCACCACCATCCCCGCCAATTGTCACAGCCAGGCACTGTAAGTTAGACCATTACGATAACTCACCCATGTAACTTAGAGCATTTTTCACATATCCAAAACGGCTAGTTTTCTGATGAAAAGCTGTGATTTGTTATATAAATGTCCAAAACATAGGTTGAGGGTGCTCGTTAGAACTGCCTCAGTAAGACGGTTCTAACGAGTACCCACAACCTATGTCTTGGAGCAGAAATAAGAAAAATAATGTATATCCTCTTAAACCCCATTTTTCTCCATATAAAGGGGGGTTAAGGGGTCATTTTACGGACTTGTTCACGTGATGCTGAGCAAATTCATCTCTATGCACTAGGACATGACCCTCAATGTCCGGAAAATGTCCAGATAGTACTATATAAGTCCGCTCGTAAGAAGGAACCTTTGAAAAGACTTCATCCTCATGCAGAAAGAAAATGGTTTGGAAGGAATGTTCCATGGGTGACCCTCTGACAAAGTTGCTCAAAATAGTTTCGCTCCACTGAACATAAAAGCCGCAAAACGAACAATAAACAAGCTTTAAAAAGTGCATTTTTAACATCCCCAAAATGGCTACTTTTCTGACGAGAATCCTTGATATTTTTCTTAACACTGATCAAAACACAGTTTGTGGGTGCTCGTTAGAACCGCCTCATTGCTCGTTAGAACCGCCATAATGAGGCGGTTCTAACGAGTACCCACAACCTATGTCTTTGAGCAGAAATATGAGACATAATCTATACCCGCCACCAAACCCCGCAATTCCAGTGTTCTCTATATGAAGTGGGGTTTAGAGGGTCTTCATTTCAAGGACTTGTTCACGCCATGTACTACTAAATATGTAGACTGATTTTGAAATAATTTCACAGGAATGTTCCTTTGGTCACTTAACCAAAATGGCTCAAACCATCCACTCCACCTTATATTACCTACCACTTTATCTGTACAATTTGGATCAGGTGAGCGTTCCAGGGCCATTATGGCCCTCTTGTTTAATCCAGGTTTCACTGGGTCGACGGACGTCTTTCAAATACTTGACAAAACAAAGCAACCTACAAACTTTTAAACTTGTGATCGAAGCCTCAGATAAAAACAAGCCAGTGTCCCGGAATATTGGTGTAAGAAATTTTGGTTTGTTTGATTTGAGCTTTAACGTCCCCGTCAACACGGTAAATGTCATTTTGGAGACGTTGCTTCCAATATTGTGGGACTTTTACCCGAAACTGAGATGAAATGACATCTCAAGCCCTGTCGCCCAATGAAACCAATAGGGTTTATTAGCATGGACTGTCCGCCACGCACCGCGGTTCCTGGACAGGCTTAGAACCTGTAAGCGGTTTACCAGTACTAGTGTGCAGGCCGGATTCAGCTCTGCGTGGAAGCATCATGCAGCCCATATATTTCTTCAAGCCCCTTTTGGCGGAGGCCGTTGGTATAAGAAAGCCATTTGCTAGCACGTATAGGGTGTTGAGTAAATTATCTTGTTTGCTAGAGTCTATGTATGTAATTGTCTCCAGAATTATTCTCATTGGCACAAGAAGGGATTCACAACATGTACCGTTCGATCCTCAATTTTGTTTTTGACATTTCATATGTCTGCTCCTCGCGTTATTACATTCATACATAAAAATTGACTGTTTTTAAAAATTAAAAAAAAAAAGATAATGAAATGAAATGGCCCAGTGTAAAAACTAACTGTTTTCTACCATCACCTTCTATTAGTACTTTCAGTACTTTGATTTTTTTTGCCAGCCACCGGTAGGTCACGGCAAATAGTATGACTGAGCGATGACGTTGTGCTTGTGCGTGTCTATATTGTATACTTTATACATACTACATATGTTTTGTGATGTGTGTTTTTAAGTTTTACGTCCCACCAACAGCTAAGGTCATACGGAGACGGGACCTCGGTTTAAAGACTCATCCAAAAGTCTGGAGAAGCCCGGGATCGATCCTGCGATCCCTGGTTTACAAGGCGAGTAGCGTAACCACTGCATCACGGGGGCTTCTATGTTTTGTGATGTAAAAGAGATTAGCTTCACATATTTGCTAAATGTTGTCGTAAAATAAAGTTTCACTCATTCACGTAAGCACGCACGCACATACGCACTCACGCACACATTGATACTGCCTGTCTGAGTGAGCGCTGTTAAAATACAGTCCAACCACCCATGGAATATTCAAAAGGTGCTTGCTTAAGACAGGTGCTTGTTTAACACAGGTGAATTTTTTTTGCATTTTCGTTTTTCAGGAACTGAATGCCTGCTTGCTTAAGACATGTTGCTTGCTAAATAGAGGTGGCCACTAAGACAGGTTTGACTGTATTTGAAAAAGTATGTACTTAATATGTAGTCTAGCCACTCCAGGGTCAAGCCGATCAAAACCAAACGATGTCTTTTGTCAACGTTCGTTAATCTTTTGATCATTTAATATTGCAAACATACGTACATTGCTGACAAGAAAATGTCAGTCCAAAAGCTGGGCACATTGTTTGCTAAAATACCAGTGTTTGTTTGTTTGATTTGAGATTTAACGTCCCCGTGAACAATGTAAAAGTCATTTTGGAGACGTTATTTCCAATTTTGCGGGACTTTTAACCCGGCATTGAGATGAAATGACATATCAAGCCCTGTCGCCCAATGAAACCAATAGGGTTTTTAAGCATGGACAGTCCGACTCAAACCGCTTTTCCTGGGCAGGCTTAGATCCTCAAAGCGGTTTACCAGTACTCGTGTGCGCTCGGTTTCAGCTCTGCGTGGAAGCATCATGGCAGTCCATCTATTTCTTCAAGCCCCGACTGCTTTGAACAACTCGACCGAGTTCTGCTTATATGAAGAGTACCAATACAAACACTAGACTATTCAAATATACTGAAACTTTTACCACGAAAAACTGAAAACAAGGCTTTCAGCTGATACTTTTCATATTTCTGAGCAGAAATAAGAAAAATAATAAACGTCCCTATTAACCACAGTTATACTGTATAAAAGTGAGGTGTAATGGGGTCGAAAATATATAGGCGTGTTTTCGCAATGACAAACAAAAGTCGATTTTTTTATCTTTTTTTACCGCGTTTTTTTTTTTTTTTTTTTTGGCGATAACTTTTTTATTTTAGATTTTTGATGAGCACATCCATCGTGAAGCTCCGCCAACTCGTCAAGTGAACAAGTCCGTGAAATGAAGACCCCCTAAACCCCACTTTACGTAGAGAAACTGGGGCTTACGGGGGCATACATTATTTTTCTTATTTCTGCTCCAAGACATAGGTTGTGGGTAGTCGTTAGAACCGCCTCACTGAGGCGGTTCTAACGAGCACCCTCAACCTATGTTTTGAACACTTATAACAAAAATATCAAAGATTTTCATCAGAAAAGTAGCCATTTTGGAGATGTGAAAAATGCACTATGTCGCACGGGTGAGTTTATCGTAATGTTCTCATAACGGTGTCAGCCTCCAGAACTGTATACTACTTGCTCTAATCAGATGGACTTTTCACAATTTTAACCCTTGTCCTGCTGAATATTTAAATATTTCACACCTACTACTGATTATCAGCCAATCAGATTACTTGATGGAAATTATTGCAACAAATCCATAAACTGGATGGCAAACAATGAAGATCCTGATCAGATGGCTTCTTCAGAAGCCATCTGATCTGGATCTACATTGTTTCAAAGATAAGGCATATCCGGGCTCAGCAGGTCAAGGGTTAATAGTTTTCGATAAAATCTTAGTCCATTTCTGTCACTCAATATATCTAAATGTAAACTGTAAAATGCAGCTAGCCTTTTTAAACGATATCATCTCGTGCAGCAAACGAAGCGTTCCACGGAAGGGACGTGGTACAAAGCAGTCCAAAGCCTTAGTCAGTAACAGAAACTTTCGCACAAACTTGAAATTGCAGATATTTATCGTGACATGAAACTATAGTAAGAGGGGCGAAGGTTGATCTCCAAACTCCGCTCGCTAGATATGTTGATAAAAATAAAAAGGTTATCGCCGAAAAACGCGGCAAAAAAGACAAAAAAAAAAAGATATTATAATTATTTTAGGTGTTAATGACTATTTTTTTTTAGGGGGGGGGGGGTTACGGCCCTTTCAAGATTATTTCACTCATATCGAATCGAGCCGATCGTTAATCAGAGGTGGGCGAAAATAGGAATACCCGGAGAAAAACCACTTGACCTTCCGTTGCAGAACTTGGCGTCTCACAAGTCACCACGTGAACAAGTCCGTGAAATGAAGACCCCCCCCCCCTAAACCCCACTTTGTATAGAGAAAACTGGGGTTTACGGGGGTATACATGATTTTCCTTATTTCTGCTCCAAGACATATGTTATGGGTACTCGTTAGAACCGCGGTTCTAACGAGCACCCACAACCTGTGTTTGCGGTTTAAATAAGAAAAATATCATGGATTTTCACCAGAAAAGTAGCAATTTTGGAGATGTGAAAAAATGCACTATGTTTCACGGCTATGTGATCGTACTGTGACCCCGAGACTCACCGAGCGAGTCTCGAACCACAGGTGTTAATGACTAAATGTCTGTCCATCGTTACCATGTAGATAACACTGTAACGCTATTTAGAACTGTTAAAATGACTAGGATTTTGTGCTGTTATGAGTACCACAACTGATGTTTGGAGTATGAATAAGAAAAAAATATATATCACAAATTTTCTTCTGAAATGAAAGTTTCGCAGAAATGATGGGATTCACTTTGTCACACGGATGTGTTATCGTTATGATCTTATAAGAGTAATTAGATGTTACGGAAATAAAGCTATACTATCCAGAAAAAAGATACGAAAACACGCCTATACAAATACATTGCAAATTTCACCGCATAAAACTGCAAATTTTAAGCCGAAAAATTGTGATATTTTTCTTATTTCTGCTCAAAATATAGATTGTGGGTACTCGTTAGAACCGCCTCATCGATATTTTGGAGCAGAAATAAGAAGAATAAGGTTTACCCCTGTAGGGGGTTTACTATATAAAAGTGGGGTTCAAGGGGGTCAAAATTAAAAATTATATAGTTTTCGTGATGAAGATCAGCTCTGACTAATAGATTAAAAAATCAGACCAACAGCGCGCAGCGCGAGTGCTTTGTCTACTTACAACTGACCGACAGTATTGGTGAATATTTTACCGAGTTTTGAAATCGAGGGACACATGCTTGCGGGTGTCGTTCGATACCCCAACAAAGGACCATATTAACCCATATATGACAATGGAATCTCCCACCTAATATGTTGGCAGTGGTTCATTTCCAATTATAGGGGTACCAGGTTTGTTTTGTTTGTGGAACGTTTTGCAAAAGTCTATGTACTTTAAGCAAACAGTGTAGACCAGGATCAGACGCCGCGTTCTGTGGCGTCTGATCTGGATCTGCGCTGTTTGCCAATGTCAAAAAAAAAACGGCCGCTAGTTATATATGGGCTAAGTGGCAATGATCACCTAATATCAGTGCAATAACCGTTTTATCAAATAGTTATTGTAGAAGCCTCCGTGGTGCAGTGATTACGCTACTCGCCTTGTAAACCAGGGATCGCAGGATCGATCCCGGGCTTCTCCAGACTTTCGGATGAGTCTTTAAACCGAGGTCCCGTCTCCGTATGACCTTAGCTGTTGGTGGGACGTAAAACTAAAACTCACTCACTCACTCAAATAGTTATAAGTATTATGGGTATATAATAAATCTTTATATAGATAAAGATATGTAGCCTGTGAACATGCATTTTACCAGAAAATGAACAGTGCGTGGCAAATTTTTCGCGTGACGCCATTGCCTTTCAAGAAATCATCAGACAGAACGGAACACTCGTGATGCTATCACTCAATATCTGACAGCATGCTTACTTTAATATTGCACGCTTCACGAGACTCGGTCTGCCCAGTGGGGCTTGAAGAAATAAATGGGCTGCATGATGCTTCCACGCAGAGCTGAATCCGACCGCACACGAGCACTGGCAAACCGCTTAGAGGATCTAAGCCTGCCCAGGCAAAGCGGTGCAAGTGGGACCGTCCATGCTTATAAACCCTATTGGTTTCATTGGGCGACAGGGTTTGAGATGTCATTTCATCTCATTGTCGGGTAAAAGTACCACAGAATTGGAAACAACGTCTCCAAATTGACCTATACAGTGTTGACGGGGACGTTAAACCTCATATCAAACAAATTGCACGACCCGCAGAAAAAGCGACCGACTGAAGTCAGTTAATTTTCTAAGGGTGCCCTAAAATCACCGTGTCATTCTGTCATTCTGTCAGTCTGTCCGTCCGTAACCCGTTTGTGAAAATTGGTGATAGTGACTTAACCGATTGGAATATTTAAACAATTTTTGGCATACTGATAGATATCAATGAGATCTAACCAATGAACTTGCGAAATATTACATTCCATTTAGTATAGCCCCGCCGAGGCGAAAAATGTGAAAATTTTCGAACTGCTTCTCCTCGGAAACCGTCTGGCTGATTGAAGTCAAATTTCATATGGAGCCTCTATGGGATGGGGGAAACCAAAATTTGCTCATGGGGTCCAGGTCACATGACCAAAATGGCCGCCAAGCCATATATGGTCTGTCTGTCTTACCGTCCGTAACCCGTTTGTGAAAATTGGTGATAGTGACTTAACTGCTTGGAATATTTAAACAATTTTGGCATACTGATAGATATCAATGAGATCTAACCAATGAACTTGCGAAATATTACATTCCATTTAGTATAGCCTCGCGGAGGCGAAAAATGTGAAAATTTTCGAACTGCTTCTCCTCGGAAACCGTTGGGCCGATTTAAGTCAAATTTCATATGGAGCCTCTGTGGGATGGGGGAAACCAAAATTTGCTCATGGGGTCCAGGTCACATGACCAAAATAGCCGCCAAGCCATATATGGTAAAACCCTTCAAAAATAGTCTACTCCAGAACCACTGGGCAGATTTCCACGAAACTTTATAAATAGCATCTGGGACATAGGCCCATCATAAATTTCTAAAATGGTGACCCTGGGTTGACCTTGACCTTCTTTGTGCCTAGGTCAAACTTTGACACATATGCTTTTGTATTGGAAAAGTGAGAATGCATCAGAATACAGTACTAAAGTATAAGATATATTTTTGCTCCTTACGATAAGGCGCATTTATTGGGGGAGCCGTTTTAGGTCCAGATCACATGACCAAAATGGCCGCCATACCCGTACTAGGTAACACTCATAAAGCTAAAAGCATCCGGCGGGTCGTGCACTTCAGCTGAAGCACTGGTTACTAACCTTTATCACTCTCTAGGCTAAACCCAGCACACGACAAATTGTTGATATTTTTCTTATATTTCCCAGAAAACTGGACTTGACATCTCATGCAAATTGTCTCCATAGTTCTGGGAAAATTAGAAACAAAATATATTTCCAAATATCGTCTGCTGCTGAGCACTGCTGCAAAAAAATACCAAGCATGCAGAGTGTTAACCCATTCAGTATCAGAAACCCCTAAAGGGATACCTTGGCAAACAGTGCAGGCCCAGATCAGCCATTTTCCAATCAATTTTGAAGAAAACACAACCTCACACCCCTTAATTTTGACTAGACTCCTGCTATATATAAGCAGGAAGATTTCATTTGGTACAAAAAGGGTTAATTAGGCGACCAGTAAGTCTCGCCAGTAGAGAACATTTACTTCTATATATAGGTGAAAACCAAAAATATTTCATCGAGTCTGTTTTCACGAGTGCTTCGACACACGAGATGAAATATGGCGAAAAAGTTTTATACGTAAGAAAGTAGTTCAGGCTGTTATATACTGTGAAAATGACATGGTCATGTTATTTTCACAATTTGACCATATCATATCTTTTCACAATGTACAAGTATCGTTTTTAGTTGTTTCAGATATGCATTGATTTCACTTTTAAGTATATATCAACATCCTGTATATCTGCGTGTCTGTACTGAACACCCCTCCAATGTAGTTCAGGCTGTTATATACTGTGAAAATGACATGGTCATGTTATTTTCACAATTTGACAATATCATATCTTTTCGCAATGCGCAAGTATCGTTTTTATATTTGTTTCAGATATGCATTGATTTCACTGTTAAGTATATATCAACTTCCTATCTGCGTGTCTGTACTGAACACCCCTCCAATGTAAAGTTTTCTCTTCAGTTTTAGAGGAATGGATACACCTTCAGGGGAGGCAACTCCTGCAAAAGTATTTTGTCTCCCATGTCAATTGGGGTCAACTGTTAAAGGAAAGAATTTGCTCCTGACGAGCAACTTCTTTCCGTTAAGAGTAAGCCCCTTTTTCGGTGGGACAGGGCTTATAGAAAAGCCAACAGGAAGCCCTGAAAGTTGTCTCCCTCAGAAAAGTGTCTGAAAAATCAGCCAGGTGTATCCTTTCTCGTTAACATCACGAAAACACGCCTATATAATTTGACCCCCTCGAACCCCACATTTATATAGTAAAACTGGGGTTTGTAGGGGTGAACCTTATTTTTCTTATTTCTGCTCTAAAATATAGATTGTGGGTACTCGTTAGAACCGCCTCAATGAGGCGGTTCTAACGAGTACCCACAATCTATATTTTGAGCAGAAACCTTATTTTTCTTATTTCTGCCCTAAAATATAGATTGTGGGTACTCGTTAGAACCGCCTCAATGATGCGGTTCTAACGAGTACCCACAATCTATATTTTGAGCAGAAATAAGAAAAGTATCACAATTTTTCATCTTAAAATTTCATATTTTCGGCGATAAAGGTTACAATGTATTTGTATAGGCGTGTTTTCGTAATAGCCCGGTCACACCTTTACGTTTCTGCTACGTTTCACCACGTTTCTGACAAAAACCCAAAACGTGACCAAACGTCGCAACCTGCTGCGTTTTTTATGCAAATTAGATGTCTTATTGTGTACATGGAGTATGAGCTACGTTTCTACTGCGAAGCTGCGGCGTAAGACCCACGTATCGCGGCGTTTGCGTGACGTAAGTGCTTCGTATATCGCGTTGCTGTTACGTAGGAGCTGCGTTTCATTCTGACCTGCGACGTTGCTGTTGCGTAACAGCGGCGTTTTAAAACGTATGTGGTAATAGTATTGTTGTCATTCATTCAAGTGACATCGAAGTATCAACATGACAAGGAAGAGAGGAAAGGCAACTTGCAAGACCGGGGCAAAGAGAAGCTCGATGCCTAATCTCAGCCCTGCGGTTAATATTCAGACTGATCAGGGATCAGAGCGGGACAGAAATCCGTCCCCATCAGAAAGCTCAACCTTGGCTTCGAAGCAAATCAATAGCAACTCAGACATGAATGCGAAGGACCCGAATGCTTGCTGTTGTATATATATAATTTATATATGAGACCACTTGATCGAGGTTAAAATGTATTATGCGATGCCACTTGACCTCATTTGAAACTCAACAAAAGCCACAATCGTCGCTATTACGCCGCAGGTAAACTTGAAACGCCACAGCTATTTTTACTACGTCGTACATACGCAGCAATAACGTCGCACATACGACAGCTACGTAGTACTTACGCCATGCTTACGTTATGATACGCCGTGGAAACGGCGTATTTAACATTCAAACGTAACAGATACGCCGTAGATACGACAGGAACGTCGCTGTTACGCAGCGACAACGTGTCGTACGCCACACTTACGTGGTAAGTCTTGAGTGGCGTATGTGCGGCGTAAGAGGCGTTTGTGCTACGCTGCTGCTGCGTTCCTTTCGTTTGCACTGCGTTTCTGCTACGTATGTACGACGTTTCGAACCTGCCACGTATGTGCGACGTAAAGAAGTTGCATGCAACTTCTTTACGTGGCAGCCTCGCGTAAGAGGCGTTCCTGCTACGTATCTCGGCGTAAGAGCTACGTTCCTGCGGCGTACCTTTCGTTTCGCCACGTTTTGAGAAACGTAGCGCTTACGCGGGTCGAAACGTAAAGGTGTGACCGGGGTATAATGAAGTTTAAACTTATTTATTTGACTTTGAATGTACCGACTGTTTAAGCATTCTTGTAGACACGGATGTTGCCATAATGTGGTTTTACGTGGTGGTGGAAACCAGAGTACCCGGAGAAAACTACTGACCGTTGCTCGGCGACCACTTCAATCACGGAAATCGGCCTATATAGTTTTGACTCTCTTAAACCTCAATATTATATAGTAAAAAGGGGTTCACAGGAGTATCCATTATGTTTCTTATTTCTGCTCAAAAACATAGATTGTGGGTACTCGTTAGAACCGCCTCGCTGTCGGCCCCGCCCATCGGGGCTTGAAGAAATATATGGGCTGCATGATGCTTCCAGGCAGAGATGAAACCGACTCGCACACGAGTACTGGTAAACCGCTTAGAGGATCTAAGCCTGCCCAGGCAAAGCAATGCGAGTCGGCCCGTCCATGCTTATAAACCCTTTTGGTTTCATTGGGCGACAGGGCTTGAGAAGTCATTTCATCTCAACGTCGGGTAAAAGTCCCACAAAATTGGAAGCAAAGTCTCCAAAGTGACCTTTACAGCTATGACGGGGACGTTAAACCTAAAATCCAACGCCCCCGCCCATCGGGGCTTGGAGAAATAGATTGGGCTGCACGATGCTTCCACGCAGAGCTGATACCGACCGCACATGAGTACTGGTAATTCGCTAAAAACGTCTAAGCCTGCCCACAAAAATTGCTGCGTGTCGGCCCGTCCATGCTTATAAACTCTATTGGTTTCATTGGGCGGCAGGGATTGAGCTGTCATTTCATCTCAATGTCGGGTAAGAGTCCCACAAAACTGGAAGCAACGTCTCCAAAATGACCTAAATAGTGTTGACGGGGACGTTAAACCTCAAATCAAACAAACAAAACCTAAAATCAAACAAACAAAGCCGCCTCGCCGTGGCGCTTCTAACGGGTTCCCACAATCTATAATTGGAGCAGAAATATGAAAAACATTGGATTTTTTTATCTGGAAATTTTTAGTTTCTGGTGATAAAATTTTCAATATATTTTCGTAGTCTGTCACGTACATACTCAGAATCGAACCCGAAACGCAGCGGTGCCAAGCGAGGGACATACCCCTGCGCTATCTAGGCCCAAACCCTGAGTCTGCTCCTCAAGAAAAAAAGTTGTCGGCCCTCTATTTTGAAAGCCCCCCTGTTGACAAAAAAGACGAAAAAATACTTGAAAGAGCGTCTTTCTTGACGGGGCATCCATTTTTATTAAAACAGTACATAAAACACACAGTACAAAACATTTAATTATAGAAGGATGTTGAAAAACATGTGCTATTAACCCATATATGCCTCGCGGCCCTTTTCTGGGACATTGGCAAACAGTGCAGACACAGATCAGACGCCGCAAAACGCGGCGTCTGATCTGTGTCTTCACTATTTGCTTAAAGAACACTCATTTTTGTAAAATTTCCTACAAGCAATAACAAACCTGACACCCCTATACTTGGAAATGGTCCACTCCAAACTTACTGGATGGAATATTCCATTGTCATATATGGGTTAAAATTTCTGAAATGTGTCTGACTTATCAGGGTATCACAATACATCCACCTTTGTAATTTTCATTTTAATTGCTAGCCCATGCATGGAAACATAGCCGGGATAAGCGAAACTCTGTTTTCGGGCATATGAAACACAGGGAATACACAAATCGGCATGCGCATCTGTTTTGTCGGGATATAACAACTTTGTGTCACCAAGCATTCATTTAGCGCCCAGCTAAAACACTTTGCGCAGGCTGATCGGCGTCTTGCTGGGCCTATATATCTAAAGACACCTAATCGCTTGACGTGGCATATATTTATGTAAATAACCACAAACACATTTTGTAAAAGAAAAAGAAAAAAAATAGATTTCAGGCTTTAAACCGAGGTTGCTTTTTTATTGTGTGAAAATAAAACTTCAAGATTTTATTAAACCTTTAAGCCTCTCTCTCGTTGTCATGTATTGAGGTCTAGGTTTTTACACACACCCAAAAAAAAAAAAAAGAAAACACAACAGAACGGCAATATACGTAGTAAAACGCAGTGACCGCTTGTAAGTGACCCAGCTACGTGTACGTGACCTGTACGTGACCCGGCTACATTTGTTTGGAAATTTCAAAACATACGTGGCATTTCGATATACGTAGCGCATTCCTAGTCTGGAAAACGTAGCAAAAATGTACCGTGTTTAATACGTACAAAAACGTAATGAACAATATACCTGGGACCAGTTGTTCAAAACTAATTACGTCGTTAGTTAACGTATTGTTAAAACTTCGATCATTTAATATGACAAATATGCTAATATTTTTGCTGAAAAAATGTGAAAAAGCTGCTCACAGTTTTCTCAGCAAAAATAACACAATATTAGATATTTTACTTGCTTGAACAATTACCATTTGACCACTAACAAGCTCGTTAAGCTAAGCATGCTTTGAACAACTGACCCCTGGAGGTCAGCTACGTATCACAATGCATTATCTACGGTTCCCACATCTTAATAGGTTGTGCTACGTTTTAGTCTACGTTTTATGACGTTTCGGTAGGTTTGGGTGTTTCGGTAGGTTTGGGTATAGGTATAGCTAGGTACTAGTAAGAATATCTACTTTTCACTACGTTTGACACGGCCCCCGCCCATAGGGGCTTGAAGAAATATATGGGCTGCATGATGCTTCCACGCAGAGCTGAATCCGGCCCGCACACTAGTACTGGTAAACCGCTTAGAGGATCTAAGCCTGTCCAGGAACCGCGGTGCGATGCGGACCGCCCATGATAATAAACCCTATGGGTTTCATTGGGCGACAGGGCTTGAGCTGTCATTTCATCTCAATGTCGGGTAAAAGTCCCACAAAATTGGAAGCAACGTCTCCAAAATGACCTTTACAGTGTTGACGGGGACGTTAAATCTCAAATCAAAATAAATCAAACAAATCACTACGTTTGACAATGATATTGATGGCATCATGATGCCAACCAAAGCTTATTTAGTAGGCTACGGCTATTTTTTCTTTGTGTTGTCTGCATCCAGTGTCATCAGGTCAGAGACCACCTTTGCGCCCCCGCCCTTAAGGGCTTGAAGATATAGATGGGCTGCATGATGCTTCCACGCAGAGCTGAAACCGACCCGCACACGAGTACTGGTAAGCCGCTTAGAGGATCTAAGCCTGTCCATGACCTTGACAGTGTTGACCGTCACATTAAACCTCAAATTAAACAAACAAACAAAACCTATTCAGACTTTTTCTGGGCAGGCTTAACCAGTATACCAGTATAGTGCACACTGTTTTCGCCAGAAACGGACAACTGTCCTTCTTGAATCAGCGGAAGGGAGAGAATTACCGTAGAAAACATTTCATGATAAATCTCCACGAAAGAATGTTACCGACCCCGTTAGGTATCGAACCTCCTGATCACCAGTCAGACGCGCACCCGACTGAGCTACCGAGGCCGGCATAACCATCTCGTATAATAGTGTTCAGAATCGCGCTATTGTTATATTTCAAATATCCATCATAATGTTCCATAACCCACTCGTGTAATACTGATTAATAATGTTACAAGAGAAAACCCGCTGCCATACCACGCTATTGTTATATTACCAAAGTAATTGTCAATTATGTTGGGGTACAACGACACGTCAACCCTTATGGGTCATTTTGTGTCGTCTCCGAGAGAAAGAAAAGAGACGCATGGGACAGTAGAGATGAAAGAGAGAAGTAGGGAAGAAAGGGAAATGATAGAAAGTGAAGAAACAACAAATAACAATACTCCCCCTCTACCCTTTCCTGCTGCAAGGACAGCATGTATTATAGTTCGAACAAATTGGCCTGAGACTGGTGAACTCTATGCATGTATTTATCTTCGCCGTCTCCCGAAAATGACTATATTCAATACCACACTGGTCAATACATACGCACAGGCTGCGTAGCGGTCGCATAGGCTTCGTATTTTGGACGCATAGGCTTCGATGAAAAATGGCGGATGACAGTTCGTCAATGCAGGTAAGAAACTGTTTTTACGTTAAACTAACTGTTGTATTGCATTTCCCGATACTGAAATCTTCCTTACGGACCACTTTATTAATGTGCGGCTTCGTCTGTTGCAAGAAAAAGTTTGAAAAACGGAATATAGAAAAATAGACCCCAAAAGAAATTTGGCATTCAACACAGATTCACCTGTATTTTCACTTTGGCCCGGTCGCCCTATATAACTACACGTTTTTGGCTAGTGTTCTGGCCGATAAATTGTGAATAATGATAATGAAATCGAAAAGCTAACATGCAACTTTCGTCACATCTTTTTCGAAAAAGAAAAATCATGATATTTCGATACAACGAACGTAGCTTCGTTACCTATTACAACGCAGAGGCTGCGAACTAAATTTGAAAGCCCTGAATTTTGCAGTATAATAACGAATGATAATAAATTAATAACGAGAAATGAGCCAACCAGCGTTAGTTGATGATGCTAAAGACATTCTGCATCATTTATACCAAACACATTTTCATTCTCAGCTATACAAATACAACATTATGATTCGACTGCCAAAATCTGTCAAGTTACAATTATTTACACTACCGTTCATAAACTTGGTAAGTCTTCGCCAAATCTGTTAAGTGTTAAAGGCATTTATTCTTGATTATTGAGAACTATCATTTCATTACATAATATTATGTAGCCCTCAGTGCTGACTAAAGAGAAGTCCTCTGTCTGCAACAGGTAAGGGTCCTTCTTGGGGAAAATCAATAATTACTACTGTGTACCTTATTGATTTTCCTCTTTAGTGCCTCAGTCAGGGGATTCAACAGGAGCTACTAATCACCCTATTAAGGGCCGCCTTTGATCTGCTATAGACAGTATATCACAGGGGGCAATAAAACAGTTATGAACCCACGGTGTATCCTACTGTCTAAGAATAAATGCCTTTAAGCTAAATAATATTTTCACTGTATGATTTTCTGTCGTGTTTTTATTACAACGCACGTGGCTTAGGAATTTACGACGTGCAGGTTACAGAGATGGGCGGACGCATTACGAAAACACGCCTATTAAAATACCACTAAAAAGATAAAAACATTCAGATAAAACATCCTGATAGTTTTGATATTTCTGCTCACCCGGGCCAGGCGGTTCTAACGCGTATCCACAATCTGTGTTTCTGAGAATAAATAAGGAAATATAATAAATGCAGAAAATCTATCAATGTACACTACCGTTCATAAACTTGGTAAGTCTGTCTTCGTCAAATCTGTTAAAGGAGACAGGAAAGCGATAATCTGTTACAATAAATAAGTAAACATCAATAAACCCTTTCTTCTACTGAATACTACAGGTTTCTAAGTGGTCTGATAAGGATTTTATCACTGTGTAATCTCCAGCCATTTACTCTGCTAAAGAACTGACCTTGAAAATTCCAATTAACCACAGATATGCCCTGACGTCATCCATGAGTAATCTAGAAGCTTGGTGTGTACTGAATAGGCAGATGTAGCAATGTTGAGGTTTAAAACAGAAGCTTAAAATGGAGCAAAATAAGCAAGAACTGGCCACTCTTTGAGGGGACTTCACTTTAGATATTCAGCCTTATATGTTTGAGTCCAGGGAAACTTGTGATCAGGAATTTAGTGAGGGAAGCAGCAACGATTGTTGTCTGCATAGTCATCTGCTGCTTTCTTTAAATGTTACCTGAACCAATCTAAGTCTGATCCAGTCTGATCTTGGTCCACACTGTTTGCCTATAAGCGAAAATATTATTTAAAAAAAAAAAGAAAAAAAACTTTTAAGAAGATGCAGCAGACAGTATAAACAGGGGCCATTTTACAATTCAGGTTTTTCTTACGGTTGATTCGTCCGGTTTTCCACCCATGCGCACTCATGAGCACTCTTAAAATGGAGATAGCTAGTCTTCATTTTTGATTGGGTGTTTATGGATTTGCCTAACTGATATAGGAAAATGAAACAGCAACCAAAGTAGCCAAAGCTAGCCATTGGCTCCAGATGAATTCGGTCTAGGTTGGTATCCCTAACGAACAGTTGTATGTCAATTCATTATTGGTAGAGAATCCTCTCATGTCACAGCGCATGACTCAGTGGAACCTTTTTGTTTGTGTTGATGTTAACGTCCCCGACAACATCATTCAGGTCATTTTTGAGACATTGTTTCCAAATTTATGGGACTTTTACCCGACACTGAGACGAAATGACATCTCAAACCCTACCGCATATAAAGCATACTTGCAATTGCTAAATATGAATGACCCGTTTACTTTTTGAAAAGACACATTCTAGTTTTTGGGTCGATTATTTATCAATCGTCACAAAGTAAAAAAGTGCAAGTAGCTCTACAGTGCTTAAGTCCACGTGATTATCACTGATTGGTCGGAAATCCAGGGAACTTGTATATAGAAAACAGCAGCGTTTATTTTTCTTCGAAGAGAGCTCAGCGTGTTGCGTAATACGGAAATCCATAGATCATGGATTGGGTTTTTCAAACAGTGTATGTCCAGATCCAATGCCGCATAACGCGGCGTCTAATCAGGGTCTTCACCTTTTGCTCACATTACATGAATTGAAGGGCCAAACGCAGCGTCTTATCAGGGTCTTCACTTTTTGCTTTAAACTGTAGTTTAAGGGTTAAAGGAAGCAGTTTAAATCCATGAGTAAGCATCCAGCGGACAGACTTTCTTAAAAAAGTAAATCTTTGGGCCGGAGCCGTCATGAGTTATGGAAGGGCCGTAAAGCAAAAACATTTTTTATCTATCTTATCTTATTATATCGAAGAATGATTTCACGAAATGGGTTACTGAAATCATTGCAAGCAAGTATTTTTCTGAATTTATATTCTAAGTCACTATGAAATTCAGATTCCGATAGGCTATGTTACAGAAGACAGTCTGGTTAGCGAAAAATTATGATGTAAGGACAGAGATTGAAAATAGATCTGAGATAAAGAAAAGTCTTGTATTTTTTTTCTTCTTTGATCCTACAAAGGCTAGAATTAGCTTATATGTTTACTGTTTAATGAGCAGATGCTTCTATTTTATCGGAAACGAAGACTTGGATCAGACAGTGCAGGCACGATTAATGAACCTTTGCTGAAGTTTTGTAGGAGCTGCATGTATTCGATTGAAGCATTTAGAAGTCGGAGAATCACGAAAACATGCCTATATAATTCTGACCCCCTTAAATCCAACTTTTATACAGTAAAACTGAGCTTTAAAGGGCTATACATTGTTTTCCTTATTTCTTCTCAGAAATACAGATTGTAGATACGCGATAAAACCGCCTGGTCCGGGCGGTTGTAACAAGTTCCCATACACTATGTCTTGAGCAGAAATATTAAAACTATCAGAATGTTTTATCTGAAAGTATTTTTTTTTTTTTATCTTTTTAGTGGTATTTTAATAGGCGTGTTTTCGTAATGCGTCTTCCCATCTCTGTAACCTGCGAAGCCACGTGCTTTGTAAAAAAAAAAACACGACAAAAATTCATACAGTGCAAATATTATTTGGCTTAATACTTCACAGATTTGACGATGACTTGCCGGGTTTATGAACGGTGGTGTTAATAATTGTAAATTGACAGATTTTGTGCATTCGCCTCAAAATGTTGTACATGTATTTGCATAGCTGAGACTGAAAATGTTTTCGGTATAAATGATACAGAATGTCTTTAGCATCACCAACTAATGCTGGTTGACTGATTCCTCGACAGTAATTTAATAGCATTCGCTATTCTTCTACATAATACAGGGCTTTCAATTTTAGTTCGCAGCCTCTGCGTTGTAATAGGTAACGAAGCTACGCGCGTTGTATCGAAATATTAAGGTTTTTATTTTTCGCAAAAGATATGACGAAAGTTGCATAATAGCTTTTCGATTTCATTATCGTTATTCACAATTTATCGACCAGAACACCAGCCAAAAACGTGTAGTTACATAGGGCGACCGGACCAAAGTGAAAATACAGGTGAATCTGTGTTGACTGCCAAATTTCTTTTGGGGTCTATTTTTCTATATTCCGTTTTTCAAACTTTTTCTTGCAACAGACGAAGCCGCACATTAATAAAGTGGTCCGTAAGGCAGATGTCAGTATCGGGAAATGCAATACAACAGTTAGTTTAACGTAAAAACAGTTTCTTACCTGCATTGACGCAACAGACGAAGCCGCACATTAATAAAGTGGTCCGTAAGGCAGATGTCAGTATCGGGAAATGCAATACAACAGTTAGTTTAACTGTAAAAACAGTTTCTTACCTACCGCCATTTTTCATCGAAGCCTATGCGTCCAAAATACGAAGCCTGTGCGACCGCTACGCAGCCTGTGCGTATGTATTGACCAGTGTGAATACATAGAGGTCGATAAATGGGTCGCAATTCACGTGATGCCGAAAATTCACGAGAAGGTTACGAAAGCCGACGTATTAGGCGATAACATTGACAAATTTATTCCATGCATAAAGGTCAGTCTCAGGTCAATTTGTTCGAACTTTACCCAACTGTAAACCGATATCAGTTTGGCGCTCCAGTGACATAAGATGCATGTCACCTCAACCAACCACCCCAGAATGGAACATCAATATTACCAAAGCAATAAGTATGTTTAAATTATTAGTTATTATCTGAACTAACAATAACTTAACCCTTATTAAACTGCCGAGAAAAACAATATCTGAAAATGTCGTCTGCTTAGGTCGTCTGCTGAAACGTCTAGCAAACACTTTGAAAAATATTTTTGCATATAGGTAAACAGTGTGGGCCCACATCAGACTGCTCCTACAGGAGCAGTCTGATCTGTGTCCATACTGTTTGCAAAAAAGGACATTAAAAGTAACCAGCAGACGACAAAGCAGACGGCATTGTCGTAATTGCCATCTTATGGGTTAAAAGTGACTATGACTTTTGCGATCAAGACTTCGATACCACGGTTGTATAGTCTTGTGACCTCAGTTTCACTAATGGGTTACTTATTTTCTTGAAATAATAAAAAATATATATTTTCACATATTTTAATGAGCTGTGACTGACTTGCGCCTGGCGTGCCCTGTACATGTGTCATTTCATTTCATTTTTGTTGTTTTTGTAGATTAAGGATACATGATTCACCTTTTTGGGGGAGTAGCTATAATTTGTGAAGGAGTGTGAGGTTGGTGCACCCGCATGATAGTCCATGTTTTTGCAAGAAAATATACACTTTAGTCGCGCCGAGGCTCCCGCCCATCGGGGCGTGAACAAATAGGTGGGCTGCATGTTGCTTCCACGCAGAGCTGAAATTCGACCGCAGATGAGTACTGGTAAACCGCTTAGAGGATCTAAGCCTGCCCAGGTAAAGCAGTGCGAGTCGGGCCGTCCATGCTTATAAACACTATTGGTTCCATTTGGCGACAGGGCTTGAGATGTCATTTCATCTCAATTTCGGGTAAAAATCCCACAAAATTGGAAGCAACGTCTCAAAAATGACCTGTATAGTGTTGAAGGGGACGGTAAACCTAAAATCAAACAAACAAACTCTAGTCGCGCCAACGAAAACGTAACATCGGATATATGCGACCATCAAAGACTCAGATGTTGTTTGAAAGCAAACCATGAAATTTCATAAGGCTGACATGGAAGCCTTTATAAACGCAGGCTCGATTGTTAGGGACAGGTCAGACTCATTTAAGGGAGATTTAGTTTATACATATTTCAAAAGAATATTGGGTAACAGTGATTGTTTTTTCTGTACGGCCTATGAAAATTATTGCCTGGATGTACCCTAGATTTTATGTGACATACATCATATTTGGTTGTTAACCCTTTTCTTGGCTATTGGGTTGTTCGGCGGTGGGTCTGACTTTGGTCCGTGTGACGCCCTATTCTTTATCATTTAAAGGAGTGAAGCCCTTGTTTTATCTTAACTTACGTCAGATGAGCTCAAACCCTGAGTCATTGTCTGGACTGAATCAGCGCAAGACAAACATCACGAAAACACGCCTATATAATTTTGACCCCCATGAACCCACCTTTATATATTAAAACTGGGTTTTTTACAGGAGTAAACCTTATTTTTCTTATTTCTGCTCTAAAGTATAGATTGTTGGTACTCGTTAGAACCGCCTCGATGAGGCGGTTCTAAGGAGTACCCACAATCTATATTTTGAGCAGAAATAAGAAAAATATGACAATTTTTTCATCTTAAAATTTTCATTTTTTCGGCGATAAAGGTTACAATGTATTTGTATAGGCGTGTTTTTGTAATGCATACACGACGACACAACATCCACTAGCTATAGCGGCATCACTTGTCGCCTATCGTTCTTTGGCTGGCACGGACGCAATAGAAAGTTCACGCGATCAGAGAAGATCCCGTGATCAGACTGCGCGGATGCACACACTGATCAGTGTCTTCGATGGTCGCACAAGACTTATTGTTGTACGCTGGCTTAATTTATTCAAAAGGTTATTTTGCTAAAATCCCCTTTGTCGATGCAGACCAAACTCTAATTCGTATTATGTAACAGCGTCGGAAATTAGGCCGAGGATTTAAAGACAACGTAATTGAAGCCCCTAGTATATGACAATCCCCTGGTTCGAGCCTTGTTCGGGCCACACGTAATCAGCGGAAGGTCTGTGGTTTTTCTCCGGGTACTCCGGTTATTGCCCACCTCTGATTGACGATCGGCTCAAAATAAGGGACATTATCATGAAAGGGCTGTGAACACACACACACACACACACACACACACACACACACACACACACACACACACACACACACACACACACACACACACACACACACACACGTACGCACGCACGCTCGCACGCTTGACAGTCCCCTCTCCCAGAGCGGCCATTCTTTTGATGTTTCCTTGATCTTCATGGACTTTACTTTTTTGATCTGCTCTTTGTGTGTCTAAATTATACTACACTATCTAAAAGGGTTATCATTTGGAAGCAAAGAATACATCACAGAACTTAAATATAAAGTCATCTATATACTTTTGACCCCATTGAACCTCACTTTTACAATGTAAAACTGGGGTTTACAGGAGTAAACCTTATTTTTCTTATTTCTGCTCAAAAATATAAATTGTGGGTACTCGTTAGAACAGCCTCGACGAGGCGGTTCTAAGAAGTACCCGCAATCTATATTTTGAGCAGAAAAAAGAAAAATATCACAATTTTTCATCTTCAAATTTTTGTTTGTCTGGCACAAAAGTTTACAATGTATTTGTATAGGCGTGTTTTCGTAATGGTACAGTTTCTGGACCAGACTAGCTAGCTTCGGCCAACCAGGCCTCTTCAGTGACCGTGGCCTCAAATATTTTCAAGGTTCCACAATGGAATCAATGATCCCAAAGGACAAGAAAATATTAACTACACCATGATGATTAAACCAGTACTGTTCTTTCAGTGGCTTTTAATTAATCTTGTTTTTTTTTTTTTTTTTTTTCCTGCTGTTTTTTGTTATATATATTTTTTTCTACAGTAACACTTCAAAAACTCGAACACCGGAGGCCATTTTTTATTATAATTATTTTTTATTTGATTTGAGGTTTAACGCCCCCGTCAACACTGTAAATGTCATTTTGGAGACGTTGCTTCCAATTTTGTGGGACTTTTACCCGACATTGAGATGAAATGACATCTCAAGCCCTGCCGCACAATGAAACCAAAACCAACAGGGTTAATATGCATGGACGAGCCGACTCGCACCGCTTTACCTGGGCAGACTTTTATCATCTAAGCGGTTTACCAGTGCTCGTGTGCGGGTGGGTTTCAGCTCTACGTGGAAGCATCTTGCAGCCCATCTATTTCTTCCAGCCCCGATGGGCGGGGGCGTCCGGAGGCCAATTTACCATGGCTGAGTCGAACCTATTCTCACGTCCCTTGGGAAGACTTCTTATAGCCCCTGATAAAAATAGTGGGGAATGATTTAGGGATAGAATTTTTGATGTATGTTGTGTGTACTCATTAGAATCGCCTCGATGATGTCTTAGAGCAGAAATAAGAACAAGTGGACCATGATGGTCCTATATCGCTCACCTGAGCTAACAGATTCAAAGTTTCAGGAAGTTCCAATCTTAACTGAAGAATTTATGCTGATGACAAGGTCAAAAACAGGTATTTGCAGCATTCAAGGGGACATAGCTCTTTGAGAGAGAGGCAGACATCACCAGTTTTCAAACACATCCGAACTTCCATTCCCAACATAATTATATGCTAGTTTCTGGAAGATTCGATCAAAACTAAAGGACTGATGGTGATGACAAGGTAAAAAATAGGCATTTTCAGCAAAGAAGGGGCTTAAGTCTATGAGAAATATGCCAACAATGTTAGTTTGCAAACTCATTCAAACTGTTATCCCTATGTATGTTTCAGGAAGGTCTGTTCAAAACTTAGGGACTTATGATGATGACAATCCCAAAACAATGGCCATTTTCAGCAATCAAAGGGACATAACTCTACGATAAATAGGCCGACCTCCCATGTTTTTTCATTCATCCGAGCTTTTATCCCTGAATTACTTGTTTGTAAGTTTCAAGAAGATTCGATCAAAACTGAAGGGGCAGCGGTGATGACAAGGTCGAAAATGAGCATGTTCAGCAAAGTAGGATACATAACTCCGTGATTAACCATCTGACTTCACTAGTTTTCGAACTCATCCAAGCTTTTATCACTTACTTACTTATTTACAGGTTTCAAGAAGATCCGAAGAAAACTAAAGGAATTACGGTGAGGACAAGGTCAAAAACAGGCCTTCTCTGCAATTAAGCGGACGTAAGTCTGTGATAAATAGGCTGGCCTCATCAGTTTTCAAACTCATCCGAGCTTTTATCCCTGACTTACTTACATGTAAGTTTCAAGAAGATCCGATAAAAGCTGAAGGGGCTACGGTGATGACAATGTCAAAAGTAAGCATTTTCTGCAATCAAGGGGCTGTAACTCTATGATAAAAAGGGCAATCTCACCGGTTTTCGAACTCATTCGAGCTTTTATCCCTGACATACTTATATTTAAGTTTCAAGATCCGATAAAAACTGAAGGGGATATGGTGATTAAAGTTCAAAAATAGGCATTTTCTGCAAATAAAGGGATGCAACTCTACGATAAATAGGTCAGCCTCACCCGGTTTCGAACTCATCCGAGCTTTTATCCCTGATTTACTTGTTTGTAAGTTTCAAGAAGATGCACTCAAAACTGAAGGAGCCGCGGTGATGACAACGTCAAAAATAGTCATTTTCAGCAAAGTAGGGGACATAACTCCGTGATTAATCGACTGACATCGTCAGTTGTCGAGAGCATCCAAGCGTTATCCCCGGCGTACATACATATTGGTTTGAAGAAGATCCGAAGAAAACTGAAGGAATTACGGTGAAGACAATGTCAAAAATAGGCATTTTCTGCAATCAAAGGGACGTAAGTCTATCATATGCTGACCTCATCAGTTTTCGAACTCGTCCATGCTTTTATCCCTAAATTACCTACATATAAATTTCAATAAGATCCGATAAAACTGAAGGTACTACGGTGATGACAAGGTCAAAAGTTGGCATCTTCGGCAATCAAGAGGACACAACTCTATGACAGATTAGCCGACCTTGCCAGTTTTCAAACTCATCCGAGGTTTTCTCCCTTACTTACATGTTAGTTTCACAAAGATCCGATGAAAACTGAAGGAACTACCGTGATGACAAGATCAAAAATAGGCATTTTCGGCCATCAAGGGGACGTAACACTGTGATAAATTATCCGACCTCGCCAGTTTTGAAACCCATCTGAGCGTTTAACCATGCCTTACTAGTTTGTAAGATCCCATCAAAACTTAAGGGGCTACAATGATGACATGATCAAAAGTAAGTATTTTCAGCAAAGTATGGGACATAACTCCATGAGTAATCAACCGACATCGCTAGTTTTCGAACTCATCCGACCTTTTAACCTGACTTACCCACGTAGCGCCAAAACCGACCGCATATGAGCACTGGTAAACAGCTCTGAACGTCTGCCAAGGCAAAGTGATACGAGTCGGACCGTCCTTGCATTTTGTTTGTTTGATTTGAGTTTTAACGTCCCCGTCAACACAGTATAGGTCATTTTGGAGACGTTGCTTCCAATTTTGTGGGACTTTTACCCGACATTGAGATGAAATGACATCTCAAGTTCTACCGCCCAATGAAACCAATAGGGTTTATAAGCATGGACGGTCAAACTCGCACCGCGGTTCCTGGACAGGCTTAGATCCTCTAAGCGGTTTACCAGTACTAGTGTGCGGACGGTTTCAGCTCTGCGTGGAAGCAACATGCAGCCCATATATTTCTTCAAGCCCCGATGGGCGGGGGCGGTACTTGCATATAAACCCTATTGGTTCCATTGGCTGGCAGAGACTGAGATGTCATTTCATCTCAAAGTCGGGTAAAAGTCCCACAAAATGTGTTGACGGGGACGTTAAACCTCAACCAAACGAACAGATTGTGGGTACTCGTTACAACCGCGTCATTGAAGCAGTCTATTTTTAGCAAAACTAAGGAAAATAATTTCCTGCACACCTGAGTAGGAGTGAGTGAGTGTTTTAGTTTTACGTCCCACCAACAACTAAGGTCATACGGAGACGGGACCTCGATTTAAAGACTCATCCGAAAGTCTGAAGAAGCACGGGATCGATTCTGCGACCCCTGGTTTACAAGGCGAGTAGCCTCACCAATGCACCACGGAGGCTTCTAACACACCAGATAAGGAAATTCATACGGACATGAACGTGTCCGTCTATAGACTAAGAGGTGCACGCGTTGTCATAACAACGTAATTCGCTTCCCTCATAAATATTTTTTGATGGTCAAATCACCAGAATTCTCGGTGAGACTATGAGACAACGTCCTGTGTATGGTTCTCGCGTCCTTCCTTCTAATAAAATGTCTGCCTTTCACACAGTCGGTCCCCAGTCTAGTACAACATTCATCTTTTACGATTCTTTTTTCTCTTTTTCTTATTTCAATCCGCTATATTTTTGAAGTATCCGACCAAATATAAATAAATTAGTAAAAACTGTAAATTCGAATTCTTCAAAAAACGTCACGATGACTGCTTCTCTATTTATGATTCATGTTGCAAAGACGCTTATTGCATTTTCATAGACAAACTTTCTGACAGTTGGCGCAAAATAAAAACATCGAGTACCGGTCTTCTGTTTACCTTCCGGCTGCGTTAATATTTGAGAAACAGCTTAGTTTTCGTCTATTTCCAGTATTTCCATGCTAGTTCCGAATCGCAGTATGTGATACTATCAAGCATGTAGAAATCCTCGTCAGGGGGTGTTGTAGTAAACCTAGAAGGGGCCTCCAGTTAACGTCCCGATCCGAACGACGGTGCACTTTGTGGCATTCATCCCTGCAATTGATGCCAGCGTAGCAGTTCGGACACCACGATGTTCTTACCGCTGCCCGGAATTAAACCGGGTGCCTCTAGCATGATAGGCAAGTGCACTAACCACTGGGCTACCATGCTCCATAGGCAAACACAGTTAATTCACTTTTTTTTTTTAATCCATTCTGTGGATCGTTTATCTCGTCACTTTCTAATTTCATTGTTTCTCCAAATTCAGGGTACCAGGTGATCGAAACTGCTTTCTCAGTTCTTTTTAAGTGCAGCTCTTAATGGGAATTTCTCCAAAAGCATCATTGCCGAAAAATCATATGTACACATATTGTAGATAATTGTGGCCCCCGCCCATCACGGCTTGAAGAAATAGATGGGCTGCATGATGCTTACATGCAGAGCTGAAACCGACCTCACATGGGCACTGGTAAGCCGCTTAAAGATCCCAGCCTGCCCAGGCAAAGCGGTGTGAGTAGGACCATCCATGCTTAAAAAATTATTGGTTTCATTGGGTGGCAGGGATTGATATGTAATTTCATCTGCATGTCGGGTAAAAGTCCTACAAAATTGGAAGCAACATCTCCAAAATGACCTATACATACAGGGGTTGTTTAGTCTAAATTGAGGTTATATCAGTTTTCGTTTTGAAATACAGGATTTCTTCCCTGAGGGGGGTAAAAATCTGATAAACAAACGAGTGCCTAGTTGAATCTGTATATTCAATTTTATTTTTCGGTTAATTTTTATGGGTTTAATGACATTTTTTTTCTTTTAAAAGAAAACTTACGAGTATAACCCCATTTGGAGCCCCAGCCATTTACCTGCCAATCACATTGATGAAAACACTCAAAAATCGATTTCAAATTTCGTGATCAACCGCCATTTTGTCTAGTATTTGTGAACGCGGGAAGGATAATTGTTCGCGTAATTCAGAGTTGATAATATTGTTTTGGAGTGGATTTTTTTTTTTTTTTTTTTGGTTTTACGGCCCTTTCAAGATTATTTCACTCATATCGAGCCGATCGTTAATCAGAGGTGAGCGAAAACCGGTGTACCCAGAGAAAAACCACCTGACCTTCCGTTGCAGAACTTGGCGTCTCACATGTGACCCGAGCGCGGCTCGAACCACAGCGGTGAGAGACCTAATGATCAAGAGTCAGCGCTCTTAACCGCTAGGCCACGGAGGCCCGTTTGGAATCTAGAATTGATGTTTTCATTTTACGAATAGTAATATATCCCTGATGAACTGAATTGATACAAAGGTAAGAAAGTAGAACGATTTGTAATAATTTGACTGATCAGCTGATTTGTATATTAATAGATGATCAGATGATGGTCTAATCATGAACGAAAACTGTGGCAAATGAGTGTAATGGATGGCAAATTCGATTGATAGCCTTTCGTACAGCAGACTCATTATCTGGATGAAGAAGAGAGCAGTTAGAGCCTAACTTGGGACCAACGGCGATAGATCAGGACACATCCATGAAAGACACTGGTTACATGTCATTTGTAAACATTGTCAGTTAAAGAAGTATTTCTTTGACATGCTTCTTGTGTACCCTTAAGGCAGCTAATTTGATTTGGATCTGTTCATGGACAAACAGATTGAGTCGAATGTTCTTACGACACTGCAGGGCCCAGCACATGTAGATGTAGACTGGCAGATGTAGATGACTTGGTTAACAGACAAATTAACTGTCCATGGGATCTGAACTCATTCATAATGCCAGAAAGTAGCGGAGCGCTTTGGTGCAGTGGTAGCGCATCGGATTTGTGATCGAGAGGTTGTAGGTTCAAGCATCACGCTGACGAAAGTGTTATGCCCTTGAGCAAGGCACTTCATCCACATTGCTTAAAAAAATTAAGTACTGGTTACCACCCAGGAAATCCTGCTCACGAGTAATGCTCAGATGTGAGCGAGTAGCAGTAACAGGAGAAAAGAAAAAAGAAGTATTTGCGATTCACATAAAGAGAAAAGTTGGGAAAATGGTGATAATATTTTTGATTATTTGAAAAAGATGTTATGGATACCCGTGATATGCTATTTTGTGACTGTTCCAACAAGTATCCACAACTTTCCTTTTTAGCTCTACTGTCACATAGTGACAGGGTGAGCTTTTGTGATCACTTTTCGTCTGTTGTCCATGCGTGCGTCCGTAAACAATTCTTCAATCAACATCTCCTCCTAAAACACTGATCAGATTTTGACCAAACTTCACAGGAATGATTCTTATCTGGACCCCTTTCAAAGTTGTTCAAAGTTGACCTCTATCAAGATTGTTCAATTTATAGCACTAGGGCCAAACATGCCCCTGCCCCGGGGACCTTTGGTTTTTTTCATACGCTTATATAGGGAAAATATTTAAAAAATCTTCTACTCTGAAACCACACGGCCCAAGTCTTTGATATTTGGTATGAAGCTTCATCTAGTGGACCTCTAGCAAGACTGTTCAAATTATAGCACTGGTGCCAAAAATGCCCCCGCTCCAGGGCCCTTTGGTTTTATATAGATTTATAGGGAAAAGTTTTAATAATCTTCTTCTCTGAAACCGCAAGGCACAGGGGAAAATCTTTAAAAATCTTCTTCTCTGACACCGCGTGGCCCAGGTCTTTGATATTTGGTGTGAAGCTTCATTTAGTGAACCTCTATCAAGATTATTCAAATTATAGGCCTAGTGCAATAAATGCCCCCGCCCTGGGGGCCTTTGGTTTTACAAAGGCTTATATAGGGAAAATCTTTAGAAATCTTCTTCTCTGAAACCGCACAGCCCAGGCCTTTGATATTTGGTATGAAGCTTCATCTAATGGACGGCTACCAAGATTGTTCAAATTATACCCCTGGGGCAAAAATGCCCCCGCCCCAGGGACCTTTGGTTTTGCATAGGCTTATATCTAGGGAAAATCTTAAGAAATTTTCTTCTCTGAAACCGCAAGACCCAGGTCTCTGGTATTTAGAGTGAAGCTTCAGCTAGTGAACCTCTATCAATACTATTCAAATTAAAGCCCTAGGGCCAAAAATGCCCCCACCCTGGGGCCCTTTGGTTTCATAGGCATATATAGAGAAAATATTTAAAAATCTACATCTCTGAAACCATAAGGCCCGGGTCTTTGATATTTGGTATGAAGCTTCATCTACTGAACCTCTACCAATATTGTTCACATTATAGCCTAGGGGCAAAAATGCCCCGCCCTGGGGCCCTTTGGTTTTACATAGACTTAATAGGGAAAATCTTCAAAAATCTTCTTCTCATTAACATTGGCTTATACAGGGAAAATGTTTAAAAATCTTCTTCTCCGAATCCGAGATTGTTCAAATCATAGCCCTTGGGCCAAAAATGGCTCGGTCCCGGGCCTTTCGGTTTTTACATTGACTTATATACAGGGAAATTTAAGAAAATCTTCTACTCTGAAACCGCAAGGCCCAGGTCTATGATATTTGGTGGACCTCTATCAAAATCAAGTGGACCTCTATCAAAATTGTTCAAATTATAGCCCTAGGAAATAGAAGTCAATGCAGTAAAACATTTGAAATCTTCTTGTCTGAAAGTAGAAGGCCAAGGTCTTTGATAATTGACATGAAGCTTCGTCTTGATGATTTCTACCGAGATGTTCAAATTCTCAGTGGGAATTATTTCTCAGTGAGAAATATCATTTTTCTTTTTCATCAGGTTGGTTAAAACACTATCATCTTTGCTTTTAACATTAACTGTGTAAACTGACCGGTAATGTTCATGTCCATATCTAGGCTGTGCCTAAGTTCATATTAGTTTTAGCTTGAGATAGAAATTCTTTTCTAACCCTGGTATTCTTACCCCAAATCGAATATTCTCGCGTGTTTGATAAATGCACTGTTGGAATACGTCCTCATATGCGCCGCCAAGGTTGACGTCACAGCACGTTACGTGACGTCACTAAACATTCCAGTAGTGCCACCACAATATGACGGACGTTGGTAACCGAAGTGACTGCAACATTAAAAATCCGCGCTAAAATTGGAATGTACATATGCAACAAAAAGAATCCTATATGGGTGTGAGGGTTGGATAGAAAGATGCCGGACAGTGACCCTCGGGACGGATTTTTCCAACCACTCCTCACACCCATATAATATTCTTACATTTTACCACCGTAATCCCCACTTTTCTGAGTATATAAATTTTGGTTTAGAGGGGTGTTCATTGCACGGACGTGTTAAACTTAGGGACGTGAACTTTGTATTGTATTTGGACTATTCAAAGAGATATACGTGAAGTCTTTGACCAGAGTGGATGCACAAGCAGATCTGTGTCTTTGCTAGTCGCACAGACTTCGTGTAGCGTAAAAGGTCTAGAAGGACTGTACATAGTTCATTTCCTCAAATGTAACTTTATCCTGACATAAAACCATATTCCATTGTTATGCCATAATACTGTTCCTGATGACTGATATAAAAGTGTCATTTCACAAAACTGATCCCTCTTGACAATACTCTTTGCCCTTGTAATTTGATCATTACGATAACACATCTGCGTGATATACCTAAAAAAGGTTTGTTGTTTTTTTTTTTCTGATGAAAATTTTGTGATATTTTTCTTATTTATACTACAAACATAGGTTTTGGGTGCTCGTTAGAACCGCCTCATTGAGGCGGTTCTAACGAGTACCCACAACCTATGTCTTGGAGCAAAAATAAGGCAAATAATGTTTACCCCGGTATTGCCCAGTTTTCTCTATATAATGAGTGGTTTAGGGGGTCTTTATTTCACGGACTTGTTCACGTGATGCTGGTTTTTACTTTCCCATGGGAAAACGGTCCTGAACGGGAACACTGATTCGTTCCACCCTTAAGTTGTTGTACTTTAAGCAAACAGCGTAGACATTGGTCAAATCTTTCTGTTTAACAGTTTTACACTTGTGCGGTATCTGATCTTGGTGTATTGTTTACCAATGTCCCCGGTAATTTCAGGACGCTAGGCATATATAGGTTAAAGTTGCTGTCTGACTTTTTCGTCGCATTGCTCTTATAATTATGACCTCTTCCATGAAAAAGGCCTGCAGATTTCGTTTGGGTTTAACGATCTAGGTCATGTCGAGTCTGTCAGTTTACCTGTACAGACACCTACACGAGTGGTTAACTAGCAGAGTGGGAGGGAATCCGAATAAATGTTACCAGAACCCGCGAGCTCCTGATCGCCTCTCGGACGCGCATCCGACTGAGCTACCGGGGCTGGCTCCATAGTTTTCTGTCATGAAAAAAAGATTTTTGGTAGTCATGGAAATAGCCGAAGTATTCCAACTAATGTGTCACACCCATGTGATAAGTGATCTTTATAACAATAACCCACCCGTGTGAAAAAGTGCATTTTTTCACATCTCCGACATGGCTACTTTTCTGATGAAATTCCGTGATATTTTTTTTATGCAAACATAGGTCTAACGAATATCAACAAACTATGTCTTGGGGCAGAAATAAGAAAAATAATGTATATCCCCGTAAACCCTAGTTTTCACTATATAATTTGGGGTTTAGGGGTATTCATTTCATGGACTTGATCACGTGATGTCAGTGACTCCCAAAATGACATTTTGAGTATTACCGAGCGGCTCAAACGAGTATCCACAATATATGATTGACACCCCAGATCATGCATATAAACCCTATTGGTTTCATTGGGCGACAGGGCTTCAGATCTCGTTTCATCGCAATGTCGGGTAAAAGTCGTCCCACAAAACTGGAAGCAACGTCTCCAAAATGACCTATATAGTGTTAACGGGGATGTTAAACCTAAAATCAAACCGGCCCCCGCCCATCGGGGCTTGAAGAAATAGATGGGCTGCATGATGCTTCCACGCAGAGCTGAAACTGACCCGCACACGAGTACTGGTAAACAGCTTAGAGGATCTAAGCCTGCCTAGGAAAAACGGTGTGAGTCGGACCGTTCATGCTTATAAACCCTATTGGTTTAATTGGACGACAGGGCTTGAGATTAAACCTCTTTTCAAACAAACAAAACAATCCAAAATCTCTGTTTTCAATAGAAATAATAAAATATCGCTACTGATTGCTATTATTATTATTATTATTATTATTATTATTATTATTATTATTATTATTATTATTTGTCACATTTTATCTGGGCCCCGTCAAGCGATTTTGGTACTTATCGCCTATGCGAGCAGCGAAGATTCAGACGAGCCTGCGCATCGACGCAGTCTCGCCAGAAGCTTCGCTGCTCGCTCATACAGGCAGTGAATCAAGAGGAACCTTCAGACAGAAAACCATATCCCTGGCCCCTCTGAATGGCTGGGCATGCGCAGTTAAAATTTGTCATGACGGAATGCTCGAAGACACAAATTCGCTTGGCGGGGCTCATCTGATTTATTTATTTTTTAGCTCACTAGAGCCGAACGAAGGCCACTGGGGAGCATACAGTATAGCCAGTGGTCCGCCGTCCGTAGTCGGCGTCTGCGTCCGCATCCGCGTCAACATTTTCAAACGTTTTCTCCTCAGAAACTGCCAGGCCAATTGAAACCAAATTACATTCTCCATGGATTAGAGGAAAGAAAGTTTCTTCATGGGATCATGGTCACATGACCAAGATGGCCGCCATGCCCATATATGGTAAAAACCTTTAAAAATCTTCTTCTCAGGAGCCAAAAAGCCCGATGACCGTGAAACTTGATATGCAGCATCAGAGCCTCGCGTCCTACCAGATTGGTTCAATAATGACCTTTGGTTAACCTTGACCTGTTTTATATCAAGGTCAAATGGTCTCTTAGACATTTGTATAGAAAAAAAGGCAAAAACAATTTTTTTCTGAGTGCATGGTAGCCTGTGGCATCAGAAATGATATTTGCAATTAGCTGAATGGAAGTTTATCGATTCCAAAGGCAAGGTCATTTACTGACCTTTATCCTGGATGGCCCAGAATCAGTAAATGTTATCTTCTTCTCCACGTAAACTGCTGAGCTGATTGAAATCAAATTGCACGTGAAGCCTCTTTGGAAAGGAAAAACGAGTTTGCTGGTGAGAACTGGGTCACATGACCAATATGGCCGCCATGCACATATATAATAAAAACCCTGGAAAATCTTCTTCTCAGGAACCAAACGGCCGATGATCTTGAATCTTGATATCCAGCATCGGTGACTCAGGCCCTACCTTGTTTGTTCAAATGATGAACTTTGCTTGACCTTGACCTGTATTACGTCAAGGTCTAATTTGGTCACATAGGCATTTGTATGGTAAAAAAGGGAAAACAGTGTTTTTTTCTGATTGCGTGGTAGCCTGTGGTATTGGAAATGATATTTGCAATCAGCTGAATGGACGTTTATCAATTCCAAAGGTCAAGGTCATTTATTGACCTTTGTCTTGGATGGCTCAGATCCAGTATTTTAACTTCTTCTCCACTTAAACAGCTTGGTTGATTGAAACCAAATTACAGTAGAACTCCGATGGCTCGAACACCGATGGCTCGTTTACCATGGCTAAGTCGAACCCGTTTTTGAGTCCCTAGAGAATGCCTCTACATATAAAGTACTGTGAGATAATTAAGGAGATTTTCGTCTTTTATCTTACAGATATATGCTTGGTGTACTCATTAGAATTGCCTCGACGAGGCGATTATAATGAGTACACACAGCATACATTTTTATAGAACACCGAAAAGATGTCCCAAAATTAGCCCCGTTATGCCACCTAGCAGTCACCCTCAGTGGCTCGAACTACCCCTGTCTCGAACAGATTTTCATGGTCCCAAAGGTTTTCGAGCCATTGAGGTTCGACTGTATATGTACATGTGGAGTCTCTATCGCAAGGGGGAACGAAATTTTGTTTTCAAGAACGGGGTCACATGATCAATATGGCCGCCATGCCCATATATGCTAAACACCTTTAAACTCTTCTTCTCAGGAACCAAATTGCCGATGACCTTGAAACATGGTATGCAGCATCGGGGACTCAGTGCCTTCAAAGATTATTCAAATGATGCCCTTTGGTTGACCTTGACCTGTTTTATGTTAAGGTCAAATTTGGTCACTTAGATATTTGTATTGGAAAACCCCACAAAACAGTGGATTTTTCTGATGACATGGTAGCCTGTGACATCAGAAATGATATTTGCAATCAGCTGAATGGCTGTTTATCGATTGCAAAGGTCAAGGTCATTTATTGACCTTTGGTCCTGGATGACTCAGAATCGGTATTTTTTTTAACTTATTCTCCACGTAAACTGCTCGGTTGTTTAAAACCAAATTACGTTTGAAGACTGTGGGAAGGGGAACAAAAGTTTCTTTGCAAGGACTGGGTCAGATGACCAATTTGGCCGCCATGCCAATATATGGTAAAAACCATTAAAAATATTCTCTTCCGGAACCCAACGACCAATGACTTTCAGACTTGGTATATAGAATTAGGGACTTGGGTCCGACCAAGTTTATTCAATGATGACCTTTGGTTGACCTTGACCTGTTTCACGTCAAGGTCACATTTGGTCACTTCGGCATTTGTTTGGAAAAATGCAAAAAAAAATGTATTTTTCTTATTGCATGGTGGCCTGTGACATCAGAAATGATATTTGCAATCAACTGCATTAAAGTTTATCAATTCCAAAGATGAAGGTCATTTACTGACCTTTGCCATGAATGGATCAGATTCAGTATTTTTATCTTCTTCTCCGCTTAAACTGCTGGGTTGATTGACACCAAATTACACGTGGAGCCTCTATGGAAAGGGAAACGAAAGCTTGTACGTAAGAACTGGGTCACATGACCAATATGACCGCCATGCCCATATATGGTAAAACCATTTTTTCTTAGGAACCAAATAGCCGATGACCTTGAAACGAGGCATGCAGCATCGGGGACTCAGGCCCTGACGAGTTTGTTCAAATGATGACCTTTGGTTGACTTTGACCTGTTTTACGTTAATGTCAATTTGGTCACTCAGAAATTTGTATGGAAAAAAACCCGCAAAAAAGTGGTTTTTCTGATGGAATGGTAGCCTGTGGCATGAAAAATGATATTTGCAATCAGCTGAATGGAAGTTTATCGATTCCAAAGGTCATTTATTGACCTTTGTCCTGGATGGCTCAGAATTACTTTTTTATCTTCTTCTCCACTTAAACTATTTGGTTGATTGAAACCAAATTACATGTGAAGCGTCTATCGAAAGTAAAAATGATAGTTTGTTAGTGAGAACTGGGTCACATGACCAATATGGCCGCCATGCACATATATGGCTTTTTTTAAATCTTCTTCTTAGGAAACAAACGGGCGATGTTTTTGAAACTTGGTATCCATCATCGGAGACTCGGGCCTCTACAAGTTGGTTCAAATAATGGCCTTTGCTTGACCTTGTCGTGTTTTAGGACATTTGTATGGAAAAAGGCAAAACAGTGTTTTTTCTGATTGCATGGTAGCCTTTGGCATCAGAAATGATATTTGCAATTAGCTGAATGGAAGCTTATCAATTCCAAAGGTCAAGGTCATTTACTGACCTTTGTCCTGGATGGCTCAGAATCAGTATTTTTATTTTCTTCTTCACTTAAACTGCTGGTCGGATTAGAACCAAATTACATGCAAAGCCTCTTTGGAAAGTATAAACAAACTTTGTTAGTAAGAAACTGACTCACATAACCAATAGGGCCCCCCCTGCACATATATGGTAAAAACCTTCTTCTCAGGAACCGAACGGCCGATGACCTTGAATCTTGATATGCAACATCGGTAACTCAGGCCCTTCCGAGTTTGTTCAAACGATAACCTTTGGTTGACCTTGATATGTTTTACGTTAAGATCAAATTTGGTCACTTAGAAATTTGTATGAGTGGATTTTTCAGATTGCATGGTAGCCTGTGGCATCAGAAATGATATTTGCAATCAGGTATTAGCAACCGACGCACATCCCAGTCTACAAAAGGTGTATAAAGATTAAATATGACACATGCATGGTGTCCAACACCAGAGACGCGTCTCTTCTTTCGCTATACATTTATCGGATATTTACAACAGGGCAACCGGCAAGTTAGCAGTACGCCATATCCCGCCGGTTCATTAAAGAGCAGATACATCAAAAAACACTGACGTGCCACACCACAATTGGTGTTAAAAGAGACAAGTTTGTCAAAGTAACGGTAATCAATACTTAACATCACCATCCAATACCGGTTAACCCACAGGAGAGGGCGGAGCTAAGCGATTGTCAAAATCTACTGCTTCGCGATCCATATTTAATATTGTTTGGATCACGGGTCATGTAAAAAATCAATCACCAGTTAGCGTATATTCGCCATGAGGAGCTTGGCAAGCAATGGAGATTCAGATCAGGCGCCACAGAACGCGGCGTCAAAGTACATCCAAAAAGCGCGGATTTTTAATGTCATAGGCTACTCTACATGTCATTCTATCGGCGTCTGATCGGGGTCTACACTCATAAAAAGTGGAATCTAGGGCTTGAACGAAAGTTTGGATCTCAGTCCGGGACTATTTTCCCAGCCTACACCCGGTGGGTCGCTTCCCCTTTGCGCCGTTCGCCTTTGTCGTCCGCTCGCGACTGCCGACGACTGTCCGGTCTGATTACATACATGTGCATACCTTTATCTATAATCTTGATTTAGGTTTGCTACGTCCTAGCGCTTCTTCTTCTTCTTATCATACTAGAGAAAATTACTATTACCTAATATTTTAAATTAACCCTGCTTTCACAAAACAACTTTGTACACAATGGTTCTAACGTGTATCCACGATCTGTGTCGGATATCAGTTTTTCATCGGAAAATATTCGTTCTTTTCGGCGGTAGGGTTTGCAGTGTATTTGTATGGGCGTGTACTACTACTACTAATAATAATAATAATAATCGACCTTATTTATAGAGGTTAACACATTTAGTACTAGTACAAATCTTCCATGTGGCCCTCTTTTCCTGGGTAGAAACCAGTACTGAGCAATGTGGATAAAGTCTCTTGCTCAAGGAAACAACACATGGCACATGTGAGGATCGAACCCGGTACCTCTCGATCTCAAAGCCGATGCTTTACCACTGCACCACTGCGCTCGTAATGAATGTATCTGTTTACACCTGTGTATTGGCTGGTTAGAGAGAGAGAGAGAGAGAGAGAGAGAGAGAGAGAGAGAGAGAGAGACGCAACTATAATATTTTATTACACTTACCACTCTGGAGTGAACATAATATCCCATTCATATTTTTCTTTAGCGTGTTGGCCACACGTCTGACTACACATGCTCGTGCAGAACATGCTTTGTAACGGCCCATTTATTTTTCACACGTTTCATGCTCTATGATTTTTTGAATGGAACATAGTTTACTGCATACGGACCAGTCTGAGCAAAACTTGCCGTTCTTGATAAAAAAAACCTAGCTTTGCATATAGTGCAGATCCAGACCAGATGGCTTCTGAGTCTGATCGGGATCTGCACTGTTTGAAATTACATAAGCTATCTGATTGGTTTAAAGTCAGGAAAGGGTGTGGTCGGATAAATAAAATAAATAATATTAATAAATGATGAAAAAATAAGTTTGTTACATGAAACAGTGTGTTTGCACAACGTAATAAGTTTGTTGCATGAAACAGTATGTTTGCACAACGTTTTGCTCCTCTTTATCCTATTGTATAACCCATCGCGACCACGCGCCTGTATGGTTTTGACCTCCTTGAACCCCACTTTTACACAGTAAAACTGGAGTTTACAGAGGATAAACCTTATTTTTCTTGTTTCTGCTCTGGGGCTGGATTGGGGGTGCTCGTTAGAGCCGCATCGATAAGGCGGTTCGTGCGGGCACCCGCGGTCTATGTTTTGGACAGAGATTGGAAAATTGTTTCCAATTTCTTTTGTTCGGAGATAGGATTTGCAGTGTATTTGTATAGGCGTGTTTTCGCGATGCTGAGAGAAATAAATTTTGATTTGATTTTTGTTGATTGACAAATTCGAAGCACACAATGCCATAGATTCGGTGCTGTTTCAGCGTCGCGTGCTCAAAACACACAGAGAGAGAGAGAGAGAGAGAGAGAGAGAGAGAGAGAGAGAGAGAGAGAGAGAGAGAGCGAGAGAGAGAGAGAGAGAGAGAGAGAGAGAGAGAGAGAGAGAGTAAGTACTGATTTCATCTCGTAAAATTTAATGTTGCCCTCTGGTTGTTTTGTTTTGTTTGTGTTTTATTTATTTATTTATTTATTTTTTATTTTTTTTTTTTTTGACTTATACTTTGCCGCCGAACGTTGCATATTTGTATCGCTCCTCTTGTTATTACATTTATTTGTAATCAGAGTGAATAAAAGATTTGATTGATTTGAATGTATTTTTTACACGAATCCTTGTAATTTATCCTCCTTGTGCAATTCCAATACATACAGAAATTGTCGGCCCCCGCCCATCGGGGCTTGAAGAAAGAGATGGGCTGCATGAGGCTTCCACGCAGACTACACAACTACTGGTAAAGCGCTTAGAGGATTTAAGCCTACCCGTGCAAAGCGATGCGAGGCAGCCCGCCCATACTTATAAACCCTTTTGGTTTCATTGGGTGACAGGGCTTGAGATGTCATTTCATCTCAATGACGGATAAAAGTCCCAAAATTGGAAGCAACGTCTCCAAAATGATCTTTACGGTGTTGAAGGGGACGTTAAATCTCAAATCAAACAAACAAACAGAAATGGGCACAACAGGAAGCTCAGTTAAAAAGTGGCTTTAGTGTATATTTAACCCATAACAACCCCTACTTTTGCAAACAGAGATGAGGTCCTACACTGTTTGTCATGCAGCTTGTGAATGATGTTAAGAAATTTTAATGTTTGGCAGTCAGCAATGGCTGTGGCTAAATTTATTTATTCAGCAGGATAAGGGTTAAGACCTGTTGGTTTTTCTGGGTTTCTTCTCTTTTTGACCGCCCATTTTGTCCAGTTGTGAGGAAGGTTTCAAAATTTAAAAGGCTGGACCCATAAGGTCTCCTGGGAGCACGCAAAAATCCGCCCAAATATTGTACTAACCGTCGAGTCGAGCAATTATTTTTGAGACTTTGAGTGGAATGCATACACCTTCAGGGGAGGCAACTCCTTCAAGCGTATTTTAGTCTCCCATGTCAATCAGGGTCAACTCTTAAAGGAAAGAATTTGCTCCTGAGGAGCAAATTCTTTCCTTTTAGAGTATATCACTATTTCGTGGGACAAAGCTTATAGAAAAGCAAACAGGAAGTTCCGAAAGTTGTCCCCTTTTGAAAAATGGTGGAAAATCTGCCAAGTCATTCCCCTCAGCATTCATGTCACCAATAACAGACTTTAATTGACCAATATTTCTGCGTTTCTGTTGACTGTTTGTTTACTTGATTTGAGGTTTAACATCCCCATTAACACTATTTAGGTCATTTTTGAGACATTACTTCTAGTTTTGTGTGAAATTTTACACAACAGTTAGATAAAATGACATTTCAATCCCAGTGAAATGGTCCCAACTCGCCAGGGCAGGCTTAGGGACTTTATGGCTAAAGTTAACAGACATCTGAAGCGTTGCATGCTGTGCCAGTATTATAGGCTGTTGTGTTAGGCAGCACCATGAACATGTGTCTCTTAAGGATCCGAAAGACTTTGGGGCTTGAACCATATGTAATAGAATAACCGGGGTTAACAGAGGTACATCTTACTTTTCTTATTTCTGCTCATAATATAGATTGTGGGTACTCGTTAGAACCGCCTCGATTAGGCGATACTAACGAGTATCCACAATCTATATTTTGAGCAGAAATAAGAAAAATTCGATGAGGCGATACGAGCATCCACAATCAATATTTTGAGCAGAAATACACACAACTGTACGTATAGGTCATTTTGGAGACGTTGCTTCCGACTTTGTGGGACTTTTACCCGACATTGTGATGAAATGACATCTCAAGCCCTGTCGCCACATCGAGGTTTTAACGAGTATCCACAAGCTCTGTTTTGAGCAGACTATAGATTGTGGGTACTGCTAGTTAGAACCGCTTCGATGTTTTAACGAGTATCCACAATCTCCTTTTCAGCAGTATTGAAAATCGATTGTAACATTAAGTGACAGCGCTATTGTCCCGCCCACGCTTTTAACGTTCAAAGACGGTTGTCAATCATCGCAAATACCAGTTCAGAAGCACGTGATGGAGAGTTCAAAACGGTGCTACAAAGCTTTCGGCACGTATTTGATATTCGTCTCAAACAAGATCAAAAGTGCGTCTGAGAGAAGGCCTAGTGCTAACTTGCCGGTTGCGTTGTTGTACATTATGGTTAATTGGCGCATGCCCTTTTGAGGATGAAACAAGGCGCATGCGCTGTTGGTAAAATGATCATGTTGCTAACCGCCAGGTATCTAATATAGATGACAGTGCTTACGGTACAAATTTACTAATGGTATTTTGCTAAGAAATAACAATGAATGGGGGTGATTAAATTATTATATAATTATTATTTCTGTCATTTTTATGACCTACTCAATAGCAGTCATATGTATATAACGTCAAACTGTTTGAATAAGACGGTTCGATATAAATCGAAAGTAGAACATCGGAGGGTTAAAAATAGCCATCGGAAGAGATGGCAAATCCCCCGACCAAAAGCCAATATGGCCTTCAGAAGATTGTTCACCAACAGAAAGTGCACCAGAATTAAACCAGCAATATATTACAAAAATATTGCAGTTATGGCCATAACAAGATTATACTTCAGGAGAGATAACTAAAAAACCTGGGTACTCAGAACTGTGGTTCTTGCACATGACATGCCTGCTTAAGCTCATGCATTTCTGTACAAAGTACCATCAATATGTCTCAAAGGGTGTTGGAGATCACAAGCTGGTCATACTGTTATATTGGAAGGGTAGATAAATCAAATATTTATCATAGCACCCAGAATTGTGGTTCTTAGGCATGCAGCCCCATCTCAACCCTGTATACAATTGTGCCAAGTATCATCAATATATCTCAAAGGGTATTGGAGTTATGGCCATCAAAAGGTTATATTGTCAGGGGAGATAATTAAACAAGAGGGCCATGATGGCCCTGGATCGCTCACCTGACCCTATGATAGAGTAACAAGTGGGCCTCGGGGAGGGCCATTATTGACCCCCAGGGCTACAATGTGCATAATGTTGAGGGAGGTCTAAAAAGGTGAAGCTTCATACCAAATATCAACAAGAGGCCCATGGGCCACGATGCTCACCAGAGCTCAGGCGGGCACTGCCCACTGGCAGCCATGTTTGGTTTTAATTTATTGATTATAAAGTCTCCCAAATGAACCCCCATTCCATGTGGACTCTGTATCTGAAATATTAGGCCTTTTATGAAGTGGAGGGGTGGGAGATGACCCAACAGAGCCCAATTTGATATCATTGAATGCATCTTATCATAAGGAACAAGAAAATATATGGTTCATGGGTGGGGGGTTTTAACGGTTTCTCAGATATTGGGCCTTTTATGAAGTGAAGGGGGTGGGGAATGGCCCGGGCACATCCCAAGAGACCCCAAGGTTGGTGTCTCTGAATGCGTTTTATCATAAGAAACAAGAATATATATGGTTTAGGGGTGGGAATCTGATAGGGTTTCCGAGATTTATTTGAAATGAAGTGGAAGGGTGGGGCATGGCCCCCGCACACCCCTGAAGACACCTAGGTTGGAATTACTGAATGCATCTTATCATAAAGAACAAGAATATATATGGATAAGGGGTGGGCATCTGAACGGTTTCTGAGAATTTGGGCCTTTTATGGAGTGGAGGGGATGGGACATGGCCGTGGCACATCCCAGAGGACCCCCAGGTTGGTGTCATCAAATGCGTCTTATCATAAGAAACAAGTGGAGGGGTGGGGCAATGGCGTATCCCGGGAGACCCCTAGGTTGGTATCACGGAATACGTCTTATCATCAGAAACAAGAATAAATATGGTTTAGGGGTGGGGATCTGAACGCTTTCTGAAAAATTGTACCCTTTTTTGAAGTGGAGAAGGTGGGGCTTGGCCCGGGCACTTCCCAGAGGACTCCCAGGTTGGTGTCACTGAATGTGTCTTATCATAAGCAAGAATATATATGGTTTTGGGGTGGGGATCTGAATGGTTTCTGAGATATATGGCCTTTTATGAAGTGGAGGGGGTGGGGCAGGGCCCTGGCCCATCCCAGGAGGCCCCCCCCCCCCAGGTTGGTGTCACTGAATGTGTCTTATCACACAAGGAACAATAATATATATGGTTTAGGGGTAGGGATCTGTAAGGTTTCCGAGATATTGGGCCTTTAATGAAGTGAGGGGGTGGGACAAGGCCCCAGCGCATCCTGGGGGCCCATAGGTTGGTGTAAATGAATGCATCTTATCATAAAGAAAAAGAATATATATGGTTTAGGGGTGGGGGTCTAAACGGTTTCTGAGATATATGGCCTTTTATGTAGTGGAGGGGGTGGGGCATGACCCCGGCGCATCCCAGGCCCCCAGGTTAGTGTAACTGAATGTGTCTTATCATAAGGAACAAGAATATATATGGTTTAGGGGTGGGGATCTGTAAGGTTTCCGAGATATTGGGCCTTTTATGAAGTGGAGGGGGGTGGGGCAAGGCCCCAGCACATCCGGGGGCCCCCAGGTTGGTGTCAATGAATGTGTCTTATCATAAGGAACAATAATATATATGGTTAAGGGGTGGGGATCTGTAAGGTTTTGGAGTTATGGCCATCACAAGGTTATATTGTCAGGGGAGATAATTCAAAAACCAGGGCACCCAGAGTTGTGGTTCTTGAACGTGACACACCTGCTTAACCTCATCTACAACTGTACCAAGTACCATTAATATATCTCAAAGAGTATTGGAGATGTGGCAATCACAAGGTAGTGATTCTATATTATTGGAAGGGGAGATAACTCAAAAACCATGGCACCTAGAGTTGTGGTTCTTGTGCATGACACACCGTCTCGGCCTTGTTAACAACTGTGCCAGGTATCATCAATATATCTTATAGGGTATTGGAGTTATGGCCATCACAAGATAGTCATTCAATTTTATTGGAAGGGGAGATAACTCAAAAACCATGACAACCAGAGTTGTGGTTCTTATGCATGACACGCTGTCTCAGCCTTGTGAACAACTGTGCCAAGTACCATCAACATAACTCAAAGGGTATTGGAGTTATGGCCATCACAAAGTAGTCATTCTATTTTATTAAAAGGGGAGATAACTCAAAAAGTATGACATCCAGAGTTCTGGTTCTTGCGCATGACACACCGTCTCAGCCTTGTGAACAATTGTGCCAAGAACCATCAATGAATCTCAAAGGGTATAGGAGTTATGGCCATCACAAGGTTGCGTCTACGGACGGACGGACGGACGGACGCCAGGCTGATCGCTATATCCCCCGAACCTATTCGGTCGGGGGATAAAAATGGTAGTCTCTCGCTTTGACTCTCGATAGTCAAAAATGAGTAGAGACGAATTGTACTGTATGTCCAAAGTAAACACGTATATTATCGATAAAAATACAAAAAAAAAAAATAAAAAATTGGGAGATCTGTCTTTGTGCACAGAAGCACTATTAATCCAGACACCATGCGTCCCTGAAATTAGGTCACAAGAATTTGCGTAGTGAAAACTGGCTGTATGTTCTTTACAAAAACACTTGATAACCTTATTTATACCTGCTTGAGAGTACCTGTAAATATCTTTGTAATGCACATAGATTATAATCATTTCAAGGGCTCAAATTTAGAGTGCGCATGTTAAAGTGAGCAGTGATTTAGTGTACAAAACCCGAGGATATCCGAATGCCTAATTATATTAAATTATGCAAAAGCAAACACTGCAAACAAAGTTGTTAGTGGGATGGCGACTGATTGAAGCAGTTCAAACGAGTATCCACAAGCTATGGTTTCATTCAAGAACAAATAAGAACAAGAATTCCACAGAAGGCGGCGTCGCACCTGCTAGGGGCAAAAGTCACAGGAGCCACAATCAGAACGTTGTTGTTAAATAAGTAAATTTCATTCTTACAGTTGGTAGTTGGTGTATAATGTGTCAAAGTCACTGGACCAAAAAATATAGGCCATGGTCACCAGGTCAAGGTATGTGCCAAATCAGTACATCGAGGAGAAGCACTATGCAAGGCTTGGTGGCTGTAGGCCATTTATTTTAGGACATATAGAACATTGACATAAAATATGTTAAAGTCACTAGAATGCATAATATGGGTCAAGTTCACCAGGTCAAAGTACTCGCAGAGTCAATAAATGTAAGAGAAGCACCATGCAAGGTTTTGTGGTTGTAGGCCTTATAGTTAAGAAGATATGGCATGTCAACCTGAAATGTGAAAAAGTCAGTGGAGTACGATGAATAGGTCAACGTCAACAAGTCACGGTACATGCACTGTCAGTTCATCTAGAAGCAGCATCATACAAGATTAGATGGTTGTAGGCGTACTATTTGCAGAGATCTGGAACTTCGACGTAAAATATGTCAAAGTCGCTGGAGCGTAAAATATAGGTCATGGTCACCAGGTCAAGGTACCTGCAGAGTCAGTACATCTAGGAGAAGCATTATGCAAGATTTGATGGTTGCGAGCCTTTTATTTGAGGAGATCTGGAGCTTCGACGTAAAATGTGTCAAAGTATGTGGAGAGTAGAATATAGGTCAAGGTCACCATGTCAATGTACCTGCAGTGTCGGTACATCTAGGAGAAGCACTATGCAAGATTTTATGGTTGTAGGCCTTTTATTTGACAAGATCTGGAACATCAACTTAATTTGTGTCAAAGTCACTGGAGCGTAAAATATAGGTCAAGATCAACCGGGTCAAGGTGCTTGCCTAGTCAGGAGCTTAGGATAAAGTTTCATGAAAGGTTTGATGACTGTTTAGTCGTATAGTTGATTACAATACAAACTTCGACGTTACGGCCAAAGTCACTGGAGCGCAAAATATAGGTTAAAGTCTCCAGGTCAAGGTGCCTACAAAGTCAGATCAGGGAGATGCTTTATGTAAGGTTAGATAGGAGCTCAAGCTTGTAGTTGGCTTAAATGAAAACTTTGACGTAACTGTCGAACTTCGACGGAAATGTTAACAGACGGACGGACGGACGGACGAACGGATGCAAAATATAGGTCAAAGTCACCAGGTCAAGTTGCTTACAAAGTGAGAAGGTCTATGAGATGTTTCATCTAAGGTTTGATGGTAGCTGAGGTTTGTAAAATAAAAACTTTGACGTAAATGTCGAACTTCGACGTAAATGTTAACAGACGGACGGACGAACAGACGGCCGCACGGTCGAACGGACGCACAGACGCACGGACGGAAAATCGGACGCCTATGTCGCACCCTGCTACAAGCAGATGCGACAAAAATAATGTATGCCTTTTAACCTCCAGTTTTCCTTTCAAGGTGTATTATGATTAGTTAATGTGGTGCCATGTACAACCACGTGGTATGGTTCGGTTTTATCCGTGCCGCCCAACGAATCGATAAGGAACCCTGCAGGCACAAAACGTTGACTCAACGTTGAACTAACGTTGAAACAACGTTTTCAACGTTGTTTCAACGTTAGTTCAACGTTGAGTGCCTGCTGGGATACATCAGTTTTGGTGAAATCCGTAACAAAAATCAGCGCCGGTTATTAATCCTCCGCCGCGAAGCGGAGCGGGGATTATAGGAATGGCCTTCGTCTGTCCGTCTGTCTGTCCATAACTCATTCTTGTCCGCTCCATATCTCCTGAACCTTTTGATAGATTTTCATTAAACTTTGGTCAAATATTCGTCTCAGTGAGCTGATGTGCAGAACCCATAAATGAACCATGCCAACTCAGGTAAGGTCACAAGGTTGAGCCGGGATACAAAGTGCGACAGGGGATTTGGCTGTGCCTCAAACTGCTCTCTTGTTTAAATTGGTTTACAGTCATGTCCCGTGAAACAATTTTATTCTGTTCATAAAGGCATTTGAAACTTTTGTGGAATTAATTTTAATTTCAATATTAAAATGCTTACTATCTTGAGTAAAAAATATCCTTGGTCAATCTTGTGCAGGTTTTAAAAACTAATATTTCGGACTACCCTTGGGGGGGGGGGGGGGGGGGGTATTGATATTTTGGAAAGGATGGTAACCGCTGAAGGCGTACTCATTCCCAAAGAGTTGTCAGGATTTTGTTTGTTTGATTGGTTTGAGGTTTAACGTCCCCGTCAACACTGTAAAGGCCATTTTGGAGACGTCGCTTCCAATTTTGTGGGACTTTTATCCGACATTGGGATAAAATGACATCTCCAAGTCCTGTCGCCCAATGAAACCAATAGAGTTTATAAGCATGGACGGTCCGACTCGCGCACCGCTTTGCCTGGGCAAGCTTAGATCCTCCAAGCGGTTTACCAGTACTCGTGTGTTGGTTGGTTTCAGCTCTGCGTGGAAGCATCATGCAGCCCATATATTTCTTTAAGCCCCGATGGGCGGGGGCCGAACAAAATGTGATGAAAGAATGCAATAAACTCAACATTTTTCTACCTTTTTTGTGTTGTATAATTTTATTTTATTTTGTGTTTTCTTCCTTAATGTTTTAGAAGACTGTAAGTTGCAAGATTTTGTTTCCCCCAATAAACCGCGACAATAAATACATACTCGACTTTCTGCGCATGACTGTTTCTTTTTAACTCTATTTGTACCAAATGGAATCTTCCCCCTTATATATAACATGAGTCCATTTCAAAATTTAGGGGTGTCAGGTTATGTTTTCTTCAAAATTTATTAGAAAATGGCTGAACTTTTTGCAAACAGTGTAGGCCCTGATCAGACGCCGCGTTCTGCGGCGTCTGATCTGGGCCTGCACTGTTTACCAGGGTACCCGTCTAGGGGTTTCTGGTACTAAATGGGTTAAAGGCAATGTATGGTTCATAACTACCTTATGGCAATGATTGTTGATTTAGCGCATATTGCTTTATGCCTACCCCCACCAACCCCGAGTAGCTTTATTAGACATGTCATCGTTTACTACATACGAAACTTCATTACCCTGAGAATAAAAAGAACAAATGATTTTCCACAGAAGGGCAAGCCCTCTGGGATATGCCCTAAAATACGTTCAGCTTGTTATATGTCACCGGCTAAAAGTAATTTTCGTTCTGCAACAGTGCTTGTCGTTTCATAGGAAAACTTTCTACGCCCCTGAAAAATCCTAATCAGCGTGTTCATCCGTATTCTCTCCCTCCCATTCGTTGAGATCCTCGCACATAGGCAATGTGTCCAGCTTGAATTTTGACTAGACTATGACCAGCCAAGCAGGTCTTTAAAGCGTTCACCAGTTTCACGCCATAAGATATATTTTGTATTCCAGCGACTGTCGAATTAATTTGTCACTTTATATGAAATTCCTATTGCTGTAGTATCAAAACTGCCCTTTTTCTTGAATTTCGAAGGATTTACAATTTTGGAATTATTGGCTCACAAAACAGAAATCATTAAGGTAAAAGATTTTGTTTTCTAATGATGAACAGAAATAAGATTACAGCAGAGTTTCAATGGCTCCGAACATCTTTGGGACTATGAAAATCTATTAAGATATGTTTTAGACTGGGAAAGTTGCATTTCTTCTCGGGGATTTGTTTGCTTGTTTGTTTGTTTTATTTGAGGTTTAACGTCCCCGTCAACACTGTATATGTCATTTAGGAGACGTTGCTTCCATTTTTGTGAGATTTTAACCGGACACTGAGATGAAATGACATCTCAAGCCCTATCGCCTATTGAAACCAAATAGTTTTATAAGCGCGGACGGTCCGACTCGCACCGCTTCGCCTGGGCAGGCTTAGATCCTCTAAGCGGTTGACCAGTACTCATGCGTTGTCGGTTTCAGCTCTGCGTAGAAGCATCATGCAGCCCATCTATTTCTTCAAGCCCCGAAGGGCGGGGGCTATACTTAGGGATGTCTTTTTGATCTTGTATCAAAAAAGGTACGCCATGTGTATTCATGAGTATTCGATTCGGGTACACGCAACATAGAAAAGAGGCCCCGCCCATCGGGGTTAGGAGAAATAGATTGCGCTGCATGGTGCTTCCACGCAGAGCTAAAACCGACCGCACACGAGTACTGGTAAACCGCCTAGAATGTCATTTCATCTCATTGTCGGGTAAAAGTCCCACCAAAAAGCGGAAGCAACGTCTCCAAAATGACCTAAGTTGTGTTGACGGGGACGTTAAACCTCAATTCAAACAAAACAACATAGAAAAGGAGATAAAAAGAAGATAAAAAGTCTCCTTAAATTATATGGAAATACGTTTCATCTTCAGCCATCGGGATTCAAAACGTTTGAATAAGACATGGTGACTGAGTCATCATGCAGTGTTCATATCATGCAAACATGCTTATATATTGCACACCCCCCTCCCCCCTCCCTCCGAAACACCACTTTTATATTGTAAAACTTGGGTCTAAAGGGGTATACATGTACATTATTTTTCATATTTCTACTCAAAAATAGATTGTGGGTACTCGTAAAAACTGTATTTTGTTTATCTTGGATCGATTGTTAATCGAGCCTAGGTTACTAATGGATCCCACATATATTGCTATTGCCCACGTGACTATCGCTGACCAATGAAGTCGAACCGCGCAAATAGCATTTGGACAAAATTTAGGTTACTGTTGTTAAAAAAGCACCGTTTTTTTTTTTTGGGGGGGGGGGGGGGGTCACTGGTGCTCGTTAGAACCGCATCACTAAACCACCTCCATGAGACCGCACGTTTTAACGAGTACCCACAGTGTATGTTTGGGACAGAAAAAATATATATTTACCGCCTGTTACCACAGTTTTCTCTATAAAGTGTGGGGTTTGCATGGGTATTCATAAGACGGGACCTTTACCGCGATGTCTGCCTTTTATGAAACAATTTCTTTCCATATACGTGTATACAGAAAATCCTCGCTATAACGACAGTATTTGTCCCTATATATAGAATTTTGTTTGGCGATTCTCACAAATATACACAACATGTTTGTATAAATTAATAAAATACATACTACGAGGGTAGGCTGAAAGGTTCTAAGCCTGACCAAGAAGCAGGCATCGAACAGCCAGGAAATTTTTTATTCATTAAATCCAAACCTTTATTACTTGATTTGACTCAAATGAGTTCCAGTTTCCCTGCAATAACGTAGAAATTCTAGACTTTGAAAATTGATACTAGCACGTTTTTGAGTAAATGGACAAAATCTGGCATCGTGGTGTCATCAAATACCTCCATAAAAAGGGGTTAGCTCCTAAGGACATTCATGCCGATATGGTTGCTACATTAGGGGATGATGCTCCTTCGTATGCAACCGTGAAAAGGTGGGCAGCAAATTTTAAAATGGGCAAGGACAGCCTTGAAGATGATGACCGGTGTGGACGACCCACAAAGGCAACAACTGAGGAAACCATCAGCCAAGTGCACAGGGCCGTGATGGATGACAGGCGTTTAACTGTGAATCAGTTAGCTACCACTGTTGGCATCTCCCGTGAACGAGTAGAGAACATTCTATACAGTGAATTAGAAATGTCGAAGGTTTACGCCAGACGGGTGCCACGGCTTTTGGCGCCTGACCAAAAGTTGACCAGACTGAACCTGTCACAAGCCAACTTGGCTGTTTTTGAAGCAGACCAAGATAGTTTTCTTGGCCGTTTTGTCACTCAGGATGAGTGTTGGGTTCATCACTTTGAGCCAGAGACCAAAAGACAATCCATGCAATGGAAGCACCCTGGCTCACCCCCTCCAAAGAAGGCAAAGGTCGTCTCCTCTGCAGGGAATGTGATGGCATCAGTGTTTTGGGATGCCAAGGGTATAATATACATAGATTACCTTCGAAGGGGCAGAACAATTAATGGGGAGTATTATGCAGATCTGCTAAAACGATTGCGAAAAGCAATTAAGGCTAAACGGCCCGGAAAATTGTTCCATCAGGACAATGCGCCTGCTCATAAATCGGTTGTCGCAATGGCTGCTGTGCATGACTGTGGCTTCACACTTGTCCGTCTACCTCCGTATTCACCTGGTCTAGCTCCATCAGATTATTTCCTGTTATCACACATGAAAAATCACTTGGCTGGGCAGCATTATCGGTCAGACGAGGAGGCGATAGCTGTGGAGGAGTTTTTAAGGGACCAAGATGAGACCTTCTATACCACTGGGATCCAAGGACTCCAGCATCGCTGGAGGAAGTGTATGGACAGGAAGGGAGACTATGGACAGGAAGGGAGACTATGTTGAAAAATAAGGCACTTTCAGCGTGGACAAACCATTGGGTCTTGGTCAGGCTCAGAACTTTTCAGCCTACCCTCGTAAGATAAATAAATATCTCAATTAATTCGTCTCATTCGGGGCCGGCAACATTCTTTCGTGAAGATTGATCATGAAATCTTTTTTAAGGCCATTCTCTCCCTTCCGCTGATTCAAGAAGGGCAGTTGTCAGTTTCTGGCGAAAGAATGCGCACTGTACTGGTGAACCGCTGACGTATAAGCCCGCCCAAGAAAAGTGTGGATTGGTAAACTGACCGGCTCAAAAATGACCTAAATAGTGTTGACTTGGCCGTTAAACTCCTATACAAACAAAAATCCTCTCATCCTGGGCTAAGGATTCGTCTGTCGTTATATAGAATATAAAGAGAGTTGAATATAAGTATGTCAGATAAGGGAGGCAGGATAATTTTTGCAGTAGTAACACCTAATTTAAACAGTATCTACGCCTGTTAAACGGCGGCTTCTGGGGTTTAGTATTTTAGAATTGGCCAATTTAAGCAGGGGCTTGAAGAAATAGATGGGCTTCATGATGCTTCCACGACCGCACACGAGTATTGGTAAACCGCTTAGAGAATCTAAGCCTGCGAAGGCAAAGCCGTGCGTGTCGGACCGTCCATGCTTATAAACCCTACCGGTATCATTGGGCGACAGTTTTTTGTTTGTTTGATTTGAGGTTTAACGTCCCCGTCAACACTGTAAAGGTCATTTTGGAGACGTTGCTTCCAATTTTGTGGGACTTTTACCCGACATTGAGATGAAATGACATCTCAAGCCCTGTCGCCCAATGAAACCAATAGGGTTTATTAGCATGGACGGTCCGCCTCGCACTGCGGTTCCTGGACAGGCTTAGATCCTCCAAGCGGTTTACCAGTACTAGTGTGCGGGCCGGATTCAGCTCTGCGTGGAAGCATCAGGCAGCCCATATATTTCTTCAAGCCCCTATGGGCGGGGGCTTCATTGGGCGACAGGGCTTGAGATGTCATTTCATCTCAATGTCGGGTAAAAGTCCCACAAAATTGGAAGCAAGGTCTCAAAAATGACCTAAACAGTTTTGGCGGGGACGTTAAACCTGAAATCAAACAAACAAACAAAACAAACAATTTAAGCACATATACATGTAATACCTAAGTATATAAGTCGTTTGGAAAGTCATAAATATTATTTACAAAGTTTCCTCATTGTTTGTTTGTTTGATTTCAGGTTTAACGTCCCCGTCAACACTGTAAAGGTCATTTTGGAGACGTTGCTTCCAATTTTGTGGGACTTTTACCCGACATTGAGATGAAATGACATCTCAAGCCCTGTCGCCCAATGAAACCAATAGGGTTTATTAGCATGGACGGTCCGCCTCGCACTGCGGTTCCTGGACTGGCTTAGATCCTCTAAGCGGTTTACCAGTACTAGTGTGCGGGCCTGATTCAGCTCTGCGTGGAAGCATCATGCAGCCCATATTTTTCTACAAGCCCCTATGGGCGGGGGCCGTTTCCTCATTGTACTTCTGGTTTACGACCGAAATTCTTTTAATTTCAAAAAAGAAGGAAATATGATATGAGTCAGCGCACGACAAAACCTGCAATAAGACATGTGCGCACAACGAAGACTCAGATAAGCCTGCGCGTCCGCGCAGTCTGATCAGAGTCTTCGTTTTGCGCTCTAATGATATATAAGGGCCCAATGCTCCTTCATGCAGCAAGAGAAGTTTCTGGTTAGACTATGTGCCATGGATGCGCGGGCTTATCTAAGTCTTCGTTCGGCGCACATGTCTTATTGTAGGTTTTGTCGTGCGCTGGCTCAATTATTATCTTGATCTGTGCGACAAAATAGATATGCTGTGACCCTTTTTGTACCAAATGGAATCTTCCTCCTGATATTTAGCAGGAGTCCATTTCAAAATTTAAGGGTGCCAGGTTGGTGTTTCTTCAAAATGTATTTGGAAAATGGTGAATCACTTTGCAAACAGGTTAGGTCCTGGTCGAGTTCTGTGGCGTCTGATCTGAGCCTGCACTGTTTGCTAATTACCCGTTTGGGGGTTTCTGGTACCAAATGGGTCTGACGATCTCTTTAATAACTCTGCTTACATTACGATAACACACCCGTGCCACATAGAGCATTTTTCACATCTCCAAAATGGCTACTTTTCTGATGAAAATCCGTGTGATATTTTTCTAATTTGTGTTGCAAACATAGGTTGTGAGTGCTCGTCAGAACCGCCTAATTGAGGCGGTTCTAACGAGTACCCACAACCTATGGATTTAAGCAAAAATGAGAAAAATAATGTATATCCCCGTAAACCCAAGTTTTCTCTACATACACTGGGGTATAAGGGGTGTTCATTTCACGGACTTGTTGACGTGATGACCGGAAACCCCGAAAAACACCGATATACGTATGGCTTGTCTCTGTAAATCGTGACTGAGAATATGTCATTTTTTGGGTCGGTTGTGTAGAAGCGTCCCACCTACTGTTGTCCACGTGACTATCGATGCCAGTATTCAAATCCAGGTACAGGTTATTTATAGCAGCGCGATTCTCCCTGTAACGTCAGAGCGCTGCGTAAGAAGTAAAATTTGCACTGGAACCGTGTACTAGGTCATTGGCAAACAGAGTAGACCGAGATCAGGCGCCACAGAGCGTCTGATCAGGATCTACACTGTGTGCTTACAGTACAGAATTTTAATGTTTAAACGAAACGGTCTGAATTGCCCGTTCAGATTCATTTTCCCAACTTACACTCAATGATAATCGACCATCAGTTCCGTTAGTGCTTTGACTTTATTTTTCAGTGAATATCATGTAAACATGTTCATGTAATGAACACCCAGTAAAAGCCCACTTAAGGGGAATGGGAACACCTGACAGATTTTTCCGCCATTTTTCGAAGGGAGACGACTTTCGGAACTTCCTGTTCGCTTTTCTATGAGCCCTAGCCCGCAGAAAAAGGGGTCTACTTTTAAAATAAAGAATTTGCTCCTCTGGAGCAAATTCTTTCCTGTAAGAGTTAACCCCTATTGACATGGGAGACAAAAACACTTTTGCAGGTGTTGCCTCCCCTGAAGGTGTACCCATTCCCCTTAATACAGAGAACAGGCCATTTAATAAGGCAAGGTAGACGACACACAAGTAATATCAACCCTTATTTTCTGTTGTGAATAATAATAATAATAATAATAATAATAATAATAATAATAATAATAATAATAATAACAACAATAACAAATAATATTTACGGGCCGCCGTGGCCTAGTGGAATAGAGCGCCGAGTCATAATCATTAAGTCACTCATCTCTGTGGGTTGCAGCCTGGCTCGGGTCATATTGGAGACGCCAAGTTCTGCAACGGATGGTCAGGTGGTTTTTCTCCGGATACTCCGGTTTTCGCCCCCCCCCCACCCCCCAAAATAAAAATAATAATAATAATAATGATAACAATAATGTTCCGTGGCGCTAAACGGGCTAAAGCGCAAGTGGGTTGATTTTGTTTTGCTTTATGCTACAATATACCTATGTTCTATCTTCAATGGTTCAATGGCCCCCGCTCATCGGGGCTCGAAGAAATAAATGGGCTGCATGATGCTTCCACGCAGAGCTGAAACCGACCGCACACGAGTACTGGTAAACCGCTTAGAAGGTCTAAGCATGCCCAGGCAAAGTGGTGCAAAGTGGTCCATGTTTAAAAACCCTTTAGGTTTCATTGGGCGACCGGGCTTGAGATGCAATTTCATCTCAATGTCGGGTAAAAGTCCCACATTGGAAGCAACGTCTGCTAAATGACCTAAATGGTGTTGATGGGGACGTATCATGGTTCAGTGATTCAAGCAAAGGTATCTTAGGTGACATATGTAAATGTGACATACACATGTTTTTTCATCATATAACTTCGTTACCATTTAGGGAATAACGGTATGTTATAAAAAATACATGACCACATGTATAATAATGCATGGTTACTGGTGCGTAAAACAATGATTGATTCTACGTTTTCTACTGCATTTTTTTTTCAATAAAATGTCATATATAATACTAATATGAAAAACAGAAACTGTGCTCATCGTTACAGAGGCCTCCGTGGTGTAGTGGTTACACTACTCGCCTTGTAAACCAAGGGTCGCGGGATCGATCCCGGGCTTCTCCAGCCTTTCGGATGAGTCTTTAAACCGAGGTCCCGTCTCCGTATGACCTCAGCTGTTGGTGGGACGTAAAACTCAATCACACACTCACTCAATGCTCATCGTTACAAAAACACGCCTATACAAATACATTGTAAACATTACCGTCGGAAAAAAACGAAAATTTAAGATGAAAAAAAATTGCGTCATTTTTCTTATTTCTGCTCTAAAATATCTGCTCAAAATATGGATTTTGGGTACTCATTAGAACCGCCTCATATTTTAGAGCAGAAATAAGAACAATATTCTTAAACTTCCGCTCAAAATATTGATTGTGGGTACTCGTTAGAACCGCCTCATCGAGGCGGTTCTAACGAGTACCAACAATCTATATTTTAGAGCAGAAATAAGAAAAAAAAAGGTTACCCCTATAAACCTCAATTTTACAATATAAAAGTGGGATTCAAGGGGTTCAAAATTATATAGGCGTATTTTCGTGATGATTTTCTATGAAGTTTATGAAACTCGCCTTTAAGGAGGTAGGGACGTTTCATAAATATCATACCAAAAAAACTTTCGTCTAAGGGTTTGTATCTTTAAACTGCCCAAAATTAGGCTCTCGGTGAACGATTTAGGTAAATTAATGTCCCATAAACACCTCTTTATATACATCTGCTCCTAGACATGGGTAGTGGATACTCGTTAGGAGCGAATTAATGAGGCGGTCCTATCGAACATCTACAATCAAATAAAAGGAATGTCACAAAATTTCATCGGCGATATCAAAGAACATCACGTTAAGAAGTCCTTGAAATGAACACCCCACTAAATCCCATTTTATATAGAGAAAACTGGAGTTTACAGGGGTATATATATTTTTTCTTATTTCTGCTCTGAGACATAGGTTGTGGGTAGTCGTTAGAACCGCCTCAACGAGGCGGTTCTAACGAGAATCAGAATCAGAATTGTTACTGGTGACACGTAAAATAACATTCATACACCTGTGATATGGGAAGTTAGTCCCTAGCTCTAACCAAAGAGGTAAACTTAGTTACACGGCCATCAGCACCTTCAGCTGTGGAAATAATTGAATCGGGAAGGGCATTGCAATCCCTTATGGTTCAGGGGAAGAACGATTCTTTATAGATGTCAGTTCCTGCAGTAAGGGTCTGAAACGCCAATGAATGGTGATTTCTACAGTGCCTAGCCGGGGGGACAAGGTCATCTGTTGGAATGTTAGCAGCACCCTTTAGACCTTTGTATAAAAGAATGAGCCTACTGTCTTTCCTCATTTTCTTGAGAGACTCCCATTTTAATTTTCCAAGTATTCCAGTCATGCTCACAGTTTCAAAGCAGAAATTGCATGTTACAAATCTAGCAGCTCTATTCTGAACTTTTTCAATTTCTTCGTTAAGGACCACTCCACTGGGGTCCCAGATACAACTGCCATATTCCAAGATTGGGCGAACAAGACCTTTATATGTGGCCTCTTTTACATCCTGTGGGCACTGATGAAGATTACGCCTCAGGAAACCAAGTGTTCTATTTGCCTTAGTACACATGTTGCTAATATGAGTATTCCATCTCAAGTTGTGTGTGATTGTCACACCGAGGTATTTAATGGAGTCCACATTCTCGAGGACCGTTCCCTCTAAGGTGAAAGAAGCCTTAACTTTATTAGATCTCTTCCTAGTTATCTGCATAATATTGCATTTAACTGGCTGAAATCTCATGCCCCATTTTCGGGCCCAACATCCTAATCTATCTATGTCATTCTGAAGTTTCAGTGAGTCGACTATCTGTATCTCTAATTTCCCGGTAGCAAACACAGTCGTCTGCGAACAGTCTTATTTCTGAGTCACTGTCAGTGGAAATATCATTGATGTACAGGGAGAACAACAGTGGACCAAGAACAGCCCCCCCCCCCCCCCCCCCCCCCCAATTCCGTAACCAAATAACGAAGTTCATGAGGTGGGGTATCAAAAGCCTTCTCAAAGTCCAGAATAAATGTGTCCACCTGTCCCCCTTTGTCCAAGATTTTTGCCCAGTCATTAATAACTGTGCTCAGCTAAGTTTGACAACTATGCCTTTTCCTAAATGCATTGTGTCTGTCTGACAAAACTTTATGTTCATCCAAGCGGGCCATGATGTTCGAGCAGATTATATGTTCAAGCAAATTAACCCAGAACACAAGTCAGAGACATAGGGCGATAATTACGGGTAAGAGCCTTATCTCCTTTTTTTAAGAGTGGACACATGTCCGCTAAGAGCCATTCTTTGAGGATTTCACCCGTATCAAGAGACTGTTGAAACACGTGTGCAAAAACTGGACCTAACTCATTTGCTAGTTCAGGTCCTAAGGCTTTACTGGGGTTTAAGCCTGGAAGTAACTCGATTACTCCTGCGGCTGACACAACAATATTATCCATGAATGGGACCGATCTTCCAGTCAGTGGAACCTCTGTGAATTCAGTTTTATTAAACGCATCATTGAATTGACCATCAAGTTCCTCTGCCCTTTCAGAGTCTGATTCAGCACCCTCAACCTATGTTTTGGGTACAAATAAGAAAAATATCTGAAATTTTCATCAGAAAAAAATGTCCGCTTTTGACACATGAAAAAATTGCTCTATACCTCACGGATGTGTTATCGTAATGATACGACAATGTCACATAGATGTGCTATCGGAGTAATCTAGGAGATCAATTTCTCGAACTCGTGCACATTACGATAACGCATCCATGTGATATAGTGCATTTTTCAAACCTCAATAAAGGTAAATTTTCTGATGAAAAGTTGTGATATTTTTCTTATTTATACTCCAAACATAGGTTTTGGGTGCTCGTTAGAACCGCCTCATTGAGGCGGCTCTAACGAGTACCCACAACCTTAGTCTTTGAGCAGAAATAGGGAAAATAATTATCACCCCCGTAAACCCCAGTTTTCTCTATATAAAGTGGGGTTAAGAGGGTCTTTATTTCACGGACTTGTTAACGTGAGGATATACACGGTGTATGATCGTTCCGCTTCCTTCCTCTTTTGGTCCGCGTTGCAGAAGCACCACATCCTCGTTGATCAAAATATGGAACCAATACCCCAAAATCCCCTTACAAAGGACAACAACAGTGAGATTAAACGGTAAGTAAGGCTCTCTACCAGATGACGGAACGATAAATAGCCAAATTGTTGAATTGCTGCATCAAGCAGATTTGAAAGTGGAATGACTTCTGTAAAACCTTTGATACATATTTGGGGACATTCCAGAGCATTGGAAATGAAGTTTTGAAGCCGCTTTTTGAACGAACTATTACTTTATATGAAACAGTGCCACATTTTAATACAAGGGAAATTCCTCCAAAGCATTCTTTATAAATACGGATACGCCTGGTGCCGTGAAAAAGAAACTATCTCGAGTTTTGAAAACCATGTCAGAGTCGCATCCTTCCTGCTGAAGTGCACCATGTCCACGAAGCGAATAGACTTTTAAGGTTTGAAGGAAAATGGCTCTTGATCACGCAGGAACCGGTTCCTGTCACAACGCGCTACATGTGTCTCTTTTAAACATTTGCAAATACCTCGAAATGGTAAAAGCAAATGAAAACTTCCCACACAAGCTTTCGCAGGCTATGTGTACGCCCCAGGGTCTAAATTCTGAGCTAAACAACAACTAATGATAAAAACTGCAATCACAAGCCCTCGAATTCGCAATGTTGTGGCGTAACCACTTCAATGAGATGGGCCCCGTCAAGCGATTTTTGTACTTATCGCCTATGCGAGCAGCGAAGGTTCAGGCGAGCCTGCGCATCCGCGCAGTCTCGCCAGAACCTTCGCTGCTCGCTCATACAAGCAGTGAATCAAGAGGAACCTTCAGACAGATAGCCATATCTCAGGCCCCTCTGAATGGCTGGGCATGCGCAGTTAAAATTTGTCATGACGGAATGCTCGAAGACACAAATTCGCTTGGCGGGCCTCAGATACAACAATTGCATTCTGAGTTGACGAAAAATCACTTTAAAGTTCCGCAGGCACAGACAGTCCTGTGATTATGCACGAAAAAATAAAGGCAAACTAACTTCTCTTACCGAAATCGTCTCCATCATTTTCATTCACGAGGAAGCGGTGCTGATTCAACGCGGATCAAAAGAGGAAGGAGGCGGAGTGACCATACACCGTGGTATAGAAAGCATGGGTCAGACTTGATATTCTTAAGCTTTGAAGTTTGAATAAGTAGAAATTCATTTGAAATAAAATATGCATCATGTTGCGTTAGCACTGGCCCCTATTTGGATACTGGACTCTGTTTGGGACTGCTAAAGCTGAAGAAAGAAAGAAACAAACAAACAAACAAACAAAGAAAGAAACAAACAAAGAAAGTCGACGCTATTCACATAGAAGCCGCCAGGATTCTTATTGGCGCAACTAAAGTAGTATTGAGAATTGTTAACTGACCGCAATAAGCCCAAGTTTGTAACATAAATAGTGCCTCGCTTGACTATCTTCGCAACTATTATTAATAGGTGTTCCTCCTGTTCAAGAAACGTCTATGTACAACCTCCGCAATTCAAAAAAAAGATCTAAAATACCCTGCGGCAACACCGGCGTTTTTATCAAAAAACATGTTTCCTGTCATCTTTTCTACACTGTTTGCATTTCTTTAGTCTGAACGTTTCTTTCATCATCATCATCATCATCATCATCATCATCATCATCATCATCATCATCATCATCATCATCATCATCTAACACTTTTGTGAATGTACATGTATCTATCTACCCTTGGAGCGACAATCACTTGACAGAATGCATTTTCACATATTCATTCATGATTTTCGGTGTTTCGTGACCGTTTTCTCCAGGACAAACCAGCTTTTGCAGCTACATATGTATACACGGCTCGCCACCACATAGAAAATCTGAGATTTTCAGACGAACAGAGAATAGACCAATAATTAGATGTTTCTTCAAACCGTTGATTGTACAGCACTAACCAAAATTGGCCTTATATCGCCCAACATTCATTACGAAAACACGCCTATACAAATACATTGTGACCTTTATCGCTGAAAATATGAAAATTTTAAGATGAAAAATTGTGATATTTTTCTTATTTCTGCTCAAAATATAGATTGTGGGTACTCGTGAGAACCGCCTTATCGAGGCGGTTCTAACGAGTACCCACAATCTATGTTTTAGAGCGGAAATTAGGAAAAATAAGGTTCACCCCCGTAAACCTCAGTTTTACTATATGTAAGTGGGGTTCAAGGGGGTCAAAATTATATAGGCGTGTTTTCGTGATGGACGGGGTGTGAATTTGGTCTTATCGGCCAACATTGACGGCCCGTGCAATAATTTCGTCGACTTTGCCTCAGATATTGCTGCTTCGTGAGGAGGCATACTACATTTCAACAGTATAAAAAGCGAGAACCCAGCCCAATAACGCATCCGTGCTATACAGTGCATTCTTTGGTTAATTTTCTGATGAATATTCATTACGATAACAAACCCGTGCGCCAGTGCATTTTTTTACATCTCCAAAATGGTTACTTTTGTGACGAAAATCGATGAAATTTTTCTTATTTATAAAGCAAAAATAGGTTGTGGGTGCTCGTTAGAACCGCCTCATTGAGGCGGTTCTAACGAGTACCCACAACCTATGTATAGGAGCAGAAATAAGGAAAATAATGTAGACCCCCGTAAACCCCTGTTTCTCTATATAAAGTGGGGTGTAAGGGGGTGTTCATTTCACGGACTTGTTAGCGTGATGTTTATCCCTGCGCTTTTATAAAGAAAAAAGTAAAGGAGTTATTAAAAAAGCCTTCGACCGTCCCTCTGTCCACACTCACGAACCGAAATTAGGGGCAAAACATTTGGACAGTTTGCCACCTTAGTAGTTATTCGTGAGTCAATATGGAGTTTATTAAGTAGATTTGACATTTAATTATAAGTGGTAAAAAATTGTTCTTGTGTGGCTCACGGCTTCAGAGAATTTGCCACTTATGTAGTCAATATGCCAACTCCTAGCTAAATAATGTCCGTTCGTGAGACCGTCCGTCCGCCCGTCCATTATGCAGTCTGCTTCTAAACATTAATTGGAATCCAACCAAATTTGGGCAGTGGGTTGCGTACATGAATGGGGTGTTCAAGAGTACATTTATTTTGGTCACACCCCCAGGGGCACTGGGGAGGGGTCAAACGATCATATATCAATAGAGTTCAAATACAAAGTCAGTTTTATAGTTTTTATACCAAACTTTGCAGAAGTAATGTGTAATGAAATGAACGGGATTTTGGCTGTGACCCTGGGTCATGGCCCCTTGGGTCGGACTTGGGGAGTCGGGGTGGGGTCAAATTTAAGTTTTTCGGAATATAGTCATGTGGCATATCAAATCGAACGGATGGCTAGTAGAATATAATACAATTAAAATTTTGACCCTGGGATCAGACTGGCGCCCTGGGGGAGGGGTCAAACGGTCAAATGTCAAATAAAATTCAATTACAAATATATGTTCTTAGTTGTGGAGAAATTCGGTGGTTTTGATATTATTCTTATTTATTCTCAAAAATTGGTTGTAGGTGCTCGTTTGAACCTCCTCGGAGAGGCGGTTCTAATGAATACCCCCACAGCATAGGTTTATATGTAAAAATAAAGAAAACAATCCTTCAGTTATATGAAAAAAAGGGAAGCTTATCTGTTGCTATGATCACAGCCCTGTTGTTCAAAGCACTGTTAGCTTAACGAGCTCGTTAGTTATCAACCTAATATTGTTAAGTTTACATATCGACTCTACGTACATGTATCTACATATTGTTAACTGTTCTAGCAAGTTTCATATTTAATAATGTAGGTCTTTTGCTGAAAAAAATGTGAGTAACTTTTGTCAAAGCTACTCGGATATTTTTTCAGCAAAATTGTTTATTGTATATGCAATACTTAATGATCAAAGTTTTAACGACACATTAACTAACAATGTCGAAAGATTTGAGCAACAGGTGCCAGAAGTTTAATCTTGCAAAACCATATCATTTGTTCAGCATTTGTGGAATTGTTAATATTGACAAAATAATAAATCGGCCCCCGCCCATAGGGGCTTGAAGAAATATATGGGCTGCATGATGCTTCCACGCAGAGCTGAATCCGGCCCGCACACTAGTACTGGTTAACAGCTTAGAGGATCTAAGCCTGTCCAGGAACTGCGGTGCGAGGTGGACCGTCCATGCTAATAAACCCTATTGGTTTCATTGGGCGACAGGGCTTGAGATGTCATTTCATCTCAATGTCGGGTAAAAGTCCCACAAAATTGGAAGCAACGTCTCCAAAATGACCTTTACAGTGTTGACGGGGACGGTAAACCTCAAATCAAACAAACAAACAAACAAAATAATAAATGCTGTTATATGGAATAGAATCAGAACATGCGTATATCCTTGCAAGTACAGAGAAAAGTGTAATCTATATACAGTAGAACTTAAATGGCTCGAACACCGATGGCTCGTTTACCATTGATGTGTCGAACCCTAGCGAAATCCTCTACATAAGAAATAGAGGGGATAACTAAGGAGATTTTATTCTTTTATCTTGCACATGTATGCTGTGTGTACTCATTAGAATCGCCTCGATGAGGCGATTCTAATGAGTACACACAGCATACATTTTTATTATAGAACACCGAAAAGATGTCTAAAAATATCTCGTTATGCCTCCTGACAGTAACCTCAGTGGCTCGAACTCCCCTGTCTCGAACAGATTTTCGAGGTCCCAAAGGTGTTCGAGCCATTGAAGTTCGACTGTATACAGTAAAATTCCTCTATTAAGACACCTTTGTGACTGTTCAAAAGTGGTCTTTAAGACCACTGTTCAAAAGTGGTCTTTAAGACCACTTTTGAACAGTCCCAATGGTGGTCTCTAACCAGAATAAACTATATGCTAAAAACACTAAGAAAGAATAACAGAAATCCACTAAATAAGGTTTTTAAAGCAGAATTGGCCTTAATTTTAGGTGGTCTTAATAGCGGAATTTCACTGTATAGCAAAACTATGTTGACTGGATTATTGTGAGAACCAATAATTAATTTTGCAGCAGAAAATAAGAAATCACAGCTTTAACAACACTGATGGATCGGGTTTCCTTGTTATTATTGCTACAAACGACGTCAGTAATTTCGCCAGGAGCAATTATGACGTCAACCCGTTCGAAATTAAATAATTCACTCGGGTGAATTACAGATTATAATTCACTCAGAAATCTCAGTAATTCACTTCTAAAAATGTAATAAACCATTTCTTGCATACCAGATAAGGAAATCCTCGACTTAACCCCTGGATAGAAATTCTTATCCTACCTAGGTTATTCTACCCAGGGATTGGGTGTGCACTGGTTGAATAGGATGTCGCGTACACCCTCGTAGTTTGTTTGTATGTTGTTTGTTTGTTTGTTTGTTCGAACACTATAAGTGACTGCATTATAAAGAAATCAACAATCGGAAATAAATGCAAGAAAATGAATCTTATATGAGCGTGAAATCCGTCCCTCTGGATCATTGTTCGGCATTGCTCGCCAAGCTCGTTTGTTTGTTTGTTTGTTTGTTTGTTTGATGTGAAGTTTAACGTCTCCGTCAACACTGTAAAGGTCATTTTGGAGACTTTGCTTCCTATTTTGTGGGACTTTTACCCGACGTTGGGATGAAATGACATCTCAAGCCCTGTCACCCAATGAAACCAATAGGGTTTATAAGCATGGACGGTCCGACTCGCACTGCCTTGCCTGGGCAGGCTTAGATCCTCTAAACGGTTTCCCAGTACTCGTGTGCGGGTCGGATTTAGCTCTGCCTGGAAGCATCATGCAGCCCATATAATTCTTCAAGCCCCGATGAGCGGGGGCCGATATGTGTTTAAATTGAGGACTTTAATGAATCATGAGCTAGGTTAGGGTCAGGATTGGCTATCCAAAGTGTGAAACATTTTCTTCTATACAATAAATGTCACCTTTACTTTGCCACCCGTCAATGTATGTAAAATGTTTTAAAAATGGTAAACCGAGATGTTTACGAAATTTTGAATGACTTTGTAAAACCGGATCAAGACGTATGTTTTATTGTAATTCTGTTACACACTATTATATCTTTTATTATGTTTATTACACAAAATCTTGGGTAACCGGTTTATTCACCTGAATTAGTTTAAATGAAATTTATTAAAGTTTCACAGGGATATAAAATACTAAGTTACATGAAAATTTTCATTGAACGTAGACACTTTGAACGCTGAAAGCTGAATACAGTAACATTCCTATATTAAGACCACCTTTGGGACTGCTCAAAAGTGGTCTCTAAGACCACTTTTGAACAGTCCCAAAGGTGGCAAAGTGGTCTTTAAGACCACTTTTGAACAGTCCCAAAGGTGGTCTTAATATAGGAATGTTACTGTATTCAAAAGTGGTCTTTAAGACCACTTTTGAACAGTCCCAAAGGTGGCAAAGTGGTCTTAAAGACCACTTTTGAACAGTCCCAAAGGTGGCCTCTGACCGGATGACAATTTACGCAGAAAACGCAAAGAAAGAATAACTGCAACCTGCTACATAAGCTTTTTTAAAGCAGGTTTAGCCTCAAATTTAGGTGGTCTTAATAGCGGAATCGCCAAACTACTATACCGGCCCCGCCCATTTGGGCTTGAAGAAATATATGGGCTGCATGATGCTTCCACGCAGAGCTGAAACCGACCCGCACACGAGTACTTGTAAACCGCTTAGAGGATCTAAGCCTTCCCAGGCAAAGCGGTGCGAGTCGGCCCGTCCATGCTTATAAACCCTATTGGTTTCATTAGGCTGCAGGGCTTGAGATGTCATTTCATCTCAATGTCGGGTAAAAGTCCCACAAAATTGGAAGCAACGTCTCCAAAATGACCTATACAGTGTTGACGGGGACGTTAAACCTCAAATCAAACAAATCACCAAACTTCTATACGCCCCTACAAGTGTTATCACATCACGCTAATTAATCAGTGCAATTGACGTTCCTGATAACCTTACTCCATAAGACAAAAATTTGGGTTTGCAGGGGTTACAACATTTCCTTAACCCATTTAGTACCAGCAACCCCAAAACGGGTACCCTGGCAAACAGTGCAGGCCCAGATCAGACGCCGCAGAACGCGGCGTCTGATCAGGGCCTACACTGTTTGCAAAAAGTTGAGCTATTTTCGAAATAAATTTGGAAGAAAACACAACCTGACACCCCTAAATTTTGAAATGGACTCATGCTATATATAAGGAGGAAGATTCCATTTGGTACAAAAAGGGTTGATCTACCTCAAAAATATAGATAGTGGCCTCAATGGGGCGGTTCTAACGAGCATCAAGAACCTATGTTTGGACCAGAAATAAGAACATTTATCTCGGTTTTTCATAAGAATTTGTTTTCATTTTAAATCCAAGAAAATTAATAGAGGATCTTACATGAGTGTTCATGTATTATTGAATTTTTTAAACGAGTTGAGGAAATGAGATAAAATGATCGGCGCTCCTCGATAAGTTTAATAAATTCAATAATATACATAAACACGAATGCAGGATTCTATTTATCATATAGCATTTAAAATGCATTTAATCCCGTTTTTTTTTAAACAAAAATGTCTATTCCGCCATTAGTAAACGCGACGTCGTCATGTAACGTTACGGGGCGTAACTAATTTGCATATTTAATCCAATAGTGGATTACCGAATTTATCATATGACGTCGCGTCTGAGAGTGTAATAACGCCATGTAATATTTTCGATAATCCACTAGTGGATTAAATATGCAAATTAGCTAGATACGTCCAGTAACATTACATGTACGGCGTCCTTAACGACGTCGCGCTTACTTATGGCGGAATATTGACATTTTGTAAACAATCGTGAATAAAATGCGTTTTAAATGTCATATGATGAATAGAATCTTGCATTCGTGCTCATGTATTATTGAATTTATTAAAATCGTTGAGGAAAACGGATAAAATGCTCGGCTCTTTGCCGAGCATTTTATCCCTTTTCCTCAACGAGTTTAATAAATTCAATAATACATGAGCACTCATGTAAGATCCTCGATTTATTACATGGCGTTATTACATTCTCAGACGCGACGTCAAATGATAGTGTTCTATCGCATGGACATGTCATCGCAATAAAATAATTATACATATTTTACATTACGAAAAATCGCCTATACAAATACAATGGAAATTATACCGCCAAAAAATGACAATTTTCGGATTAAAAATTGTGATATTTTTCTTATTTCTGCTCAAAATATAGATTGTTTGTACTCGATCTAACGAGTACTCACAATCTATATTTTAAAGCAGAAATAAGAAAAATAAAGTTTACTCTTGTAAATCCCAGTTTTACTTCATAAAAGTGGGGTTCCGTAGGTCAGAATTATACAGGTGTGTCTTCGTGATATAGGGAGGCTAAATGCGTCTGTCATATTTTCCTCAGTTTTCTATATGGGAGAAAGCTCAAACACTGTCAACACTGGTGGATCGAGTGTCTCCAAGTGTAAGCTGAGAGAATGGTTCTGAAGACATTTTCGTATGTTTGAGTTGAGGTTTTACGCCCCCTTAAATTTTGGAGACATTGCTTCCCATTTTGTTGTACATTTACCCAACATTGAGATGAATAAACATCTCAAGCCCTACCACCCATAGAAACTGCTAGGGTTTAAGGAGCAGTCCGACAGGCATCACTTTTCTTAGCCAAATTTTGACCTGAACGGTTTATCAGTGCCCAAGCTCGGTTGGTTTCAGGTATCCGCGGAAGCACCATGCAGCCCAATCTATTTATCCAAGCCCCGATTGGCGAGGGCGCCGACATTTTTGTTTAACCGTTATGACTTGTATTTGCATAGGCCCTGATCAGACGTCGTGTGCAGCGTTATCTGATCTGTGTTTACACTTTTACAGTGCCCCAGCTTGAAGCTATTTATACACTAAGTAAGTTTCAGACTAATTTAATGGGCCAACAGATTCGCTTGGTTGATGTAAGCAACTCAAGTTAATGGCTGAACGTTTATCTCGTATTTCTTCAAGCAAAAAGATCGCGAACAAACACAGACAGACAGACCTCACTCGCGCTTTGCCGTGCAAACATATCTTAAACACCTTGAACATTTAACCTTTCAGACTGGTATAGATAATTAATCAAACAGTGGGTCCATACCATAAACTCAAGGATGAAAGGGTTAACACGAAAGTCCCATAATAAGGACGATGTTTCAAAATATTTAGGTTACATATGGGCCCCGTCAAGCGATTTTGGTACTTATCGCCTATGCGAGCAGCGAAGGTTCAGGCGAGCCTGCGCATCCGCGCAGTCTCGCCAGAACCTTCGCTGCTCGCTCATACAAGCAGTGGATCAAGAGGAACCTTCAGACAGAAAGCTATATCCCTTGCCCCTCTGAATGGCTGGGCATGCGCAGTTAAAACTTGTCATGACGGAATGCTCGAAGACACAAATTCGCTTGGCGGAGCTCATATGATGCTGATTTTGTCCCTGAATGAGACCATGTCGTAAATTACAATGTGTTGAAAAAAGAAGTCTTGACAAAACCATCAGGGGCTAAACAGTACTCCAAAGGTCGATATACGAATCTATTGGTCTGTTTCGGCGGTAGCCGCTATCGGCCCGCCGTTGGCCCGTGGTTTGTGCTGGCAGGGTAGGGCTTCATCATTTCATCTCAATACCGGGTAAGCTCTCACAAAATTCGAAGCAACGTCTCCAAAATTACCTAAATAGTGTTGTCGTCTGCTTTGTTATCTACTGGACTCTTTAAAAAAAATTGTGGACCCAGATCAGACAGCTCCTCAAGGAGCTGTCTGGTCTTGTTCCACTATGTTATAAAAGGGTTTGAAATGTTGCAAGAATATGAAGCACACGACACAAAGAGACGACATTTTCAGATGCAGGTTTTTTCTTGATTTGGGATAAGGTTTTTAATTTCAAAAATGACTTTCTCGGAACAGCAAACGTGGTCAAATTAGAAAAAAAAAATACATTACGATAACACACCCGCATGACAGGTGTGTGACATAGTACAGTCTTTAATACATGTATCTCCAAAACGGGTATTTTTTGTGATGAAAACATGTAATTCTTTTCTTATTTATATTCCGAACATAGGTTGGGTGCTCGTTATAACCACCACAGTGAAGCCGTTCTAAAGAATACCCACAATCTTTGATTTTCAGGAAGAATAAGGAAAATAGTGTACAATAAAATTCCTATATTAAGACATAAGACAACCTTTGGGACTGTTCAAAAGTGGTCTTTAAGACCACTTTTGAACAGCCCCAAGGGTGGTCGCATTCTAAAGAATGCCGGGTGTTTTTTTTTTTTTTTTTTTTTTTTGATTTTGGTTTTACGGCCCTTTCAAGTTTATTTCACTCATATCGAGCCGATCGTTAATCAGAGGTGGGCGAAAACCGGAGTACCCGGAGAGAATGCCGGGTGTAGAATAGAAGAATCTTATATGGGTGTGAGGGGTGGATGGAAAAATCCGTCCCTAGGCTTGCCGAGTTATGCCGGACGCACTGTCGGGGGACGAATTTTTCTATCCACCCCTTACACTCATATAGGATTCTTCTACTTGCATATCTTCCATTTCTTAGCGCGAATTTTTACTGCTGCAGTCACCTCGGTAGCCAACATCCGCCTTATTGTAATGACACTACATGAATGTTTAGTGATGTCACGTAACGTGCTGTGACGTCAGTCTTAACGACTGTGTATAACCAGTGCATTTGTCAAACAGCCTCGATAGCGCAGTGGTTAGCGCGTTCGACTCATAATCGAGAGTTTGTGCGTTCGAATCCGCCACCGGTATCGAGGTGTGTTCTTGGGCAAGACACGTAATGACACTGCCCCACTCCACCCAGGTGTAAATGGGTAGGAGTGGTCTAAAAGCCACGGCCTGTCTCTCTCGCGCGCGCGTGAAAACACCCGGAATGAGTGTTCGAGAGCGATTCAATAAGCTTAAAAAAGCTTTCATCGCAATCGAACTAAAATAAATTCGTATAAACTAAACACGCGATAATATTCGATTTTGGGTAAGAACACCAGGGTTAGATCAGAATTTCTATCCCAAGCTAAAACTATTGATATCCTTATCTGGTGTGCAAGAAAACACACAGAAAGAACAGCCAGAATTTCTCCTAGCTTTAGCTGGTCTCAATGTATGTCCCTTTATTATTAACGCCACTTTAGTATTAACGCCACTTTTGTCCGTATAAGTAGGAGTTACAGGGGTGTAGCTTTCATAGATTTGTTAACATTTTGAGGAAGCTATGACGCCGTCGGTATCACGTCGAACTAACGATAACTATTTTTGGCAGTAGAACGTTACTTAAAAATCATATGACAAACCAAATCTTACATTTGTGACCATTTTATGCAGACACTGGAAACTTGCCGAAGGCGAGTAAAATAGTCACTCGTCTGAAACGGTTATATCGCGATAACACGCCTATACAATTCTGACCCCTTGAACCCCACTTTTATATAGTAAATATGGGGTTTACAGGGGTAACCTTATTTTTCTTATTTCTGCTCTAAAATATAGATTGTGGTTATTCGTTAGAACCGCATCGATGAGGCGGTTCTAACGAGTACCCACAGTCTATATTTTGAGTAGGAATAAGAAAAATATCACAATTTTTCATCTTAATATTTTCATTTTTTCGGCAAAAAAGTTTACAATGTATTTGTAAAGGCGTGTTTTCACGATATTTTGTTTGTTTGATTTGAGGTTTAACGTCCCCGTCAACACTGTAAAGGTCATTTTGGAGACGTAACTTCCAATTTTATGGGACTTTTACCCGACATTGAGATGAAATGACATCTCAAACCCTGCCGCCCAATGAAACCAAAAGGGTTTATAAGCATGGACGGGCCAGCTCGCACCGCTTTGCCTTGGCAGGCTAAGATCCTCTAAGCGGTTTACCAGTACCCGTGTGCGGGTCGGTTTCAGCTCTGCGTGGAAGCATCATGCAGCCCATCTATTTCTTCAAGCCCCGATGGGCGGGGCCGTTTTTTTCACGATGTAGTGCGACGGTATGTCTGGGCCAAGTTAAGTTTGTTCAATAGGCGTTCATGGGATAAAATACAGTTAAAATGATAAGAAAAAAATGGGAAGGAAAAATACATATAGGCTTAATATGACTCATTTAACAACATGCGATTAATATGATACACTCATACATGCATGAAACTATTCAAAATCGAAAATGTGTGACATTCGATTTATGAATAAAATGAATGCATTTTAAGGCAACTTCGCCAGACGAATGGTGGTTGTATTTTAAAACACGGACTGGAATGCAGCGTAAAGAAATGAAGTGAAAGAAATAGATTTTCAACTTCAAGCACTACTCGCAAATTACGAACAGCCCACACAGCGAAGAGAACATGATGCTTCCACGTATAGAACGCCGTTTTACTATTTATTCCCTATTTATAGATATCCATTATTATTTATGGATATCCATAATTCGAATCATGCATATCCATTATTCAGCTAATTTATGGATATCATTAATTTGAATTATGGATATCATTAATTCAAATTATGGATATCATTAATACAGATCGATGTATGGATATCCAAAATTCGAAAATGGATATCAGTAATTCTAATTATGGATATCCATAATTCGGTCCAATTATGGATCTCAATAATTCGATTTCTGGATATCCATGATTCGTCTTTGCAAATAAATACAATAAATAATGAGTGAAAACAAAGGCTTTAACGGGGAATTATGGATATCCATAATTCGAAATATGGATATCAATAATTCAGCCCGATTTATAGATATCCACAATTCGATTTATGGATATCCATAATTCAATTTATGGTTATCTATAATTCGAATTATGGATATCCATTATTCGGCTGATTTATGGATATCCATAATTCGAATTTTGGATAATCGTAAATCGAATTATGGTTATCTATAAATATGGATTAAATAGTAAAACGGCACCCCATATCCACGTAGGCACGTGAATACTGGTAAGCCTTTTAGAATGTCTAAGCCTGCGCGAGTCGGATCGTCCCTGCATATAACCCTAATAGTTTGTTTGGGTGGTAGGGCTTGAGATCTCGTTCTATACCAATGTCGGGTAAACGTCCCAAAAATTGAAAGCAACGTCCCAAAGTTTAATCATATTTATTGCAACTCAGTAAATGCAAGGAGTTGGGCCACAAGCTCTTACAATATTAGTTACGTCCCAAAATGTCCTAAATTATGTTGACGGGAACGTAAAATCTCAATTCAAATAAACTTAAAACAATCAATTTCGTTCTATGCCTTAATCTATGTCCAGACGGATCCAAAATGTCGCTAAATCGGAATGGAAATTTTAGTGCCGTGTGAGATCTTATCGGTCATTCTGCGACATTTCATGTATGCCCTGGCTGACTTCCGGTTCTAGCTTCATATCCAAATGATAGAAAAATGAAAATGATAACCATCTTGGTAGAACGGGATAAAATGATATCCATGTAGTCCATTTTTTCCGACCGCATGTTAGGGTACCAGCTGTTTCCAGCTGTACTGTCAATGTATTTGCCAAAGAAATAAACATGATAAACATCGTTTTTCAGAGGTCTGTTGAACTCGGCGAGAAAAACATTGAGTCGCGTACATGTACATGTAAATATTTACATTTCCAGTGTAAATTCTAATGTAAACATATAGAAAACAATTGCGTTCATACTTCCATGAACGCATCGAATCAAATGATTTTCAGTGACGTTAAGTGACGCTATTCTAAACCATTGTTCTCTACGTGTGTTGATGACGTCAACGCTGCGCCGCCCTTTGTAGAAAAACAGCGTGTAAATGTTTTTCAGCTTTAACAGTTTGCCCTACAGACATTTTTTCGCCCAGTGATGAGGGGCAAATAATATAAATATAAAAAAATAAACCTATTTTTTCTGCTTTTCATGAAAGTATGAACGACAGTGGTTCGCTAGCAAAGTTTACATGTACCTCTTCGGGTTCATTTTGCACGCGACCCACTGCGTTCATACTTCCATGAACTGCAGAAAAATAAATTCTATTTCTTAAATGAAGATGAACAGTTTGCGAAGTCATGTTAACAAAGTAGCAGAACATTTTTCATAGGTTAATGAACAATACAAACAGTGGTACCATTACGAAAACACGCCTATACAAATATATTGCAAATTTTACCGCCGCAAAAATGCAAATTTTAAGACGAAAAATTGTGATATTTTTCCTATTTCTGCTTAAACTATAGATTGAGGCGGTTCTAACGAGTACCCACAATATATACATCACGTGAAATGAAGACCCCCTATACCCCACTTTATATAGAGAAAACTATGGTTTACGGGGGTATGCATTATTTTTCTAAACATTTTGCTCCAAGACATAGGTTGTGGGTATTCGTTAGAACCGCCTCAATGAGGCGGTTCTAACGAGCACCCACAACCTATGTTTGCAGTACTTATAAGCAAAATATCACGGATTTTCATCAGAATAGTAGCCATTTTTTATGTTTGAAAAAATGCACTATGTCGCACGGGTGTGTTATCGTAATGTATTTTAGAGCAGAAACCAAAAAAAAAAATATTGTTTATCCCTGTAAACCCCGGTTTTACTATAGGTTAAAGGGAAGGGATGCACTGTTACAACGCATAATGTAGTAATGTAGTAATTTCTTCATTTTGATTTTTTTTACTACATTATGCGTTGGCATAGTCGACGCGAAATGAAGTAAAAAAATTATTTCATTTCGCGTTGATATGCACCATATCGACGCATAATGAAGTAATGATGGTAGAACATAGCTGTCTTCGAAAAGACTTAGGAAGCAATACAGTTAAATTCCTACAATTTAGACCACATTTGAGACGGTTCAAAAGTGGTCTTTAAGACCACAGTTGAACAGTCCAAAAGACGGTCTTCCACAAAAGCACATGTATATAAACCCTATTGGTTTTATTGGGCGGCATCTCAATGTCGGGTAAAAGTCCCATGAAATTGGAAGCAACGTCTCCAAAATGACCTAAATAGTGTTGACGGGGACGTTAAACCTCAAATCAAACAAATCAAACAAAAGACAGACAGGCAGACAGACAGACAGACAGACAGACAGACAGACAGAATGGACAAAAACTATATACCCCCTTGCATACTTCGTATGCCGGGGGTATAAATAGATGGGCTGCACGATGCTTCCACGCAGAGCTGATACCGCCCGTACATGAGTCCTCGGTCCTCGTAATCTGCTTAGAAGGTCTAAGCCTGTCCAGGAAAACTGCTGCGAGTCGGCCCATCCATGCATATAAACCCTATTGCTTTTAATTGGACGGCAGCGATTGAGATGTCATTTCATCTCAATATCGGGTAAAAGTCCCATAAAATTTGAAGCAATGTCTCCAAAATGACCTAAATAGTCTTGACGGGAACGTTAAACCTCAAATCAAACAAACAAACTGTTGACGCATAATGAAGTAAAATTAAGTATGCCACCCATCGCCGCAAAATGAAATAATTCTTTCATTTTGCTCAAACCTCTTAGTATCGACGCATAATGAAGTAAAAACGACATTTTATTTCATTTCGCGTCGACTATGCCAACGCATAATGTAGTAAAAATTTCAAAATGAAGAAATTACTACATTACTACATTATGCGTTGTAACAATGCACTTTGTTGGATAAACAGACAAACTATTTAAACCTATTCACTGCGGGGCAAAGGTATCGTGTATCTTTTTCGTCACTGGTGCGTCCAAACTGATACTTGCTTACAGTTAGGCCAGACCTGCTGTCCTTGCAGCATGTGCTGGTAGAGGGGGGCGGGGGGTGAGGGGCTGTTGTTTTTTCTTCAGTTTCCATTAGCTTCCATTCATTTTCCTCTTTCTCCCTTTCATCTCCTTTACTGTCTTTTCTATCTATTTTCACCCTTTCTCTAGGAGACGACACAAGTGACCCACAAGGGTTGACGTGTCGTTTAACCCCAACACAATCCACTCAGTCCGTCTACACAGTGCTTCGATGATTTTTATGCCCCCGCCATTCGAAGAATGGTGGAAGGGCATATAGCGTTGCCCCTGTCCGTTCGCTCGTTCGTACGGCCGTTTGTCCGTCCGTCCGAAACTTAAACGCAGCCATTAACTTTCTTATTTCTGGATGGATTTTGAAATTACTTTGTAGAAATGTTAACCATTATGAGGCGATGTGTCACGTGCAAAACCCAGGCCCGTACCTCCAAGGTCAAGGTCATACTTAGAGGTTAAATGTCAAAAAAGGGGTCCAAAGCTTAAACACAGTCAATAACTTTATTTCTAGACGGATTTTGAAATTACTTGGCAGAAATGTTGGCCATCATGAGACAATCGGCCTTAAAAAAACAAGGTCCTTACCTCCAAGGTCAAGGTCATAATTAGAGGTCAAATGTGAAAAAAGGGTCCAAAACTTAAACACGGTCAATAACTTTCTATGGATTAATACGAACATAGACATATTTTCAGGCGGGGGCATCCGTGTCCTATGGACGCATTTCTAGTTTTTCTATATAATACTTTTGCTGTTGCTTTGTTGATGAAGATGATGATGATCAAGATGATCAAGATGATGATGATGATGATGATGATGATGATGATGATGATGATGATGATGATTCGGCGTTAGTGCTCCTGCTTTATCAGCAGCTGCCAGACGCTATCGGTATGAAAATTGTTGAAGATGCATTAACTTAAGATTAATCTAAAAAAAAAAAAAACACACACACACAAAAAAAAACTAGATGTGTTTGTGAAACACGAACATATCCCCGGGTATGGTCAATTTTTTCATTGTTGGTCACAGTTCAAGGTCCAGGTCACAGGTCAAGAGTTTTATATGAGTGGGAAGCCATTGACACACGGAACCTGCATGTCAAATATGAAGGCTCTATCTTAAACGGTTCAAAAATTATGAAAATAATATTTTTAGCTTAGCTGAGCACGAAGTGTTCAAGGTGAGCTATTGTGACCCGTCTTTGTCCGTCGGACGTCGTCCGTCGTCCATGCGTGCGTGCGTCCGTCCGTCGTCAACTTTTGGTTTAAACGACTTCTTCTCCAAAACTGCTGGACAGATTTTGAAATAATTTCACAGAAATGTTCCTTGGGTGACCCTCTACCAAAATGGCTCAAATCTTTCCGCTCGGGTGAAAAAGATAGCCGCCAGAGCTAAAAATAGAAAAACCTGTAAACGACTTCTCCTCCTTAACCAATGCATGGATTTTGAAATAATTTCACAGGAATGTTCCTTTGGTGACTCTCTACCAAAATTGCTCAAACCGTTCCACTCGGATGAACAAGATGGCCGCCAGAGCTAAAAATAGAAAAACCTTTAAACGACCTCTTCTCCTTAACAGTTATTGCATTTCAAAATAATTTCACAGGAATGTTCCTGGGGTGACCCTCTACCAAAATTGCTCAAATTGTTCCGCTCGGGTGAACAAGATGGCCACCAGAGCTAAAAATAGAAAAAAAAAACTGTAAATGACTTCTCGTCCTTAAACAGTGCATGGATTTTGAAATAATTTCACAGGAAGTTCCTTTGGTGACTCTCTACCAAAATTGCTCAAACCGTTCCGCTCGGATGAACAAGATGGCCACCAGAGCTAAACATAGATAAAAAAAAAACTTTAAACAACTTCTTCTCCTTAACCAAAGAATGGATTTCAAAATAATTTCACAGGAATGTTCCTTGGGTGACCCTCTACCAAAATTGCTCAAATTGTTCCGCTCGGGTAAACAAGATGGCCGCCAGAGCTAAAAATAGAAAAACCTTTAAACGACCAGTGCATGGATTTTGAAATAATTTCACAGGAAGGTTCCTTGGGTGACTCTCTGCCAAAAATGCTCAAACCGTTCCACTCAGATGAACAAAATGGCCACCAGAGCTTAAATAGCTAAACCTTTAAACGACTTCTTCTCCTTAACCAGTGGATGGATTTCAAAATAATTTCACAGGAATGTTCCTTGGTGACCCTCTACCAAAATTGCTTAAATCGTTCCGCTCGGGTGAACAAAATGGCCGCCAGAGCTAAAAATAGAAAAAAACACCTTTAAACGACTTCTGCTCCTAACCAGTGGATGGATTTCAAAAAAAATTCACAGAAATGATCCTTTGGTGACCCTCTACCAAAATTGCTCAAATCGTTCCGCTCGGGTGAACAAGATGGCAGCCAAAGCTAAAATAGAAAAACCTTTAAATGACTTCTCCTCCTTAACCAGTGCATGGAGTTTGAAATAATTTCACAGGAAGGTTCCTGGAGTGACCCTCTACCAACATTGCTCAAACCGTTAATTTTGCGCGGATGAACAAGATGGCCAACAGAGCTAAAAATAGAAAAAAAATCTCTAAAAGTCTTCTCTTCCTCAACTATTGGATGCATTTTGAAAAAAAATGCACAAGAATGATCCTTGATGGGCCCTCTACCAAAATTGCTCAAACTGCTCTGCTCGGATGAACAAGATGGCCACCAGGGCTAAAAATAGAAAAAAAACTTTGAACGACTTCTGGCCCTTAACCAGTGGATGGATGTCGATATAATTTCACAGGAATGTTTCATGGGTGACCCTCTATTCAAATTGTTCAAACAATTCTGTTGGGATGGAAAAGGTGGCCGCTAGAGCTCATAATAGAAAAAAAAACTTTTAAATAACTTCTCCTGCTTAACCAGTGGATGGATTTCGAATTAATTTCATTATGATAACACACCTGTGTGTCTTAGTGCATTTTCATATATCCAAATGGCAACTTTGCTGATGAAAATCCAAGATATTTTTCTTATCAATGCTCAAAACATAGGTTGGTGCTCGTTTGAACGGCCTCATTGATGCCGTTCTAACGAGTACCCACAACCTATGTCTTGGAGTAGAAATAAGAAAAATAATGTATACCCCCATAAACCCTAGTTTTCTCTATATGCAGTGGGGCTTAGGGGGTCTTCATTTCACAGACTTGTTTTAAAATTGCTCAACCCGTTGTGCTTGGATGAACAAGATGGCTAAAATTATAAAAACTTCCTTGTGTCCCAAAATTGCTCAAACCCTCTACTCTACCATATATTATCTTCAATTTCATTTGTATAATATGGATCAGGTGAACGATCCAGGGTCATCATGGCTCTTTTGTTTTCTTTTAAGAAAGGTCAAGGTTACGGTCAAAACTTTTTGAACGAATGTAAAGCTCTTATCACAGGAAACCTAAATGCAAAATATGAAGGCTCTACCCGAAAGGGATCGAAAGTTATGACCAAAATGTTACTTTTTCTTTACAGTAGGTCAATGGTAAAGGCCAAGGATATAAACTTTTTGAATGAGTGTAAAGCTCGTGTCGCAAGGAACCTACATGCCAAATATGAAGGCTCTATCTCAAAAGGTCGAAAAGTTATGACCAATGTTAACTTTGTCTTTTAAGTAGGTCAAAGGTCAAGGTCACAGGTCAAATTTTTTTGGCGTGAGTCTAAAGCTCATGTCACAAAGAACCTACATGCAAAATATGAAGGCTCTATCTCTAACGATTTAAAAGTTATGACCAAAATGTTACTTTTTCTTTTAAGTAGGTCAAAGGTCAAGGTCACAGGTCAAAATTTTTGCATGAATGTAAAGCTTTTGTCACAAGAAACAAACATGCCAATTATGAAGGCTGTAAACGTTATGACCAATGTTATTTTTTTCTTTTAAGTAGGTCAAAGGTCAAGGTCATGGACACAGGACACAAATTTTGCATGAATATGAAGCTCTTGTCAAAAGGAACGTACAGGCCAAATATGAATGCTCTATCTCAAACTGTTCAAAAGTTATGACCAACGCTAAAGTTGTCCACGTACAAACCAACACAAACAAACAGACAGGGCAAAAACAATATGTCCCCGCTATCGCTACCGGGGACATATAAATCCAAAGAATGCATCAACTTGGGGAATATATCTGACAAAAGGTCATCCCGCAAAGTCTCTCTGATGAACACACTTGTAAACCCAACAATATGTTAAGCGGGGTTAACAAAGTCATACATAATTTTCCTATTTGTTGATTAGAAGAATAGATTGTGGGCACTCGTTAAAACCACCTCACTGAGGCGGTTCTAACGAGTATCCGTAATCTATGTCTATAGCAGAAACCGCGGTGAAAAATCTCAAGATTCGGTAAAAGATCGCTTTCATGGCCACAAAAGAAACCATCTCACATGGATATATTATCACAGTGTGCATTTTTGGGTTGAGTGTTTGTCAATCGACCCAAAGGCATTAAGAACAGTCGGGCTTCTCCAGACTTTCGGATACGTCTTTAAACCGAGGTCCCCTTCTCCGTATGACCTTAGCTGTTGGTGGGACGTAAAACTTAAACACTCGCTCACTCCGACCCCCGCCCATCGGGGCTTGAAGAAATAGATGGGCTGCATGATGCTTCCACGCAGAGCGTAAACCGAGCGCACTCGAGTACTGGTAAACCGCTTAGAGGATCTAAGCCTGCCCAGGCAAACCGGTGCGAGTCGGCCCGTCCATGCTTATAAACCCTATTGGTTTCATTGGGCGACAGGGATTGAGATTTCATTTCATCTCAATGTCGGGTAAAAGTCCCATAAAATTGGAAGCAACGTCTCCAAAATGACATATACAGTGTTGACGGGAACGTATAACCACAAATCAACAACATCCATGAACACCTGTGCGTCTGTCTCGATTTTTGCAATGTTCCTTAAATATGAGATCATAAAAATGTTAAGACCGTTAAACTTTATGTTAACAAGTCCGTGTAATGAACACCCCTCGAAACCCCACTTTAAATAGAAAAAAGTGGGGTTTACGTAGTCATTAATTTCCTTATCTTTGCTCCAAGACATAGGCTGTTGGTACTCGTTAGAACCGCCTCGGTGAGGCGGTTCTAACGAGCACCCACAACCAATGAGTATAAACAAGAAAAAAGATCACAGATTTTCATCAGAAAAGTAACCATTTTGGAGAAATGAAAGAATGCGCTATGCCACACGGGTATGTTATCGTTGAGTAAACATATGACATACTTTTTGTTTCCAGATCTTCTCAGACGCTTTCAAATGCCCAGCGAGAAATAAAGCAGAAACCAGTCAAAAGCCACAGTGAGGAACGATGGGTTACGCCGGCCTGAAGAACGTTTGGTCGCTCAAATCCGTCTTGATTCCAGCGATTGCCTTTATAGCACCCATCCCGCTTCTTATTGTACATGTGGACGGAAATCCGGACAGCCCCCTCTGGCGGGTAAATACAATCTGAATATTTTTTTTTTTATGTTTTTGTTCTTTTTTTTTATCGAGGAAATATGAAGTCTAAAAAGTGACATCTTCCACTGAAAAAAAAAATTGATAAAGCCATGTGACCGGATGTTACAAGAACCGAAATTTCACGAAGTTTCACGAAACTACCCAGTCGATTTATATGGCTATTATTGGTTTGGTCGCCATGAGGCGGGCAAACCTGGTCTAATGACCAGATTGTAACTGTTCCATTGAGGGGCACGTGACACGATCAACCAATCAACTTTAACATTAAACATCAAATCAAACAAACAAATAACGATGATGCAATACTATACTGCAATTACAGGAAACAGCCTGTCTGAAGAGCGAAAGCAAGCGTTTCAACTCCAACAATAAATATCTTAAGGGAAATTGATACACCTGGCAGGTGTGGTAGTTAGTCTACCATTTTTACCGTATTTCGAAACACACCTATACAAATACATTGTCATTTTTTGGCCAAAGAAAAAGAAAATTTAAAAAGAAAAATTGCAATATTTGCCTTTTTGCTCAAAAGATAGATTGCGGGGAGTCGATTGAAACGCCTCGACGAGGCGATTCTATCGAGTACCTACAATCTAGTGTCTCAGAGCATGAATACGGAAATTAATGTATACCCCTGCAAACCCGAACTTTACTATATAAAAGTGTAGATTATATTTTCTTGTCCTTTGGGATCATTGATTCCATTGTGGAAATTTTGAAAATATCTGAGGGTCACTGATGAGGCCTAAATGACCGAAACTAGCTAGTCTGGTCCAGAAAACATGTACGCTCCATATTTTTCAGTTGCGTGGTGTATTCCTTGCTTCAAAAGGATACCCCTTTTATAGAACATATTTAACTTCACTACAACTGATGTGTGGGAATGTGTGGCGGCGGTAAAACGTCTCCCTGCCCTACATCATAGTGTAGATTATATTTTCTTGTCCTTTGGGATCATTGATTCCATTGTAGAATTTTGCAAAATATCTTAGGGTCACTGATGAGGCCTAATTGGCCGAAACTAGATAGTCTGGCCACGAAAACATGTGCACACCATATTTTTCAGTTCTGTGGTGTATTCCTTGCTTCCAAAGGATAACCCTTTTATAGAACATATTAAAGAGGATCACAATTCTATAGGCATGGTTTCGTGATGGAAATACAACTTTAAGGACCTTATGGTTGCTACTCTGTTGGCTCTGTCCAACTGAAAAAGGGGCCTACTCTAACAGGGGAAGAATTTGCTCCTCAAGGGGTCTACTCTAAAAGGGAAGAATTTGCTCCCCAGGAGCAAATTCTTTCCTTTAAGAGTTTACCACTTAGACATATCCAAAGAGAAACTACTCTTGCAGGAGTAGCCCCAACCCCTTAAGGCGTATCTATTTCCCTTGTGGGAACTTATAACGGCCGCAATTTCATTTTCGCAAAGTTTACGTCCTGTAATGTCATTATGGAGTAAGTCCGTAGGGCCATGGAAACGAAAAACAACAGAACATAACTACTACTACTCACAAAGTGTGGCTGGCTGCGGTAGCTCAGTCGGATGCAGTCTGACTGGTGATAAGGAAGACTCGGGTTCGATACCTACCGGGGTCGGCAACATTCTTTCGTGGAGATTGATCATGAAATCTTTTCTATGGTCATTCTCTCCCTCCCTCTCGCTGATTCACGAAGGGCAAGGGTCAGTTTTTGGCGACAGAATGTGCACTGATCTGGTAAACCGCTTACGGATAAGCCTGCTCAGGAAAAGCGTGGAAAGATACACTGACAGGCCCAAACATGACCCAAAACAGTGTTGACTGGGCCGTTAAAATACAAATAAACAAAACTTGCAAAGTTTACTTCACACAGATAGGAACAGATTTATATATTCTGAACATCTTTCGGTGCGCTGATAGCTCTAACAAGTTGGCTGCTTTCAAAAAGCATCCAATAGGTTTGGTCTTGTCAGTCTACATTCTGATTTGAGCCAGCTGATATCATTATCCCACTTAATGCATTTTTTTTAATAAAAATAATAAACTTTAAACGTTCCAAGGCGGTTCTTCTGTCGCGGTATATTTTTGTTATGGTTTGTCTGAAGTCTGGAGGCCTTCATGCGGACTGAGCAAATTATTTGTTTAAATCGCGACGGAAGTAAGGGCGAGGATTGTGGTCACGTAAAATCAATTTAAGCCCCCAGTGGAATTCGTTTCCGCTGACCGTTCCAAGGCGGTTATTCTGTCGTGGTTTGTTTTTGTTATGGTTGTTTGTGTCGTTTATATTATTTTATTTTGGATAGCCTATTGGCCATTTTATGGGAAAGTAACTGTCCTTTTGGCTTTCCGCTGTTGGTGTTTCCATTAGGGTCTGTTGTTTCATGTTTGTGTGTCTCTCCCTTTGGTGTCTCTGATGGGAGCTGTGGGTTGATTGTCACGATTCCTGATCATTGCCTCCACTTCTATTTTTTAATTCAAAACGTGTATATAAAATGTCAAAGTCTGTGACCTTGGTATCAGGAGGGATGGGTAGTGATGAGTATTCTGTGGTAAATTGTTTAACGCCATGGCAAGTATAAACTAAATGTAACTTACATATGTTTTACACATGTATAGCACAAAACTTAACCATACGAAAATGTAAACCGAATTTTTCAAAGGTCATAACTCTGTTAATATTTGGTGGACAGTGATTCTCGAAACTTAAGGCATATCTTCACATCTTAGCCTTACTACATACACATTTTAGGCTTAATCGGATGAAAACTGTATAGTAGGAGTTATACGGAAACGAAAAAAAAAGTTTACGAACGGACGGATGGACACCAACCAAAGCATAACTTAATACGACCGTTGTTGTTGTTGTTGTTGTTGTTGTTGTTTTTCCAACGGGTATATAGAAAGATTTTTCCTAAGTCATCATGCCTTCTATAGGGCCTTGGTGTTGTTAATGTCCCTGTTAACACTGTATGAGTCTTTTTTGAGACATTGCTTCCAATCTGTCGCCTAATGAAACTAAATGGTTGAAATGCATGAACGGTCCGACTCGAGCCACTTTTCCTGGACAGGCTTAGAACTTCTTGGCGATTTAACACTACTCATGTGCGGCAGGTATCAGCTCTGCGTGGAAGCATCATGCAACCCAATCTATTCAGTTCCCGATGGACTGGGGCCGATCAGACCTTGGGGCAATATATTTGACTGCATGAGCTGAAACCGACCGAACTTTGAAGTATTGCTGAACCGCCTAGGAAGATCTAAGCCTGCCCAGACAAAGTGCTGTGAATCAGACTGTATCTTAAACCTCGACAGTTTCTTTGAGCGGTACCTCCGCAAAAACCTGAAATTTGCAATCCTTTTGTATATCTTTCTGGATCACAACTTAATTGTAAAAGAAACTGATTAGTAAAACGTCAAGTATTGAGTGGTTATCTGATACAATAGCTCCCATCGAATGCGCCAAAAAAGCTTTTAACAACTCGGTCTGTAACTGGTGGCAGGTCACTTAGTAGTCATGAAGTTTTTGAACAGAAACCCATCAACGTTATGACTGTTTCGCTCCCTAAATGTTTTATATATTTGGAAGAGTTAGAAGGTTCGACCTTGGCACTGACGTTAATTCTAGTAGCAAAAAACATGAACATGTTTTTACACACCCATCTTTGGTCTTGTCAGTCTACATTCTGATTTGAGCCAGCTGATATCATTATCCCACTTAATGCACTTTTTAAATAAAAATAATAAACTTTAAACGTTCCAAGGCGGTTCTTCTGTCGCGGTATATTTTTGTTATGGTTTGTCTGAAGTCTGGAGGCCTTCATGCGGACTGAGCAAATTATTTGTCTAAATCGCGACGGAAGTAAGGGCGAGATTATTTCACTCACATCAAGCCGATCGTTAATCAGAGGTGAGCGAAAACTGGAGTACCCGATGAAAAACCTCCTGACCTTCCGTTGCAGAACTTCTCATTATGTGACCTGAGACATGCTCAAACCTACAGCGTTGAGAGACCTAATGATTAAGAGTCAGCACTCTTATCCACTAGGCCACGGAGGCCCGTTACACCCAGCGATCTTTATAAATGAGGAAAATAACGTTCTCTGTCTTTCCAACATTTACATGAACGTATTATTAGAGCTATTAGCGTACCGAAAGCTGTTCAGAATATATAAATCTGTTCCTATCTGTGTGAAGTAAACTTTGCAAGTTTTTTTTTTTATTTAACGGCCCAGTCAATACTGATTTGGGTCATGTTTGGGCCTGTCAGTGTACCTATCCACGCTTTTCCTGAGCAGGCTCATCCGTAAGCGGTTTACCAGTTCAGTGCACATTCTGTCGCCCAAAACTGACCCCTGCCCTTCCTGAATCAGCGGAAGGGAGATAATGACCATAGAAAAGATTTCATAATCAATCTCCACGAAAGAATGTTGCCGACCCCGGTAGGTATCGAACCCGAGTCTTCCTTATCACCAGTCAGACTGCATCCGACTCAGCTACCGCAGCCAGCCACACTTTGTGAGTAGTAGTATAGTTATAATCTGTTGTTTTTCGTTTCCATGGCCCTATGGACTTACTCCATAATGGCATTGCAAGACGTAAAATTTGCGAAAATGACTGCAGCTGTTATAAGTTCCCCATAAGGGAAATAGATACGCCTTAAAGGGGTGGGGCTACTCCTGCAAAAGTAGTTTCTCTTTGGATATGTCTAAGGGATAAACTCTTAAAGGAAAGAATTTGCTTCTTAGGAGCAAATTCTTCCCTTTTAGAGTAGACCCCTTGAGCAGCAAATTCTTTCCCTTTTAGAGTAGACCCCTTTTTCAGTTGGACAGAGCCAACAGAGTAGCAACCATAAGGTCCTTAAAGTTGTATTTCCATCACGAAATCATGCCTATAGAATTGTGATCCCCTTTAATATGTTCTATAAAAGGGTTATCCTTTGGAAGCAAGGAATACACCACAGAACTGAAAAATATGGTTTGCACATGTTTTCTGGGCCAGGCTAGCTAGTTTCGGCCAATTAGGCCTCATCAGTGACCCTAAGATATTATCAAAATTCCACAATGCATTCAATGATCCCAAAGGGCAAGAAAATATAATCTACACTATGATGTAGGGCAGGGAGACGTTTTACCGCCGCCACACATTCCCATACACCAGTTGAAGTGAAGTTTAATATGTTCTATAAAAGGGCTATCCTTTGGAAGCAAGGAATACACCACAGAACTGAAAAATAAGGAGTGTACATATTTTCTGGGCCAGACTAGCTAGTTTCGGCCAATTAGGCCTCATCAGTGACCCTCAGATATTTTCAAAATTCCACAATTGAATCAATGATCCCAAAGGACAAGAAAATATAATCTTCACTTTCATATAGTAAAGCACAGGTTTGCAGGGGTATACATTAATTTCCGTATTCATGCTCTGAGACACTAGATTGTGAGTACTCGATAGAATCGCCTCGTCGAGGCGTTTCTGTCGACTCCCCGCAATCTATGTTTTGAGCAAAAAAGACAAATATTCCAATGTTTCTTTTTACAATTTCTTTTTCTTTTGCCAAAAAATGACAATGCATTTGTATAGGTGTGTTTCGAAATACGGTAATAAAGTTTCCTTTTAAAAAGAAGGCTAACTGTAGGTTTTCTTTTGCTCCAGCATTTCAGTGTTTTTTTTTTTTTTGTTTGTTTTTTTTTTTTTTTTTTGTTTTGTTTTTTTGCTGTCGAGTCCTCACCGTTGTCTCACCTCTGTGGTTCTTTGATTATTTGTGTTCACGGAGATGTTGCACTGATGAGTTAGGAGGCCTTCATGCGGACTGAACAAATTATTTGTCTAAATCGCGACGGAAGTAAGGGCGAGGATTGTGGCCACGTAAAATCGATTTAAGCCCCGCAGTGGAATTCTTTCCACTGACCGTTCCAAGGCGGTTCTTCTGTGGCGGTTTATTTATGTTGTTATTTGTTACTACTCACTGTGTGTACCACTCGTGTCTTTTTATTTTGGATGGCCATTTGGCCATTTTGTGGGAAAGTAACTGTCCTTATGGCCATCCTTTGTTTAGGTTTCCATTATGGTCTGGTCGCTTCATGTTTGTGTTTCTTTCCCTTTGGTGTCTTTGATGGGTGGAGTAAGTTAATTGCTTGATTCCTGATCTTTGTTTTACTTCTACTTTCCCTAGTTTGTAAAGTTGAAAAAGCTGCTCGCCTTTCGAAAGTAAGGGGGAGCTATTGCCATACCCCCGGCGTCCGGCGTCAGCGTTAGCATCGGTGTCCGCATTTGTTGAAGTTTACCTGCAAGCAATAATTTGTGCTGGTTTACAAATTTATTTTCAAGTAAAGTTATCAACTGGTATAAAAAAAAAAAAAAAAAAAAAAAAAACAATATTTTTCACATTCTTTTTCACTCGATTTCCCAGGTTTTGGGGCTGAAAAAGTTAATCATTTCTTCTGTATTACCTCCCTTATAATCATATATATTTTGTCAAATGCATGTGCGCAGCCAACTGAAACGCAACTTCTCTTCTACATATCCGAGAGCAGCAAAGGCTGTGGTAAGGCTGCACGTACTCGCAGGCTCGTTTAAGCCAGTGCTGGTCGCCTTTGTGAAAAAGACCCATGTCATGCCCATGAAGCCGATGCCACGTCTTGACGTTGCATCGATGTTGTCGCTCTAAATAAGCACGATATTTCTGGTAAGGCTTTTACGGAAAATGTTTCAGTGTTAGCTGTCCGTCTTAAACCATTGAAAGGAGGACAATCTACGTAGAAACATATTCACGGACCCGGCGAGGAGCAAAACCGCAACGTCGGTGCGCATCTAACTGTATTGGTTAAAAAATCGGCATTTATGAACAGAGAAGGCTGAATGTTGGGAGCTGCTCACTCGCACAGGTTTTATGCTGGTGGAAAATTTGTCCATGTACATGTTAAGCTTTTAAATTGCTCGTTTGACATGCGATGAACAATGGCATGTTTGTAAAATTGACCATGTTGGTAGGATATGAGGTCTCTTTCCGCCTGAGTTCGAGGCACGATCGAGACAAGTTCTGCAATCATGGTTTAAAACTGTTTTTTTTTTCTTCACCCACCGCTTATAAAAGAACGGTTAATAATGTTGCTATAGAAATGAAGAAAAAATGACATATCACTTTCATAGGGATCACCCTACAACAAGCACACTTGATTGATTTACTTCGTGAAATACAACTCGGAATTTTTTTACGCAGTAAGTTATCGGCTAGTTAGACTATCTGCATGTACATGTAACTGGACTCTGCAAAACTATTTTTTACTGATTTCAACTGTCAAATTCTCTTCGTAAACTCGTCCTGGAAATTCTGAGTGACCATGAAAAGTTTGAGACTCCGAGAGAAGTGTGACTCGAGTGACAGAATGAACTTTTGTAATCTGTAGGCGTTTTTATTTTTCTTTGTTCTTTTACAAATCCTTAAGAAAAGAAAAGCATTACATCAACAAGTCCGTGCACTAAACAACGAAGGTAACCAGGCACTAGAAGCACTTTGAGGCTACCGCATAAGTACTGAACAACCCTATAAACCCAACTTTATATGGAGAAAGTTGAGTGTACAGGGGTACATTATTTTCCTTTATAGGGGGTTCAGAACACCGTGCACCGACAATCTATATTTGGACTAGAAAAAAAAAAGAATATTTTCTCACATCACGAAAACACGCCTACCTAATCTTGACCCCTAGACAATGGGTAGTCGTTAGAACCTCGTCATCGAGGCGGTTCTAAGCAGTACCCACAATCTATATTTAGAGCAGAAATCTGAATTTTTTTATCGGTCAATTTTCATTTGGGTGGCAAAATTCTGTGTATATTTGAATAGGCGTGTTTTCGTAATGAACTGAAAATGCTAGTTCATGAGATTTTAGCACATACATGTTGATGTTTTATAATGATCCCAATGCAGAAGACGGGTTATACAGACCATAGGGTTAGTTTCGAGTCACAACAGTCGAATACGGCAGTTAAAATAATTTCATCTTGCACGGGGTAGGCCAACTGGAATCAAGTACATTGACGAATTTACCCATATATGCCTAGCGACACTTTTCCAGACATTGGCAAACAGTGTAGACCCAGATCAGACGCCGCATCTGATTAAGATCTAAACTGTTTGCTCAACGTACATGCATTTTTGTAAAACTTACCTAAAAACATGGCACCCCTATGCTTAGAAATTGACCACTCCAGGCTCATAAAAGTGGAATATTTTTGGCACCTATGGGTTAATTATGAGGTTCCATCAAAAGGACGAAACTGAAAGTAGGACCTGTTTCTACTGTAACTTTTTTTCTTTGGTTTGACTTCTTGGAAACGCTTTATAAATAGATATCTGGAAACGCTTTATAAATAGGCATCGACGGGCGCTGCATCCCTGTTTATTCTGAACCCGTTTTCACTGCGTAAATATCTGTAGGGCTTTCCTAGTTACGCCATAAGACGGTTAGAAATAAACTGGGGTATCACCAATCCAATCTAAAGGGCTTCCAATCGAAATCGGAAGCCAAAAATGGTAGACTAACTGCCACACCTGCCAGGTGTATCCATTTCCCTTAAGATATTTATTGTTGGAGTTAAAACGCTTGCTGTTTCGCTATTCAGACAGGCTGTTTCCTGTAATTGCAGTATAGTATTGCATCATCGTTAAAGATGATTGGTTGATCGCGTCACGTGCCCCTCCATGGAACAGTTACAATCTGGTCATTATACCCGGTTTGCCCGCCTCATGGCGACCAAACCAATAATACGTATATATGTAAATGTTGGAAAGACAAAGAACGTTATTTTTCCTCATTTATAAAGATCACCCGGTGTAACGGGCCTCCGTGGCCTAGTGGATAAGAGTGCTGACTCTTAATCATTAGGTCTCTCAACGCTGTAGGTTTGAGCATGGCTCAGGTCACATAATGAGAAGTTCTGCAACAGAAGGTCAGGAGGTTTTTCATCGGGTACTCCAGTTTTCGATCACCTCTGATTAACGATAGGCTTGATGTGAGTGAAATAATCTTGAATTTGAAAATTTCTGTGTCTGCGACCTTAACCTTGAAGTCATAGACATGGATGGGGGTATTACTGAATAAAACTTTGGCCCTGCATCTATCATCAAACAAAATATGAACCAAATGAATCATAAAAGTTCAAGTTCAACGTGGTACAAATACCTTAACCTGAGTCTTAAACATTAAAATTTTTCTACGTCTGTGACCTTGACCTTGTGGGGGTATTGCTGAATAAACCTTTGAACCCATATGTATCATCATACCGGTTATGAACCAAATTAATTGCACGGTTTTGAAAATATGAACTCAAGTTCTACCTGGTACAAATACCTTAACCTGGGTCTTAAACATTAAAAATATCAAAGTCCATGCCTTTGACCTTGAGGTCATAGGTATGGATGAGGGTATTGCTGAATAAAATTTTGGACCTATATCTATCATCATACAAAATATAAACCAAATCCATTGAATGGTTTTGAAAATATGAGCTCAAGTTCTACCTGGTACAAATACCTTAACCTGGGTCTTAAACGTTAGAAATTTCTAAGTTTGTGACCTTGACCTTGAGGTCACGGGTATGGGTGGGGGCATTGCTGAATAAAACTTTGGACCTATATCTATCATCATACTAAATATAAACCAAATCTATTGTATGGTTTTGGAAAATATGAGCTAAAGTTCTACCTTGTACAAAAACCTTTACCTGAGTCTAACAGGATTACGTACGTACGTACGAACACACTTTCGTACAGAAGGACGTACATTCGGACGCAAGTACGCACGTACCCACGGACGCACGTACGGAAAACTATGCCCCCGGTATCATTCGATGCGGGGGCATAAAAAGATCGCTGGGTGTGTAAAAACATTTCCATGTCTTTGCTACTAGAATTAACGTCAGTGCCAAGGTCGATATTTAGGGAGCGGAACAAAGTCATAACGTTGATGGGTCGTTGTTATTGTTCTTGAGCCCAGCACAGATAGCAATAGTTTCTGTTCAAAAACTTCATGACTACTAAGTGACTTGCCACCAGTTACAGACTGAGTTGTTAAAAGACTTTTTGGCGCATTCGAATGGAGCTATTGTATCTGATAAGCCGAGAGTGGTGTTCTTTATTTCCACTCAATACTTGACGTTTTACTAATCAGTTTCTTTTTCAATTAAATTGTGAGCCAGAAAGATATACAAAAGGATTGCAAATTTCAGGTTTTTGCGGAGGTATCGCTTTAAGAAACTGCCGAGGTTTAAGATACAGTCTGATTCACAGCACTTTGTCTGGGCAGGCTTAGATCTTCCTAGGCGGTTCAGCAATACTTCAAAGTTCACTCGGTTTCAGCTCATGCAGTCCAATATATTGCCCAAGGTCTGATCGGCCCCCGTCCATCGGAAATTGAAGAAATAGATTGGGCTGCATGATGCTTCCTCGCAGTGCTGATACCGGCCGCACATAGTTGTGTTAAATCGCCTAGAAGTTCTAAGCCTGCCCAGGAAAAGTGGCTCGAGTCGGACCGTTCATGCATTTCAACCATTTAGTTTCATTGGGCGACAGGACTTGAGAAGGAATTTTATCTGCTCGTTTTATCTCAGTACTGAGTAAAAGTCCCACAAAATTGGAAGCAATGTCTCAAAAAGGACTCATACAGTGTTAACAGGGACGTTAACAACAAATGAAATAGATAACCAAGGCCCTATAGAAGGCCCGATGACTTAAGAAAAATCTTTTTATACGCCCGCTTGAAAAACAACAACAACAAAAAAAAAACGTCATATTAAGTTAGGGGGTTGCTGTCCGTCCGTCCGTTCGTAAACTTTTTTGTCGTTTCCGTATAACTCCTACTATACAGTTTTCATCCGATCAAGCCTAAAATGTGTATGTAGTAAGGCTAAGATGTGAAAATGTGCCTTAAGTTTCGAGAATTACTGTCCACCAAATATTAACAGAGTTATGATCCTTTGAAAAATTCGGTTAACATTTTCGTTTGGTTAAGTTTTTGTGTAAATGCGAACTCCTCCCATATGTTTGAGCCAATTCACGAGATTGCTGCCTAGGCGGTTCCTTACCGAAATAGCTTTAAACGACAACTCCTGTACCCTTGGGCTAATTTCTTTCAACCTTCGTAGGAATGTTGCTAAGGCGATAGCTGAAACCGGGTTCCGCTTGTTTATTTGTATTTGAGTTAAACATCCAAATCAACACTATTTAGGTAATTTGTGAGCCGGTCAGTTTACCTATCCACATTTTACTGGGCAACCGCTTGAATAAGCAAAATGGCCACCAGAGCTGAATATAGAATAACGTCAACAAGTTGCTTTAAACGCGAACTCCTCTTCAACCCTTGTTCCAATTTTATTTAAACGTCACAAAAATGGTGCCTAGGTTCCTACTAAAATAGCTAAAATCGTTCCGCTCAAATGAACAAGATGGCTGCGAGAACTAAAAATAGAAAAAATAAACGTCAACGCTTCCTATACCATTGGGCCAATTTCATTTAAACTTCGTAGGAATATTGCTAAGGTGGCCCTCGACTAAAGAAGCTAAACGGTTCCGTTCTGATGAGCAAAATGGCCTCCGCGGCTTAAATTAGAAAAATGTCAACAATTTGTTTTAAATGCAAACTCCTCAGAAACCCTTGATCCAATTTGATTCGATCTCCACAGGAATGTTACCTAGGGGCTTCTTACCAAATTAGCTAAAACCGTTCCGCTCCGATGAACAAGATGACCGCCAGAGCTAAAACATATATTAAATCTTTAAACTACATCTCCGCATATATGCCTGGGCCAATTTAATTTAAACTCCATAGGAATGTAGCGTAGATGACCCTCTATCGAAAATGTTGAAACAGTTCTGCTCCAATTAGTAAAATGGCCGTCAGGGCTGAAAATAGAAAAACGTCAACAATTTGCTTTAAACGCGAACTCCTTCTAAACGCTTGGTCAAATTAGGGGATAACTATATTCAAAATTGTTATTTGGGAAGGTAAAATGGCGGTTTTACTGTCGGAAATTTCGTTTTACGGCGACCGTAAAACCGACGATTTACCTCCCCAAGTGACAATTTTCGATAAAGTTATCCCCATTCTAATGTATTTATTCACTTGTTTTGTTAAAAAAAATGTTCTTTTTACTCAAAACGGCAAGCGCAGTGAGCTGCGTAAAACCAAATACCAACCAATGGAAAGCGACGTTATATGATGACGTCGGGTTTCCGACAGTGTATCGCAGATTCCAATGCACTTGCGTATGTAACGAGACGTCTGATTGGATAACGTCATTTGCAACAGTATTTTCTGCGATATACTGTCGGAAATCCGACGTCATCGTGTAGCGTCGCTTTTCATTGGTTGCCGTTTGGTTTTACGCAGCTCACCGCGCTTGCCTCCTTGTGCAAAATAGTATAATTTTTAACTAAACAACCAAATAAGTGCATTAGAATGGGGCTAACGCGTCGCCGTAAAACGAAATTTTCGACCGTAAAACCGCCGATTTACCTCTTCAAATGACAATTTTGAATACAGTTGTCCCCTAAATATACTGTCGCAAACTTTGACGTTATCCAATCAGACGTCGCGTTACATACGCAAGCGCATTCGAATATGATTTAAATTCACGGGTATGTTGCGTAGGTAGCTTCCTACCAAAATAGCTAAAATTGTACCGCTCTGATGAACAAGATTGCCGCGAAAGCTAAAAGCTATAAAAATACAAATATCTTGAACAACAACTCCTCCGATACCCCTTGGGCCAGTTTCATTTAAATCACATTGGAATGTTGCTTAGATGACCTATCAAAATAGCTTAAATGGTTCCGATCTGATGAACAAAATAATCACTAGAGCTAAAAATAGAAAAAGCCTTTAAATGACGAATTTCCATTCACCTTTGGTCCAATTTCACTCAAATTTTAAATGACCTTTACAGTGTTGACGGGGACGTTAAACATTAAATCAGACAAACAAACAAAATTCGCTCAAATTTTACAGCAATATGTCTCTGTACGAAAGTAGATAAAACGGTTTCGATCCGATGAACAAGATGGCCACCAGAGCTACAAAAAAGGAAGAAAAAAAACTATACCTTGTGTCCAATTTCATTCAAACGTCACGGACAGGTTGTAGTTGGCCATCCAATCCCAATAAAGATTGATATTTTGACTTTTGATGGCAAAATTGAGTAGAGTATGGCACCCATGCTAAATGTAATCCTTGATGTGTGTCAACAATCATAGGGGTGGATGCCACGTCTGGAAATGCGTCTGAGACTCAGAAGTAGGTCAAAGGTCAAATGAGTGCAAAATAAACATGAAACTATTCATCACTTTCTTTTAACAAAATTTTGGGGAAATTGATAGCTTAAAATCACCATAAAACTACTCAGGTGCAGTAAACAATGGAAAATTATTTTAAATGTACACTCAAAGTGTGTCAGTCTTATAGGTCAGGGGTCATTTAAGTACAAAATTCTTGAAAAATGGATGTTTTCTAATCAATTTTGTCAAATTGCACGACCCGCAGAAAAAGCGACCGACTGAAGTCGGTTGATTTTCTAAGAGTGCCCTAAAATCACCGTGTCATTCTGTCAGTCTGCCTGTCCGTCCGTAACCCGTTTGTGAAAATTGGTGATAGGGACTTAACCGATTGGAAAATTTAAATAATTTTTGGCACACTGATAGATATCAATGAGATCTAACCAATGAACTTGCCAAATATTACATTCCATTTAGTATAGCCTCGCCGAGGCGAAAAATGTGAAAATTTTCGAACTGCTTCTCCTCGGAAACCGTTGGGCCGATTGAAGTCAAATTTCATATGGAGCCTCTATGGGATAGGGAAACCAAAATTTGCTCATGGGGTCCAGGTCACATGACCAAAATGGCCGCCAAGCCATATATGGTAAAAACCCTTCAAAATAGTCTTCTTCAGAACCACTGGGCAGATTTCCACGAAACTTTATAAATAGCATCTGGGACGTAGGCCCATCATAAAGTGCTAAAATGGTGACCCTGGGTTGCCCTTGACATTCTCTGTGCCTAGGTCAAACTTTTACACATATGCTTTTGTATTGGAAAAGTAAGAATGCATTATATCCTGCAAACGATTCAGAATACAGTACTAAAGTATAAGATATATTGTTGCTCCTTACGATAGGGCGCATTTATTAGGGGAACCGTTGTAGGTCCAGGTCACATGACCAAAATGGCCCCCATACCCATATATGGTAACACTCATAAAGCTAAAAGCATCCGGCGGGTCGTGCACTTCAGCTGAAGCACTGGTGTAGCATAAGGATGTGTTGATGACCAGTATTTATTATAAAAATATTTAAAAACACATGTGTTACGTGTATTTGATTGTAAAAGACAGATTTAAATTCCTCTAGTTGGCATCCAAGATGGCTGTCAGACAGTTATTGACTTCTATTATAAAAACAGAAGTGAAGGCAATGACCAGGAATCGATAGAAATAACGCACAGCTCCCGTCAGTGACACCAGAGGGAAACAAATACAAACATGAAATAACGAGACCCTAATGGAAACAAATAGCGGAAAGCCAACAGGAGAGTTACTTTCCCACAAAATGGCCAATTGGCTATCCAAAATAAAATAATTTACGGCCCCCGCCCATCAGGGCTTGAAGAAATAAATGGGTTGCATGATGCTTCCACGTAGAGCTGAATCCGACGGCATATGAGTACTGGTTAACTGCTTAGACGATATAAGCCTGTCCAGGCAAAGCGGTGCGAGTAGGACCGTCCATTCTTATAAACCTTATCGGTTTCATTGGGCGACAGAGCTTGAGATGTCATTTCATCTCATTGTTGGGTAGAAATCCCACAAAATTGGACGCAACGTCTCCAAAATGACCTATATAGTGTTGACGGGGACGTTAAACATCAAATCAATCAATCAAAAAGAAAAACAAAATTATTTAAGCGATACAAAAGAAAAGCCATAACAAAAATAAACCGCGACTGAAGAACCGCCTTGGAACGGTCAGTGAAACGAATTCCATTGGGGTGGGGGGGGGGGGGGGCTTAATTGATTTTACGCAGCTGGAATTCCTGCCCTTACTTCTGTCGCGATTTATACAAATAATTTGTTCAGTCCACATGAAGGCCTCCTCACACAAAATATTAAATAAAAGCGTCGCTAACACTGCGTGATACCCCACCACTGCAGGCCAATATGGTTTGATCCATGACCACAATAGGCTTCCTTAAGTGTTCTATATATCTGTAAAATTTGATCAGGGTATTCCATATAGTTAAACAGCTATGAGCCAATGAATTTTTATCCAAATATTTCATTAAGTAAAGGAATAAAAAACAAAACCTATTTAATGAGAATTGTTAACGACCAAAACTCTAATAAAGATGTTAACGTATTTTGCCAATTAACAATCCCAAACCTGCTTCCTTTAGTAGTACATATATGTGAACTTTCACCCATATATTCCATTAAATTTAGGAATAAGAGCCCAAAGTGCATTTAATGGGACTTGTACACGGCCATATCTGTTGAAGTTGTTAACGTATTTTGCCAATTAACAATACTAAACGTTCTAGTGGTCTATATATCTCTGAAGTTTCATCAATATATTCCATTTAGTAATGGAATGAGTGTACAAAAAACATTTAATGGAAATTGTTAACGAAAATAACTGTCAAACGTTACCGTATTTGTGCCATGAAAAATCCCTGAACCACACATTCCCAATACCAATATATATACAAAATTTCATCCAGTTATTCCACAAAATAAACGAATAAGAGTTCAAAAAATTAAATGGAAATTGTTAACGGCACGGCCATAACTCTCGAATATGTTAACGTATTTTGCCAATTAATCTTTCTATATTGGTCTATATATCTGTGAAGTTTCATCCATATATTCCATTTATTAACGCAATAAGTGTACAGAAACCATTGAATGGAATTGTTAACGACAAAAACTCTGTCAAATGTTGACGTATTTATGCCATGAGCCATTCCCAGACCACACATTCCCAATACCAAGATATATACAAAATGTCATTTAAATATTCCATAAAATAAACGAATAAGAGACCAAAAACCATTAAATGGAAATTGTTAACGGCAATAACTCTGTCAAATGTTCACGCATTTTGCCTTTAACAGTCCAAAACCTGCTTCTTATGGTGGTCTATATATCAGGGACGTTCCATACATGTATTCCATTTAGTAAACGAAATAAGTACCTCAAAACTATTTAATGGAAATTGTTAACGGCCATAACTACGTTAAATGTTAACGTATTTTGCCAATTAACTATCTTAAACCACTCATACCCAATACAAATGTATATACCAAATTCGAAGAAAATCCGTGATAAAATGTTCAAGTTATTGATCGAAAACGCCCCAAAAACCCTTACTTTGAACTAAAAAAGGCCGTAACTCTGCCAAATGTTAACGGATTTAGCCCATTAACAATCCCATACCACTCATTCCCGGTGTTAACATGTATGCAAAATTTGAAAAAAAAATCCGTGAAAAATTATGCAAGTTATCGATCGGAAATGATGCGGACGGACGGACGGACGGACGACCAGACACTCGACGGTATATCATAATACCTCACCACTACGTGTAGTGGGGTATAAAAATACATTTGTTACGTGTATTTGATTGTCAAAGACAGATTTGAATTCCTTAAGTTGGCAATCAAGATGTCTGTCGGACAGTTATTGACTTCTATTATAAAACGGAAGTGAAGGCAATGATCAGGAATCGGTACAATTATCCCCCAGCTCCCATCAGTGACACCAAAGGGAAACAAACACAAACATGAAATAACTAGACCCTTATGGAAACATCAATAGCGGAAAGCCAAAAGGACAGTAACTTTCCCACAAAATGGCATATTGGTTATCCAAAATAAAATAATGTAAGCGATACACACACTCAAAGACAAACCATCACAAAAATAAACCGCGGCAGAAGAACCGCGTTGGAACGGCCAGTGAAACAAATTCCATTGGGTGTGGGGGAGGGGGTGGGGGGCTTTATTGATTCTACGCAGCTGCAATCCTCGCCCTTACTTATTTTGCGATTTAAACAAATAATTTGTTCAGTCCGCATTGAGGCCTCCACACATCAGTGGGACATCTCCGGCAACACAATAATCAAACATTCACAATTATGAAACAACGGTGATGACTGGACAGCAAGAAACCGAAGCAAAAGAAAACCAACAGTTAGACTCCGATGGGCCCTACCAGAGACAGAGCATCAGGCACAAACCAACACTACATAAATTAAATTCTCTCTAATTCTCAAAAATCCTTTACGCTGGAACCGTCAGAGAATCTGAGGTCTGACCCAACGGTGTGCAATTAAAAAGGGAAGCAAAGTTGTTAACCGTGATTTGGTTAACTACCATGAATGCAGTTTGCGTATAGCATTAATGTTGAACCCAATCTTTTTATGTCGAAGAATGATTTTTACGAAATTGGTTGCTGATGTCATTGCAATTATATATTTTTCTGAATTTATGTACTAAGTCTTCATAAAATGTGGGTTCCGATATACCTTGTTGCAGAAAGATTTAAGTCCAACACTGAATTTAAATTAAATCGGAATGACGTCTATAAACTTTGATCTCAGCCCGATTAGGTTGGCCATTATGCTGTTAGTATAATGTGTGGGTTTTATGCTTCCTAGATAAGGAAATAGCAGCTCATTTGACTTTGTTTCAGTTGACATACTAGATATCCCTTTGCACAATAAATATCGATGCATATTTAAAGAAAATGTATACTTGTATTGCCTTTGACCTTGGTCAAATCTATGGTACGACTTTTTTCTCACATATGATGCAAAAATAATATGTCATAAGTACATTGCTGGTGTTTTAATTAACTTTATTTGGTCTGCTTAGATAGAAAGGGGGCACATATGCAAATATGTACAAAGTTCATTGTTTTTTGCAATCACTTGACCTTGGCCTAATTCTGGGGCTCAGGGGCATTTTCAGAAGTGACATCCACCCCTATCACTCTTGCAACATACTAAAGAACACAATTAGCATAGATGCCATACTCTACTCAACTTTGCCATCAGAAGTATTTTGTGTGTGTGATTTGGATGGCCAACTATTGAGTAGGTGACCCACAACCAAATTAGCTTAAATGGTTTGTCATTAGCTTAAATGGTTTGTCATTAAAGGATTATCTATTTTAGCTCTGGCGGTCATCTTGACCGCCAGAGCTAAAATAGATAATCCTTTAATGACAATTGCACCTACACGTTTGGTCCAGTTTCAGTCATTGATAGGAGTGTTGCCTAGGTGACTCTCTAAAAATTGCTAAAAAAAGTTCCACTCAAAGGAAAAAATTGGCCGACAGAGTTTAAAAAAAAATACAGAAAACACTTTAAATGCTAATTTCGCCTATATCTTTGGCCCAGTTTCATTCAATCTTCAGAGGAATGTTGCTTAGGTGACCCTCTACCAAGCTTGTTAGAATGATTTTCCTCCAATGAGAAAGATGGCCACCAGAGTTAAGAATAGAAAAAAAAACACACTTTAAAATGACACGTTCTTCCGTGCCTTCGGTTCAATTTCATTCTAACCTCACATAAATGTTGATTAGATGACCCTTTTCAAATTTCGCTAAACTGTTCCACTCTAGTGAAAAAGATGGTCCTCAGAGCTAAAGATAGAAAACCCTTTAAATGACAACTCCTCATATATCTTTGGTCCAGTTTCATTTCAAATATTGCTTAGTTGACTCTCTGTAGATATAGCTAAACAGTTCCGCTCGGATGAACAAGATGGCTGCCAGAGCTTAAAATAGAAATATCTTTAAATGGCAACTCCTCTTAAATACCTTTGTTTCATTTTCATTTAACCGTCACAGGAAAGTTGCGTAGTTGACCTTCTACCGAATTGGTTTTGCTACAATGAAAAAAAATGGCTGGCAAGCTTAAAGGTAGAAAAACCTTTAAACGACAACCTCTCCTAAACTCTTAAGCCAGCTTCATTCAGTCTTCGCAAGAACGTTGCCCAGCTGACCATTTATCTAAGTGCAACCATTATGCTTCATGGATTAAGACTGCTGTCAGTTATCCACATGACTTTTTTAAGCTTTGTGACTTGGAATCAAGTGAGCTTTGTTTGTTTATTTGTTTGTTTGTTCAACAGGTCAGCTTATGCCGTGGCCTGTTGTCCGTCGTCCTTTCGTCGTCCTCCGTTAACAGCTCCTCCAGAACCACAGGTTGGTTGGTTTGTTTGATAGAGGTTTAACGTCCCCGTCAACACTATTTAGGTCACTTCCAAATTTGGGGGCTTTTAGCCGACACTGAAATAAAATGACAGCTCAAGCCCCGCTGCCCAATAAAACGCATGTGCGGTCCGACTCGTTTCACTTTGCCTGGGGAGGCTAATACCTTATTGCTTCCAAAAGTTGATGGACCGGCTAACAAGAGCACCGCATGCGGGTGCCAACGCTCGGCTGCAGTTTCTTTTAGTTTAACAAAAATTCTAAGTCGAAAAAAGGGGCATAACTGTGCAAACATATTTTGAGGGTTACCTCACTTATTGGTATGAGTTCCCCTTTTCATAATGAACAACTCGTCCGAGTTTCAAGTAAATGTGGACAGTAATGACAGAGATATAGTATATACATGGTTAGTGTCATGAATTATAAAATATAATCGGTTAGCCTTTGACAGTTTTATAGGGGCAAGCTTTAGCGAGCCCCTATAAAATTGTCGCGGCGAACCAATTATATTTTATTATTAAAGACACTAATCATGTATTTAGTTTATACCGCAATTCAAAAATCGAGGGGTTTTGCAATATTTTGCAAATTTAAGCAAAACAGACAGCAGGCAGTATGGCATGTTAAACGACATTCAGTGCCATGGCGCGCACACGTAGTATAACGTGACGTCAACAAGTGCAAAGTTTCTGACGTCACCATGCCAAAAAGACGTAGGAAACAACATTGACGCTCGAATAAAAGTTTCTCAGCGCTTTACATTCTGTATGAAAATCTGCGAATAAGTAGTTTATTTTAGCTTTTGAAATTGTTTTCGAGGTTGAGACTCAACTGCAGTAGCAGTGCGCAATTATTCCAACGGGCCATTCAAACCAGAAAAGGCCGAGGAGGTAAGAATTTAGCTGAAATTTCTGAAAATCTGTTCAAATAAGTGTTGCAAAGATTTTGACTCATGTGGGACAATTGTAATCCGCTTATTACCTATGTCCGATTTAAACCGCGCGACAAATTGTATAGAAATTAATAGACACATCCAAACACTACGTCATCGCTCAATAATACTATTTGCCGGGACGTACCGGTGGTGGGCAAAAAACGTATTTGGCCGTTTATCGCCATTGTAAATGCGATGTTATTTTCTGTAAACCTGTATTTTGTTTGGACTCGAAACGACAAATTTGAGCTTTAAACTTTTATAATAGACATTTCTTAGCTAGTAATTATTGGTTTCTAGAAGATTTGAGGATGTTTTTGATGATAATTACCTGTTAAACTTATGCAGGTAACGAGGCGGGACGGCCTTAATTAATAGTAATAAAAATACGCAAAACGAATGACTAAACGCGGAAGATGCATGAATGAACTCTAAAAAATATTTATCTACCCATTTAAAGTGTAATTCGATCGATTTTCTGTGACAGTCAACTAAAATATGCCCGTAATATTAAACCAATTTACAATGTGTTTATATGGAACCAGGGGCTTTTTGCCAACCACGAAAGATCGTTATCGGAAGGAAAAGTAATTTTGCGCATGCGCAATGACAGGTAAACAAGATCACGTGTCAAAACATTGGATCCGTCTATAGGGCATGTGAATCTAAGACATGATGGAAAAAATACTAGGCTAGATAGCGAAAATGTGATTGAAAATTATGAAAATTCAATCTTTTATATTAATTTTGATTATAATTTTATATTTTTTAAATAAAATTAAAACTGGTCAATTTTGAAATGAAAATAGGACCCTTCGTCTCGTGAACCTCTCGTTTACTTCAATAGAAAATTAGCAAAAGCTCACGAGGGTGTCTGTTTTTATACTGTAATAATTAAATTATAAAATACGTTGTTAAAATTGTGACTTTAAATTCTAGAAGAAAAATGATTTTTCTTTCCAACAGTATCAAATAATTGAAGATCAAATAAAAAGAAAGTTGGTCATTTTCAGGTTGTTTTCTTGCCATTTTTCAGTACTTTTAGCCGTCTCTCCTCATTGTATCTATTTATAGCTATCGGTTCTCATATTACGCGATTATCGGATTAAATCGGAGATTTCCGGATTTTAGCTGGTTTAAGACGAATGTCAAAGTGAGCTGCTGAAAACATTTTTGTTAATGACATTTAATGCTGAAATATATTTATTTTTATTCGTCGTATTTATATATTACTGTTTTTGATTTGTTTTTTTTTTTTTTCTTGTTTAATATATTTTTTCTGCATGTGACTGATGCGCAATTAACAAACACTTCATATTGTTTACAAAAGAAGAAGAAGAAAGAAAAAATCCTTTAATTATTGATTTTTTTGACTAGCGAAAATATATTGATTTCGGTGAAGAATCTTTTTTTTTTTTCGGGTACTTCACACACATGCTTAATTGGCAATTGTTGCTAATTACTGCCAATCATGCCGGTTTTTGGAATACTACTTAAAACCCTTAGGTACTTTTTCTGGTCAGAGTCTACGTTGTGCGAAAGATCCAATGCTTCTTCATGCAGCAAGAGAAGTCTAGGATGCGCCCGCTGGTGTGATTCTTTGCTGGGCACACGCAAATTGTAGGGAGTGCTGTGCCCTGGTTCAAATATTATTTTCTGGGATAATTTGCATGTAATTACACACAGAAAAATAATCATCACGAAAACACGCCTATATAATTTTGACCTCTTGAACCACACTTTTATATAATAAAACTGGGTTTTACAGAGGTAAACCTTGTTTCTTATTTCTACTCTGTATATAGATTGTTGGTACTCGTTACACAATCTATATTTTGTGCAACAGAAAATTTCACAATTTTTCATCTAAAAATTTTCTCTTTTTCGGCAAATTAAATTTGTAATGTGTTGTCAGGGTTGCAAAAGCTGGTTTAACAAGTTTCGATTTATATGCATCAATTAATACATGCATAGAATTTAAGAGTTAACACGCGCTGTGTGTATATTCAAATTAATTGCTTTATGACCCGGAAGCCTTAATTGTTGACATGATATCGACAAACTTATGTTAGGTAATCTTTAGACAAACGTTCTCTGTAGTTGATGGACTCGGTCAAGTTAACGCTTTCCCTTTCACTCCTAAGCTTCTGTTAATTAGAATTTAGCCCACCCAGCCCCCCCCCCCCCCCCCCCCCAAAAAAAAAAACACAAAAAAACAAAGGAAAGAAAAAAGGTTAAGCACAATTCAAGTCTTTCTATTATAACAAAATATATCCATATAACGCACAATGAACACTCTGATCAGATTGTGCAGATGCCAGGTTGGTCTGGGGTTTGTCATATAATCTTATTCGCTAGTTATCGTTATCAAGTATCCTATTTTCTTCTCCAAGATATTTCTCTTTCAGCGGTCCTAACGAGTACCCACAATCGATGTTTTGGAGCAAAAATTAACACACTCGCGCGTCAAGGTGCATTTTTTTCATATCTCCAAAATAGCTATTTTTCTAATGAAAATCCGTGATATTTTCTTATTTATACTGCAAACATAGGTTATGGGTGTTCGTTAGAACCGCCTCCATGAACGCAAAATAGTGTATATCCCGTAAACCCAAGTTTTCTCATATACAAAGTGGGGTTTATGGGGTGTTCATTTAACGGACTTTTTAACCTAATGTATGTATTTACTTTTTTTTAGGTAAATACCAAAAATATTATTTCATCGAGTGTATTGGAAACATAAAATTTTTCACTCCTGCAAAAAAAAAAAAGAAACTTTTAAAAACTTTTCTAACGAGTGCGTTGAAAACGTCATTGTTTTCACGAGTGTGCAGCATGGGTGATTTTTTTATTATTATTTTCAATACACGAGATGAAATATTTTCTGCTTTTTTTTTCGACAAAACAGAAATCTTTTCATTTAATACGCGACTATGCCGGTACAGCTGTTTATCACAAGCTTCGCAGTGTGAAAATAATATCCTTATTTGTTTCAGATATGCAAATTTTTCACTGCTAATCGTTATTAACCCATTTCAGACTGGAAACCCCTAAACGGGTACCGTGGCAAACAGTGCAGGCCCAGATCAGTCGGCCCAGATCAGACTGATCCGGGCCTACGCTGTTTTAAAAAAAAATCAACCATTTTCCAAATTGGGTTTGAAGAAACACAACCTGTCACCCCTAAATTTTGAAATGGACTCCTGCTATAGGAGGAAGATTCCACTTGGTACAAAAAGGGTTAAGTGATGTTAGGCCAGTATGGGTTCAACGGATTAAAAACCGATTAGTTGTCAAATAAAATGATTAAAAATGGAACAGTATGCTTACTGTGTTCCCCTTTATTGCTTAACGAGACCAACAGAGCTTTTGTTTGTATTGGAATTTAGCGGTCCAGTCAACACTATTTAGGTCATTTTTGAGCCGGTCAGTTTACCTATCCACTCTTATCCTGGACAGGCTTATACGTAAGCGGTTAACCAGTACAGTGCACATTATTTCGCTCTCTGACGTGCGGCTTTAAATAGCCGTTTCCCATCACGTAAAGCATGTCCTTGAAGAACCCCTCAAAAACACGCTCTGTATTAACAGGGGCATGCATTATTTTGCTCTTTCTGGTCCAAGACATAGATTGTGGGTACTCGCTAGAGCAGTCTCAATGATGGGTTTCAAACAAACCAGTGACAGGCACGTGAAATTAGCAGTGCAAAGCTACTGTACTTAGTAGCGTTTGTCAATCCGTCTCAAAACTATCAAAACTTTAACATTGAGTCAACTGCGTTCTACTTAACACACATTGAGCATCAAGGCCAAGTTGTTCAAAGCAGCGTTAGTTAATCCTTTTTGTACCAAATGGAATCTTCCACCTTATATACAGCAGGACTCCATTTAAAAATTTAGGGGTGTCAGGTTGTGTTTTCATCAAAATCTATTTGGAAAATGACTGAACTTTAAGCAAACAATACAGGCCCTGATCAGACGCCGCGTTCTGTGACATCTGATCTGGGCCTGCACTGTTTGCCAAGGTACCCCTTTAGGGGTTTCTGGTATACTGAATGGGTTAATGAACTCGCTACTTGTCAAACCGTTAACTATTCAATAGGCACCTAATACTCTTGTATTTCTGCTGGAAAATCTGAGGAGCTTTTTGCAAAATTGATGCAAACCCTATTCGCTTTTTTTTTTGCTGTGCAAAATGATAAAAAATTTAACGACTCGTTAACTAACGACTTGGCAAAAAAAAAAAAAATAAATAAATAAATAAAAAATAAAAGTGGCATTAGGTTATTTTATAAATGCGGCATAAAACAAACACTTTCCCTTAAACTACTATAATATTTGTAATCAATTTAATCCGTATTATATATGGACCAATAAATCATCATATTTAGTAAAACAAATATGCCACTGTAATACCCTTAAGCAATTGTCTGAGACAAGGATTAACGGTCACAACCGATAGTGATCGAAAACTGCCGATAATAGCGAATTACTTTAAAACAGGTGTCAAGTAGCGTAATTCTGGAAGCTACCTGGAAAAACTGCCAGTACAGGTTTGTTCCCTTGATTTCCCTTGACTTCATATGGCCGAACTTTACCCGTATGTGCAGTTTCGTTGTTTTCCCATGTAAAACAGGTTGCATGTTATTGTTTAAACTTGTAAATTTTAGTGACATGAAAAGTAAGCCCGGTCTGTAATCGGTCACTAGACGTATTATAGGTCAGTAGAAGGTATTATAGGTCACTACCGATAATAGCGTGCAGTTATTCGACCCCCTTTATAAGGTTACTAGAATGCCTGATTGCGGTATAAATTACAAAATGTCCAAGTTTTGCACAACGAAGACACAAAAATTCTGTCGAAAAAGGGGCATAACTGTGCCAAAAAAAAATTGAGGTTTACCTCGCCTATTGGTATGAGTTCCCCTTTTCATAATGAACAACTAGTCTAAGTTTCAAGTAAATATGTTCAGTAATGACAGAGATATTACAAAATGTCCGAGTTTTTGCCCGAAATTCTAAGTCGAAAAAGAGGCATAACTGTGCCAAAAATATTTTGAGGGTTACCTCACCTATTGGTATGAGATCCCCTTTTCATAATGAACAACTAGTCCGAGTTTAAGGTAAATATGTTCAGTAATGACAGAGATATTACAAAATGTCCAAGTTTTTGCACGACTACGACGCAGACGACGACGTCAGAGCTATATATGACAATACCTCGTCGTTTTCTTCGAAAACAGCAAAGCTAAAAATGAGCATTCAGATAGATGGAGACTATTTTGAAGGGCAGAGCAAGTCAAAAAGATTTTAATCATTGCAGTAAAGGAAAAACAATTACGAAAATACGCCTATACAAATACATTGTAAATTTTACCGCCGAAAAAAAAACGAACATTTTGAGACGAAAAAATGTGATATTTTTCTTATTTCTGCTCAAAATATAGAATTTAGAGCAGAAATAAGAAAAATAACGTTTACCCATGCAAACCCCAGTTTTACTATATAAAAATGGGGTTCGAGGGAGTCAAAATTATTTAGGCGTGTTTTCATGATGAATGAAAGTGACACTATGCTTGGAACATACTAGTCACCACGCTTTATATGAAGGAATGGGATGCTATTTATCGAAAACTTCTATCGTGCATCGCCGAAAAAAAACGAAAATTTTAAAAAGTGTTATTTTTCTTATTTCTGCTCAAAATATAGATGGTGGGTACTCTTTAGAACCGCCCAACATAACCAGTAGAGCGTATATGCATTGGACGGTCCGACTAGCACCACACTGACTGGGCAGGCTGAGTCCTTCTAAGCAGTTTATCAGAACTAATGTACGGTCAGTTTCAGCTCTGCATGGAAGCACCATGCAGCCCAATCGATTTCTCCAAGCACCGATGGGCGGGGGCCAAAGTTGTTATTCACCATATTTGCATTATTTGCTGGCTCCCAGCTTGCACATTGTCAATATTAGAAAAACAGGTAACCAGACCCCCTGACCTATATTGGAAAAACAGGTAACCAGACCCCCTGACCTTGAAAAGGTCAGGGGGTCTGGTTACCTGTATTTCCAACACTTATAATCTTCAGACGAGGAACCAGCAGATAATGCAAATAAGGTGAATAATAATAATGAGGGACTAACTGCCTTCTTGATTATCATTTGGGGAGGTGAGTCAGCGGTTTTACCGTAAGAAATTTTGTAAAATCCGAATTTGCGACCCAAAGTCCGACGATTTACCTTTCCAGATGAAAGTTTGCAATTATAATACATTTGCCTTTGTTTTGTTTTAAAAAGGAAAGGTTCAGTCGGTTGGCAGCACCCAAATCAAAGTTTAAATGACTATTGCCAGTCGTCTGGCAATAACAATTTGAATACATTTTAAGAATATATAAATAGGAAAAATATCGAGTGTGTGAACTTGGCTTGGGATTCGCGGCTTGGAATATCGATTTTGCCTTAACATTCACTAATATTTTACTTTACTTTGAGTGTGTGAACTTGGCTTGGGATTCGCGGCTTGGAATATCGATTTTGCCTAACATTCACCTGTATTTACTTTACTCTCTACTACGGAATAAATCGAATTCCAAACTCCATACTCCAAGCCAACTTCATACACTTAAAATATCACGGATTCTCATCAGAAAAAAAGTGTATGAAGTTGGCTTGGAGTTTGGAGTAAGGAGTTTGGAATTCGATTTATTCCGTAGTAGTAAAGTATAGTAAAAAGGCAAATCGATATTCCAAGCCGCGAATCCCAAGCCAAGTTCACACACTCATCAGAAAAGAAGATATTTTGGAAATGTAAAAAAATGCACTGTGTCGCACTGATGTGTTATTGTAATACTAAATGGCAATTTTTAAAACAGTTAACCCCTAAGTCTTCACAATGCGAAGATCGCTGTGAGCTGCGTAAAACCAGGAAATTAAACCGTTGTCCGGTTTCCGACAGTAAATCTCAGAATATACTCTGGCAAATTCTTGACGTCGTCCAATCAGTCGTCGCGTTACATACGCAAGTGTATTGTAATACGTATTATTTTATACATAGCAGTGAAATCAATGCATATCTGAAACAAATAAAAGTGATATTTTCACACTACGAAAATAAAAATGATATTTTCACAGTGTGAAAAATAACATGACCATGTTATTTTCACAGTAGTAGCCCGGACTACTTTTCTCGCCGAAATTCATGTTATCTATAAAATAATTCTGTAAAATACCTTGAAAAAGCATTCTTTGAACTGTAAAAATGCTGTATTAAAAATGGCGATCAGTTTCTGGTTTGCAACTGACAGTTGTGACGTCATAGCCAAATCAAAAATTGTGACGTAAGATCCGATTGGTCAATTACAGTAAGTGTCCTAAAATAATATCAAATAAAAAGAAAATTTACTTTTTTGAGATAAATATCAAAAATATTTCATCTCGTGTGTTGAAAACATCAGAATTTTCAACACACTCGATGAAATATTTATGGTATTCATCTCAAAAAAAGTAAATATCCTCTATTTCATATTTTCAGGAATCAAGATGTGCTTACGCCATCGTTGTCATGGCAGTGATGTGGCTGACAGAGGCTATACCAATCTCTGCGACAGCGCTCATTCCGATGTGGTTAATACCAATGCTGGGAGTAGCAACACCTAAAGTGATGAGTGGCAGTTACTGGAGTGTGAGTATTTAGTGAATAATCACTCTAACACAGCACAACTGTATAGGTAATGGAAAGTGAGTGAGTGTTTTGAGTTTTACGTCCCATCAACAGCTAAGGTCATACGAAGACGGAACCTCGGTTTAAAGACTCATCCGAAAGTCTGGAGAAGCCCGGGATCGATCCTGCGATCCCTGGTTCACAAGGCGAGTAGCGTAACCACTGCAACACGGAGGCTTCTATGTATTGTTTGATTTTAGATTTAACGTCCCCGTCATCACTGTAAAGGTCATTTTGGAGACGTTGCTTCCAATTTTGTGGGACTTTTACTCGACATTAAGATGAAATGACATCTCAAGCCCTGCAGCCCTATGAAATCAATAGGGTTTATAAGCATGGACGGGCCAACTCGCACCGCTTTGCCTAGGCATGCTTAGATCCTCTAAGCTGTTTACCAGTACTCGTTTGCGGGTCGGTCTCAGCTCTGCGTGGAAGCATCATGCAGCCCATCTATTTCTTCAAGCCCCGATGGGCGGGGGCGGTATATGTAATGGAAAGAAACTGTTTCATTCTGCAATCAATACATCCATTACGAGAAACGCCTGTACGCATACATAGTATTTTTTCGCCGAAAAAATGAAGATTTTATTATGAAAAATTGTGATTGTTTTTATTTCTGCTCAAAATATAGATTGCGGGTACACGTTAGAACCGCCTCATCGAGGCGGTTCTAACGTGTTCCCACAATCTATATTTAAGAGCAGAAATAAGAAAAATTAGGTTTACCCCTGTAAACCCAAGTTTTACTATATAAAAAGTGGGGTTAAAGGGGGTCAAGATTATATAGGCGTGTTTTCGTGATGACAGGGCAGAAGAGTGTGACGTGAAACGACGCCTCGGAGATTCTTTGACATAAAAACGTCATTTTTTAGCATCGAAAACGTTACAAAAGGATATACATCATTCGTTAGTGAGCATTGAGCTCCCTGCCGCAACCAGACACCGTCGTGATATGACTGAAAAATTGTTGAAAGCGACGTTAAACCCGAATTCACACACACACACACACACACACACACACACACACACACACACACACACACACACACACACACACACAAACACACACACACACACACACACACACACACAGATCAATCGTTAAGTCAGGGCAGGTCAGTTGTAAGTAGAGAAATCACTCGTGCTACGCGCTAGTGATTTGATCTACATTACAACTGATCTCCAGTCTATGATTTAGTGTTCAACAACTCACTGCTCGAGCTGATATATATCTGAAATAGTCTTTGTTTGTTTGATTTGAGGTTTAACGGTTCCGTCAACACTGTATAGGTCATTTTGGAGACGTTGCTTCCATTTTTGTGGGACTTTTACCCGACATTGAGATGAAATGACATCTCAAGCCCTGTCGCCCAATGAAACAAATAGGGTTTATAAGCATTGACGGTCCGACTCGCACCGCTTTGCCTGGGCAGGCTTAGATCCTCTAAGCAGTTTACCAGTACTCGTGTGCGGTCGGTTTCAGCTCTGCGTGGAAGCATCATGCAGCCCATCTATTGCTTCAAGCCCCGGTGGGCGGGGGTCTTAAATAGTCAGAATACCCGTTACTTTATTTACCATAGCTGAAATGAACGCGTTCTTAAGGACTTCCGTTGTACATTTCTTTGGATTAACAGGCCACCTCAGGGATATTTAACTTATATCGAGTCCATTATCAATAAAAGGTGGACGAAAATCGGAGCAACCGGAGAAAACACTCGCCCTTCTCGTCGACAATCAAATGTTCTTAATCTGAAACAATTGGAACTGTGAGAGACCATCGATTTCCTCATTACCCGTGGTTTTCTCGCGATTAAGAATATAAGAATCTGATATGGGGTTCTGTTGTAGATGAGCGTTTCCAACCCTCGGGATGACCGTGCTAAGCGGAACCGAGGCTACGCCGAGGTTCCGCTCAGCACGATCATCCCGAGGGTTGGAAACGCCCATCTACAACAGAACCCCATATTGGATTCTTTTTCTTGCACAACACCTCCCGGTTAGTTTTGACAGCTCGCACATGTATATTGTTTACAAAATAAAAGTAGTGTGGAAGTAGTTCCGGCAGTTGAATAGAATTGAAGCGCATTTATGTTAGTTGCCTGGGTCGGAACACCAGGGTTAGAACATAAATTTCTATCCCAGGGTAAAATCACGGATTTCCTTGTCTGGTGTGCAAGAAATTCTTATTTGACCCACCATTGTGTACATCATTTGAGTTGACAAAACTGAAGGTGACAATGGGATCATCATGATATTGCGGACTAAGGAAGTGTCATTACGATAACACCCCCGTGCGACATAGTGCATTTTTCACATCTCCAAAATGGCTACTTTTCCGATGAAAATAAACCGCGATAGAAGTCTACTTACCAGATGACTTTGACAACTGACAACGATACCGCCCAATTCTCGGACGTAAATTGGGCGAATTTGAAGGCTATTATACCATCTGACCGGTTGTTGAAAACAAATCTGCACAGTAGATGCAGCCTATCTCGTAAAGAAATTGGGAGAATTTGAATTCGGCTGTACCACATGGCCAGTTGTTGTTGAAAATAAATCCACACACTCGCCACAGAAGCTAAAAGAACGTGACACAAAGAACTGTCTTAACCCTTATCTTGCTGAATATTCATTTAAGCCGCACCCATTTCTGTCTATCAACCAATCAAATTATTTGATGTAATTTATAGCTACAAATTCATAAACTGAATGCCAAACAGTGTAGATCCTGATCAGATTGCTTCTTTAGAAGCCATCTGATCTGGATCTACACTGTTTGCAAAGATAGGGGTTGTCGTGAACAGCAAGATAAGGGTTAAGTCACAAAACTTGTGTTAAATTGAAAGAAACTCATCGAAATTATCAATTTCAGTGATATTTTAACGCATTGAAGCTAACTGTTTCACCGATTTATTCAATAACATACACACCACACATTTATGTTATCTTTACGATTTAATGTACGCGTATAGTAGTCGCCGATAAGATTGACTAGGCGGGGCTATTCAGGTGTTGTCAATGTCTGTCAAATTCGCTGAGTCCACCAGAAGGTTCGGTAGAGTGCCTTTCGCACGCTTTCTCCAAGCGGACGAAATGATCATATACGCCACAGCTATGCTTGTGTTACAGGTGGATTCACATAATCGGATGACTTGGTTTACCTTTTTGTTAATGGAATATTCCTAAGGCAGGAACAAACGATAGCTCCGCCTAGTCAACCTTATCTGCGACTATTATATCACATTCTTTTTCTTTATTTTAGGATACCACTTCCCTATTCTTTGGCGGCTTGCTTTTAGCTGTGGCCATTGAAAATGTTGGTCTCCATAGACGTTTAGCTTTATTAGTAATGAGAGCTGTAGGAGCTCAGCCAATTTTGTGAGTATACTTTAAGTCATTAATCTCAAATGCTGTATTTCGCCGAACATGTAAATATACACATGGAGCAAATTTTAAGCAGCAATTCATAATTTGTTTATAATCTGAAGTCGACTTTTCTATCTTTTTCTCAGTGTTTTTGATTGATAGCTTTTTATTTTTGATTTATGATCAATACATCCAGCGAGAAAGATGTGTAGGAGAGACTCCGCCAACTTCTCGTTTAGGACTCAGCCTCCATCTTTGGTTGGGCCCCTCGGAGTCTAACTGTTGGTTTTCTTTTGCTCCAGCAATTCTGTTGTTGTATGCTGTCGAGTCCTCAACCTTGTTTCATATCTGTAGTTTTTTGATTGGTATGTTCCCGGAGATGTTGATGAGTTAGGAAGCCTTCATAAACAAAATTATTGTATACCGCGACAGAGGTAAGGGCGAGGATTATGGCCATATGGCCATGTAAAATCGATTTAAGCCCCTAAGTGAAATTCTTTCCACTGACCGTTCCAAGGCGTTTCATCTGTGGCGGTTTATTTATGTTCTTGTTTGTTACTACTTACTGTGTGTATCACTTGTGTCTTTTTATTTTGGATGGCCATTTGGCCATTTTGTGGGAAAGTAACTGTCCTTATGACCATCCTTTGTTTAGGTTTCCATTATGGTCTGGTCGCTTCATGTTTGTGTTTCTTTCCCTTTGGTGTCTTTGATGGGTGGAGTAAGTTAATTGTATCGATTCCTGATCTTTGTTTTACTTCTACTTTCCAGAATGGTATACCTGATGGACTTTTTACATTTTTTCAACTTTTCGATAAAAACTAAGTCCAGTTGTGTCACTCACACTATCGAAATGTAAACAAAACACTAGTCTAGTTGAAACAATATCTATATATGGATGAATCCCGTGCAGCAAACGATGCGTCCAACTGAATGGACGTTGTAGAAAGTATTGGAGTGTAGAGGGTCAAAAACATGAAATACGTGGTTTAAGACAGCAAAACCGTAGTAGACACAATTAAGATCCTACGCACTTGATCTATATTGTTCAAATATTAAAACTACTAAACCAGTAATTGCGACTTTCTGTTTCAACCTCGAATGGGCACACTTTAAACCTTCAGGATATTTGAATGACCCTCATACTTTTCCATCAGTCAAGCACTGAACTTTTCCATCAGTCAAGCACTGAACAGATGGCAAATCACCACCAAGACGGGACTTCTGAAAACAGAAAATTTGGCACAATGACGAAATCGCAGAAATCTCCATCTGATTACAGCTTTTGTTAGATAATTAAGGGACATGAAACCTTTTTACAAGGTGACGGTGTTAGTCCTTTACAGCATTCTCGCTGGATAAGTTGATAAAAAAATAGAGTAGGTATCGCCGAAAAACGCGGCAAAAAAGATAAAAATTCGACTTTATTTCTGTCTTTCAAAAACAACTGGATCTACGCCCCATTTAGCCAAAAATCGTAATCCCTTACAAAATAAAGTAGAGGCAATGATAAGGAATCGATACAATCAACCCACAGCTCCCATCAGAGACACCAAAGGGAAAGAAATACAAACATGAAACAACATACCCTAATGGAAACATCAATAGCGGAAAGCCAAAAGAACAGTTACTTTCCCACAAAATGGCCAATAGGCTATCCAAAATAAAATAATCTAAGCGACACAAACACACAAAGACAAACCATAACAAAAAATAAAGCGCAACAGAAGAACCGCCTTGGAACGGTCAGCGGAAACGAATTCCACTGAGGGGCTTAAATCGATTTTACGTGGCCACAATCGTCGCCCTTACTTCCGTCGCGGTTTAGAGACAAATAATTTGTGCAGTCCGCATGAAGGCCTCCTAACTCATCAGTGCAACATCTCCGTGAAAACAAATAATCAAACAACTACAGAGATGAAACAACGGTGGGGACTCGACAGCAAGAAACCACTGAAATGCCAGAGCAAAAGAAAACCAAGAGTTAGACTCCGATGGGCCCGACCAGAGACAGAGCATCAGGCACAGGTCAACATTACCTTGAATTAGATCTCTCTAATTCTCAAGAAGCCTTTACGCTGGAACCGTCATAGAATCTGAGGCCTGACCCACCGGCGTGCAATTAAAGAGGGAAGCAAAGTTGTCAACCGTGATTGGGTTAATTACCAAGCATGCAGTCTGTCGTATAACATTTATGTTGTACCCAATCTTTTTATATCGAAGAATGATTTTACGAAATTGGGTGCTGAAGCCATTGCGGTTATATATTTTTCTGAATTTATATACTAAGTCACCATAAAATTCGGGTTCCGATAGACCTTGTTGCAGAAGAGATTTAAGTCCAATATTGAATTTTCAAATCAAATCAGAATGCCGTCTATAAAATTTTGAAAAGGCTTTGCGAAGTTTATGATACCCATAACACTGATTAAGAAGTTTAGCCGTTAACAATTTATTACAAGTGTTGAAGTCAGTTACATAACTACACACTCTGGCAAATCGAATTAATTGCGAAATATAAACGCCATAGGGTGGTGCACGCGGAACATCACCATCCAAAAAAGAAAAATTTACAATTTCAAAATCAAGATCATCACGTTTATCATAAATTTTGCACGAAACAAACCCATCTACAATAGATAGATGTAAATCCAAAAACACAGCCTCGGTATTAGAAGAATTTGCTTTATTTAACTGAAGTTCTGGGGGGTAAATTTGACCGGTCAAACCATCGAAATAGGTATTATAGGTATTATCAATATTTCAAGTTTCATTTGTTTTGTTGCTGATCTACAAGCGAACCTGTACAAAAATCCTTTTGTCCGGAATATAGTTATCTTCGACGTCCGACTTGGACTTCAACTAAAATGATTTAATGAAGCTGTGCCTCTCTCCTTGATAATACATTTCGTCTTATTGCTGTCGATTGCTGTAATGATTCAAATTCAAACTCAAGTGCAAGAACTAGGTACCGGACAGTTAACACTTAATCTTATGGAAGTGAATTGGGTTTATAGTAGTGCTTAAAACATCTATATCGAACGTCCTGAGTGGAGGTGTAAGCAGACAGTGTAAATCCTGATCCCATTCAGCCGGAAATTCCTGATGTGCCTTCACAAGGCGGTCAGGGAAACTGATGGGGAACAGGAATTTGACTTTAGAAGTACCTTTTTGGGTCAGTCTTTTAATGACACTTTAACACAGTCTCTGTTTAAATGTTCTGAAAAAAGGGTAATCCTTTGGAAGCAAGGTGTACAGATCAGAACTGAAAATCATGGAGTTTACAAGGTTTTTCAGGGCTAGACTAGCTAGTTTCGGCCAATTAGGCCTCAATAGTGACCCGCAAATATTTTCTAAATTCCGCTGTAAAATCAGTAATCCCAAGGGACTAGAAAATATAATCAACACTGTGATGAAGGCCAGTGAAACTGTTTACGGTCGCCACACATTCCCTTAACACCAGCTGTGGTGAAATTAAATGTCTGACAAAAAAATCTGCCTGACACAGAGACATTTTTTCATGAGAATCACTCATCTTCTCTTGAGCAAATTTACAACAAAATGATCCTTAAATTCTGCCTTAATTTGAAAGGGCTTAAGATAAACAGGAAATTTCTAAGGTCCGACAACAGTGGTATTTTGATGAGAAAAGTCTCAGCAGACAACGTGTAAACTATTTAACACAAGATACTGGTTCCGCAGCTTTAGCGGCCCGAAGAACTGAACCCTGCTCATAAAACACCATGTCAGGCGATTAAGGTGCAAATAATATTAATTGCATGCTCTTTATCCAGGGGAAGTTACTCTGTACTCTGCACATGAGTTACTGTTACTGCCTGTACTGTGACGTCATAATTGTCATAGTAACGACGTCATGGGTTTATGTTAGTTTACCTTGATCAGGGTAACCATTAAAACAATTGTGGTCAATATGTAGCGATTTAATGCTTTAACAAATGGTAGCAGAGCGAAGGGAATTATCCTCAAGTAAGAGACGATACTTGAACAGTGCGGGCAATGGGCATTTAGACTAAGTGTTTTGAACAATGATTTGTATATAGAAGGAAGGATCCAAAATGACAACCAGAATAAATCCACCAACATTTCTCAAGTCCAAAAATTATGAAAGATACTGGCAAGAATTGATGGCATGGAGGGAGATAACAGACTTATCAAAGGATAAACATGGTGTTGCCATAGCATTAACTCTTCCAGAAGAAGATGAAAGTCGGATAAGAGAAAAAGTATTTGATCAAATTCCAATTGATGACTTAAAAAGTGATGATGGGTTTACAGTTCTTCTGAATTTTCTTGATAAACATTTAGCTAAAGATGATCTAACTAATAGCTTAGAAAAATTTGAGGATTTTGATGACTTTTATAGAAATAAGGGGAAGTCTATCCATGAATATGTTTCAGAGATTGATGCAAAATACAGGAAAATTGAAAAGAAAAACATGACTTTACCACCAGAAATTTTAGCTTTTAAACTTCTTAGAAAAGCTAGTATTTCAAAAGAGGAAAAATTGTTGGTATTGACGGGTATGAACTATGAGAACAAGAAAACACTTTATGAGGAAGCTAAGAAATCATTGAAAAAAATCAAAGGGGATAGTGGAAGTGGAGGCAGCGGTGTGGCAATCAAGCTAGATCCAACTTTTCTCATTGATAATGAAGAGGCACTGTTAGCAGCAGGCTATGTGAAGCAGTACAGAGGGAAACCAGGAAGAAGCAGATATGGTCATGGTAACCATACACAACAGGATAGACAGGTGAACCCACTTGGACAACATGGTAAGCCTCTTACATGTAGATGTTGTGGCTCCTTTAGACACCTTGTAGCAAAATGCCCACATAGTTGGGAAAACACAGCAAATACATATAATCAACATGAACAGGCTGAAATTAATATTTCAGAAGATGAACAAGTTGTGCTTGTTACGGGCTATCATAAAGGTGACATCTCCCAGCTAAGCAATGATGCACGGAACTGTGTTGTATTAGACAGTGCGTGTAGTAGTACTGTGTGTGGGGAAAACTGGCTAGAACATTATCTCAATTCATTGAATGAGACAGACAAAAAAGAAACTTCAACAGGCTGTTGGTCAGAGAACATTTAAGTTTGGCGGTGGAGAATGTCTGAAATCTAAAGGAGAATACAGTATTCCAGCAGTAATTGCAGGAAAAGAGGTCACCATCAGAATTGACGTAATAAAATCTGACATTCCTTTGCTGTTGTCTAGGAAAGCCATGAAAACAGCAGAAGTGAAAATAGATCTGAAATGGGATACTGCTAAGATTTTGGGGAAGATGATTGCTCTGAATCTGACCTCCACATGGCATTATTATATACAAATAGGTAGACCTGAATTGATACCAGTAGAGGTTGGTGATATAGGCAAAACAGTAACGGATAAAGGACAGAATTTAGGAATTAACCGAATAACACAACAGGGTGATTTGTTTAGAAGTGGAGGCTCACAGGAGTCTAAAATGTCATGGGCTGCCATTGCGAGGCAGCCTCCACAGACACAGTCCCAGAAGGCAAGGTATATTCTGCATAAAACAGTCAATCAAAGTGAGTCTCCTAAAAACCCAATCCAGGATAAGCTGAAGTCCAAACACAAGATCAATCCCAAGAAATTGGATTTCAACCAAGAAGGAAATCGCTATTTTACCATCAAGAGTTATTCGGAGGACGCTATTCGTTGTTCGATAAAGAATAACATCTGGTGCTCGACAAAACATGGAAACAGGAGACTGGATGCTGCTTTCCAGGAACAGGAAGGAAAGGGTGCAATCTATTTGTTGTTCAGTGTGAATGGCTCCAGACATTTCTTTGGTATGGCCCAGATGATGTCCTTTGTCGACTTTGAACACAGTGGGGGTGTTTGGGATAAAGATAAGTTTAAGGGACAATTCAAAGTGAGATGGATCTACGTGAAAGATGTGCCAAACAGTGAACTGCGTCACATCAGACTTGAGAACAACATCAACAAGCCAGTAACAAACTCTCGTGACACTCAAGAAGTTCCATCAGAGAAGGGAAAGCAATTTCGAAAGATCATGCACAATTATTAGCACTTTTCATCGATCTCTGATGACTTAGAACATTAATTTTAGCAACTGTGATGACAAACATTGAACATCAGATTTACAATCAGGAAATTATTAACCACTATCTTACTATAGACATTATTAAAACTGTAAAGGAACTTTCAAATTTATTCCTCTGGATAGATATTAGTCAAAATTCAGTTTCATTACTTTCTGCATATCTTTTTTTTTTATAGTTTTAGTATTCTTTGGCCATGAAGAGTGTTTTGACTATGAAAAAAAAAATATATATATAATCAATGTTAATTGCATGCTCTTTATCCTGGTGAAGTTATTCTGTACTCTGCACATGAGTTACTGTTACTGTCTGTACTGTGACGTTATAATTGTCATAGTAACGACGTCATGAACTTATGTTAGTTTACCTTGATCAGGGTAACCATTAAACCAATTGTGGTCAATATGTAACGATTTAATGCTTTAACAAATAAAACCACAAAATTCTTAACCATTTTTATTTGGCGCGGGTAACTTATGTAAATACACATTTTAAATCCTGCGATACGCGATATATGTCAAATGGTAAGAAAATCCACTGCAATACCTGCTTTTGTCTTATATACTGTGTATTGTGTCAAGTTGTGAATATATTTTGTCTTATATTATGTGTGCTTCATGGCCTCCACTCCTATTTTCCATACGCTTCCCTGAAGCAATTCCGCGTAGAAGTATCAAGACTGAGACCATTGTTATGTCTCTAGTTAAGTTTCACATTTGTTTGTCTCCCCATAATAGTAGTGAAGGCAATGATGAGGAATCGATACAACTAACCCACAGCCCCCAGCAGTGACACCAAAGGGATGAAATAAACATCAATAGCGGAAAGCCAAAAGGACAGTTACTTTCCCACAAAATGGCCAATTGGCTATCCAAAACAAAATTATATAAGCAAAACACACACTCAAAGACAAATCATAACAAAAATACACCGCGACAGAAGAACCGTCTGGGGGGGGGGGGTGGGGGGGGCTTAAATCGATTTTACGCAGCTGCAATCATCGCACTTACTTATTCAATCTGACCAAGGTTCAAATTTTATGTCTAGAATATCTCAAATATTTCACCAAGGTATAAACGAACTAAATAATGTTCAGTATGTCATGCTCATATCATCCTTAAAGTTTAATGTGCCCTGGAATGATTCTATCGAACATCGCAAAACATAATCAGGTGTTGTCACTGAAAAATATTTAGATGAAGGCATTCACTCGCCTTTAATCTCTTAATAATCCCTAGATGTAAGCTTATTTGACTGATTAATTTATGGCCATACTGTTCGTGGATCTTTAAAATATCTCAGAGATAAAATTCTCTCTAATGACGGGGGGGCAATTCCTTTAACTTTCGACTTAAAAATAGACTTCCAAATTATTATGAGACTGCTTTGAGTAAAAATTCAGAAAGTTCAGGAAATCAACGGAAAATGCTCTTTTGTTATTCCATGCCAGCTATGTTTTCTGCTCCTAAATTGGAAACAAACGGATCAGTGATTTAAATTACACTCCTCAGAGGTGCAAGCAAAATATATCTGTCAACAAGCTTTAGGAATACATAGATAATGATTAGTCATCTATCTTATCAGTTAATCTTGTTACTTCTGTCTGTACTAAATTATATGAAAACTAATTCCGTGGACGTTATCTGAAATCTGATCCCAAGTCGTCAAAACTACAGAATTATTCTGACATGCTAAATATGTTCTATAAAAGGGTTATCCTTTGGAAGCAAGGAATACACCACAGAACTAAAAATAGGGAGTGTACATGTTTTCTGGGCCAGACTAGCTAGTTTCGGCCAATTAGGCCGCATCAGTGACCCTCAAATATTTTCAAATTCCACAATGGCATCAATGATCCCAAAGGACAAGAAAATATAATCTACACTAAGACTGTCGCATCTAGAACCGGATCAGCACAATAAACTGAAACAGATGGCATTCAGTTTTAGCACTTATCAATTATTCCCACTCGGACGGACTTAATATTTCATGATTTGGCCCTTGATGATTCCAAACCTTTAAAACAACATCCATACAGAATGAACCCTATTAAACAAATTACCTGAAAGAAGAATTCAGTATTTGCTTGACAATTTTATGGGGAATATCGTATACCTACACACTTCAGGACTTTAATTCGATGGGTAAAACAGACAGCTTTCCTATTCCAAGACTGATAACACCGGAATATCTAAATACTAATCTGAAAGGATTTTGGCAAATTTTCTCTCAGAAAGAGGGAACCCAGCAGGCACACGTCGCTAGGGCAACGTCACGACGTTGCAAGGACGTTGATTTGGCGTTACAAATGTCTGCTGACGTTGTACTGACGTTGATGTGACGTCACAATTACGTCATGTGCCTGCTGGGGAAGAGGCTTTTTATTTACTACAGCAGATGGAGTATAAAGTTATGCCGTTTGGAATGAAGAAAACACTCTTCAGCTTTTAACTAATGAGCAAATTCTTTCTATGTACGATTCTAATACAGTAAAATTCCTATATTAAGACCACCTCTGGGACTGTTCAAAAGTGGTCTTTAAGACCACTTTTGAACAGTCCCAAAGGTAGTCTTCCACTAGAGCACCCTGAACGTAAAAAACACAACGAAAATGTACCTGGAACCTTCTGAATATGCCTTCAAAAGCATAATTTGTCTTAATTTTAGGTGGTCTAAATAGCGGAATTTCACTGTTTTTATTTCCCATGATATAGGATGGAAGACTTTCCGATGATTTCCGTTTTGAGAAGTTTCACCATACATCAGTTGGGTTACAGTAAGATTAATATTCATTTTGGACGTATTACTCATTGAACTTTATAACCGGACATTAAAACGCCTATACTTTTGCGCAAACAGTGAAAATATGTTTGTTTTTTGTTTCCTCAAATCAGAAAAAAATGTCTTAATATTCTGTACATCAAGTTGTTAAATATTTTAAAGGTAATTGCTGGTCTATTTTTTTTCTAGTTTCCCTTTCTGCTTCCCTTGCCTGGACACGCATCTTGATTGCCTTTTTCTTCAGACAGTCAGTCAGATTTTCCGTGTTTTTCACAAGATGTGACAGTCCACTTCAGAGCGATGACTGTTTAATGACAATGTTCGACAGGGCTTGAGATGTCATTTCATCTCAATACCGGGTAAAAGTCCCACAAAATTGGAAGCAACGTCTCCAAAATGACCTTTACAGTGTTGACGGGGACGTTAAACCTCAACGGGCCTCCGTGGCCTAATGGATAAGAGCGCTGACTCTTAGTCATTAGGTCTCTCACCGTCGTGGGTTCGAGCCTCGCTCGGGTCACGTGTGAGACGCCAAGTTCTGCAACGGAAGGTCAGGTGGTTTTTCTCCGGGTACTCCGGTTTTCGCCCACCTATGATTAACGATCGGCTCGATATGAGTGAAATAATCTTGAAAGGGCCGTAAAACCCAAACCAAAAAAAAAAAAAAAAAACGTTAAACCTCAAATTAAACAAAACAAAACAATGTATAACTACACGGTACAAGGTAATTGTACTGAAAATAGTGATATATAAGAAATGTGCGGTAAAAGTCGATGAAAAAACTCAATATCAGCCCGCTAACTTGATATTACACGCTAACTCGGATGCCTTCGAATTTTACCGTTAGGTGTCGTTGCATCTGATGACGTCTTACAGCTTTGGCGTCACGAAAAAAATGTTTTGCCGATGTATCATTACAAAAACACGCTTATTCATATAAATTGATTTTTTTTTCCACCAAAAATGAAAATTTTCAGATTAAAAAAAGCCGATATTAACCTTATTTCTGCTTAAAAGCATAGACTGTGGATAGTCGTTAGAACCGCCTCGTTTTTGAGCAGAAATAAGAAAAATAATATATACTCCTTTAAACCCCAGTTTTTTATGCCCCCGCCAATCGAAGAATGGTGGAAGGGCATGTATCGTTGCCCCTGTCCGTCCGTCCGTTCGTTCGTCCGTCCGTTTGTTCGTCCGTCCGTCCGTCCGTCCGCACCAAAGAAACGACATTTAGGGGGCAAAAAATTTGAACAGTTTGACGCTTAAGTATATATTTGTGAGTCCAAATGGGGTTTATTCCGTTATTTGGGTACTTAAGTGGCTAAAATTCGCTCTTAGGTGGCTTGCCGCTTAAGAGAATTTGCCGCTTAAGTAGTCAATATGCCGACGCCTAGCCACTTAAGTATCCGTTCGTGAGAATGTCCGTCTGTCCGTCCGTCCGTTCGTCCGTCAGAAACTTGAACGCAGTCAATAACGTAGTCAATAACGTTCTTATTTCTGGATGGATTTTGAAATTACTTTGTAGAAATGTTAACCAGCATGAGACGATGTGTCACGTGCAAAACCCAGGTCCGTACGTCCAAGGTCAAGGTCATTCTTAGAGGTCAAAAGTTAAAAAAGGGTCCGAAACTTAAGCGCAGTCTATAACTTCCTTTTTTTCTGGATGGATTTTTTAAATTACTTTGTAGAAATGTTAATCATCATAAGACGACGTGTCACGTGCAAAACCCTGGTCCGTAACTGCAAGGTCAAGGTCATACTTAGAGAGGTCAAAGGTCAAAAAGGGTCCGGTGTAATACTTTCTTATTTCTGGATTGATTTTGAAATTACTTTGGTTGAAATGTTAATCATCATGAGACGATGTGTCACGTGCAAAACCCAGGTCAGTAAATCCAAGGTCGAGGTCATACTTAGAGGTTAAAGGTCAAAGAAAGGGTCCGAACAATAACTTTCTTATTTCAGGATAGATTTTGAAATTACTTGGAAGAAATGTTGGCCATCATGAGACAGTCTGCCTCACACAAAACCAAGGTCCTTAGTTCCAAGGCCATGGTCATTTTTTAGAGGTCAAATGTGAAAAAGGGGTCCAAAACTTAAACACCGTCAGTAACTTTCTATGGATTAATACGAACATAGACATATTTTAAGGCGGGGGCATCCGTGTCCTATGGACGCATTTCTAGTCTATATATAAGTGCGGTTTTAGGGAGTCAAAATTATATAGGTGTGTTTTCGTGTCGTATAGTCCTTCATGAAACATATTGTGCATTATCATTACAGTTTGATGGCAGGGTTAATGATCCCAACGTGGTTTCTGTCCATGTGGATAAGTAATACTGCAGCGACATCTATGATGCTTCCCATTATAAGGGCCGTAATCAAGACATTCGAGGACGTTACCAAAAGGTCACGTGAGTATCTATTATGATAACGTACACCTGCAATATAGATATGGGTCGAGGGCTGATGTTGGGTTTGATATGAAAAATGTCATGCCGTAATTTATTTTTCATTTATTTCCTAACCTTTTTTACTTTTAGATGTGTTGTTATGGTTTTATATTTGAAGCTCTGCTAAAAGCAAACCAATATTGGTGAAAAACAGGGCAAAAGTATCCATTGCTTATACCTTCCTTCATGACCAGCTATTTCTATGAAAAACAGCTATGAAAACATGTAGGTTATTAATCACTTCAAAATGGAGAAATGTACATATAATAGTGAAGATATCTGATGATACATTTCCACACTCGTGATCATTGCACTAAATTTGTCAGATGCTTGTTTCAAAAATTACATTCGATGAGGCTCTGTATATATCACACTGCATATATTCTAATGATTACTTTTACAGATGGATTTGAGGGCATAGATCATCTCGGGTATGAAATGGAAGACACAGAAAAGAAGGTCGATGTGGTAGATTCAAAACAAGATGGCGTTAATTCACACACCAGGTTTGTCCCTAATGCACACACATATCACGTGGTATGGGTCCGATGATAGCTGTCTATGGCGATTCGAATCACAATGACCCTTAAAGAATCCTACCTTTTTGTCACGTCTGCTTTTAGCATGGCGCGATATATGCATCCGGTTTCCTGTCCGTCCGTCTGCCTGTCCGTCCATCAGTCTGGCCGTTTGTCAAGTCGTCCACACTGACCACCCTAGCGTTCACCCTAATGGTCAATTAATTTCTCAAGAACTATAAGAGCTCCATTACTGGTACTGTACTTGGTACAAACTTGTATCTGGGGATGGCAATTTAAATGCAAGTATTCATATTTGACATTGGCCTACATTGGTTCACTGACTTTGTAAAATATTGCGTGCACCCTCGCTTTTGTCCTAATGATCAAATACATTTTTCAAGAACTATAAGAGCTTCATTAATGATACCTGGAACAAATTTTTACATGAGGCTGGCAATTTTAATGCAAACATCCATATTTTAACTTGACCTACATTTTATGGGTCAATGAATTGCGGAATATTGCGACCACCCTAGCATTCACCCAAATGGTCAAGTTCATTTCAAAAGAACTATAAGAGCTTTATTAATAATACTTGGTACATACTTGTATCTAGGGATGACAACTATAATGCAAGCATCTATATTTGACCTTGACCTAAATTTCATGGCTCACTGACTTAGTGAATTATTGCATCAGCCCTAGTTTCAACCTAATGTTTAAGTACATTTTTCTAGAACTATTATGCATCCATTAATGATACTTGGTACAAGCTTGCATCTAGGAGTGGAAACTTTTATGCAAGTTAAGCGTCTTTGGCCTAGATTTCATGGTTCGGTGACTTTGCACCCCCACAGGTGCGATATAGCCTTCGGCAGAATTCTTGTTATACCTAACGGCACATATACATGTGTACGTTTAATGGCGGCATAATGGCAAAAGGTTACTTCAAGGTAACAATTACACCGATACTCTTTTGTAGATAAAAATAGAATTTTTAAAGATATAGATTATGCCAGAATCGTAGACCATGGGCGTGGTATAGATCCATCTCGATGGCGTCACATAGATATATTATCCCAGTGGAATAATCCAGGGGAAATATTTTTGTTTTTGTCACTATTAAGCACATTAGGTTCAAGTTCAACTTCAAAAATTATGAGTTACAAACAATTCACATTCATAGCCCATACTTTGAGTACAGCTTGGGTGCTAACATATAAGCGATCATGCACATTTGTGATACATACACAAACATATCTGAGAAAAACATGAACTACTTTCCATTAATTACATGTCGGCAGTTTTTCATATATACGAAACCTGAATATTTTTTTTTTGTTTTTGCAAACATTGATCATGTAATCTTTAAATAATGTTTTAAAACGTCATCAGGAAAACACGCCTATATAGTTTCGACCCCCTTGAACCCCACATTAATATAGCAAAACTGGGGTTCACAGGTGTAAACCGTATTTTTTTTTATTTCTGCTCTAAAATATAGATTGTGGAAACTCGATGAGGCGATTCTAATGTATATCAACAATCTTTATTTTGAGCAGGATTAAGAAAAATATGTGAATATAGGGCGAGCGTCGAATATTCATCAACTCGAGTTGAAGTCTTCAGTGTTTTATGCCCCCAACATTGAAAATAAACTTGGGGGAATATTTCTACTGGCTTGTCCATCCATTTAATTAAATAGCATTGAAATCTCGTGTGTAAGATATCTGAAAAAGCATTCGAGCTAGAGACTTGATATTTGGTATTCTGGTTGGAACTGAGGAAGAGATCACCTGATTAAACTTTCAACCAATTTAATGAAATTTTGTTTGCAATTTCTGGCCATTTAATTGTATTGCTTTTATGTGCATAGCGTAACTTTATTACCATGTGTGCTAGTGTTTTGGAATTTCATATATGGATTCCTCATGAAAAATAGTTGACTTGTATTTTTTAATCCAATTATCCCCCTTTTGCGAGTTATTTCCGTTTTAATTAAAAAATATAGAACTCTCGTTAGCAAGATATCTGAAACAGTATTTGAGCTAAAGTCTCGATATTTATTATACTGACTGGGACTAAGAGGCGAGCATCTGATCAAATTTTTAACCAATATAATGAAATTTTGTTGGAGTTATAGCCCTTCGCGATTTCTGGCCATTTGATTGTGTTGTTGCTTTCTTGTGCATAGCATAAATTTATAACGCTAGTGTTTTGAAATTTCATATATGGATCTCCTCATGAAAAAATAGTTGACCCGTATTGTTTCCTTATCTGAATTGTCTCCCCGTTTCGAGTTATTGTCTTTCTACTTAAATAAAATAAAAATCTCGTTAGCAAGATATCTGAAAAAAAAAGAGCTAGAGCCTTGATATTTGGTATACTGATTGGGACTGAGAAGGAGGTCACCTGATTAAATTTTAACAAATTTAATAAAATGTTCGTGTTATGGCCCTTTGCAATTTCTGGCTATGAAATTGTGCTGCTTTCTTGTACATATATAATCACATTATAACCCTGTATGCTGATGCTAGTGTTTTGAAATTTCATAAATGGATTCCTCATGAAAAAATGTTTGACCCATATTTTTTTCTTACCCCTCCCTTTGAGCTATTTCTCCTTTAGTTAAATAACATAGAAATCTCGTTAGTAATATATCTGAGAAAGTACGTGAGCGAGAGCCTTGATATTTGATATACTGGTTGGGACAGAGGAGAAGATGCCCTGATTATTTTTTTTTACCAATTTGAAATTTTGTTGGAGTTATGGCTTGTAATTTCTGGTCATTTTATTGTGTTGCTTTCTTGTGCATAGCATAGCTTTTTAGTGTTTTGAAATTTAATATGAAAGAAATAGTTAACACGAATTTTTTCTTATCCGAATTATCTCTTCCTTTTCGAGTTATTTCCCTTTTAATTAAATAACATTTCTTATTCATAGCATATTTTTAGAGCCAGGTTTAATGGTGTTTTGAAATTTCATATATATTTATGCATTTGGTAAAAAAATAGGTGACCTATATTTTTTCCTTACCCGAATGATCTCCCATTTTTTAGTAATTTATTTATGTAACATTGAAACCTCGATAGCAAGATATCTGGAAAAGAAGTTGAACTACAGCCGCGATATTTGGTATATACTGATTAGGACAAAGGAGGAGATCACCTGATTGAATTTTCAACCAGTTTAATGTGATTTTGTTGGAGTTATATCCTTTTGCAATTTCAGTCCATTTAATTGTGTTTCTTATACTTGTTGCAAGATATTTCGAAAACTGTTTAAGTTGTTGCCTTGAAACTTGACAGGCTGACAGGGGATGGCCTGATTAATTTCAGAAAGGAAATCTAAATCTTCAGTTATGGCCCTTTGACAATTAGGGCATTTAGAGACAAACATATGATTGGGGTCCTTTCTTTTTTTACAAACACAGTTTCTAGTTTTTCTACCGGCCATCCCCATTAGGAAAACATGTCTGTGTGAAATAATGGCGTCCAACATGGTGTCAGAAATGTCAAATATAAGGGTAAAAATTGTCACATCTTTTTTATTTCTGCTTTCAACATAGATTATGGGTGCTCGCTAGAGCCGCCTCAATGAGCCGGTTCTAACGAGTACCCACAATCTATGTTTTAGAGCAGAAATAAGAAAATTAATATATACCCCTGTAAACCCCAATCTTACTTTATAAAAGTGGGGTTGAAGGGGGTCAAAATTTTATAGATGTGTTTTCGTGATGCAAAGCAGTCTGTCGTTTCTTACTGTTTATGTATAAGTACTTTTTTGTTCTGTTTCCCTCACTTTCCGGATTGTTAATTTAATTTATGTATGTGGAAAGAATGATCTGGTATACGAAGAAACTTTCATTGTTCACAAGAAAGAGCATTCAAGAATGTACAACATGTTTATCCATATATTTTAAAGATTGGAAGGCGCTATGGACAGACGTCTGACAATGGCGATTTCACGTTAAAATCGCTATTGCCAGACGCCTGGTAATATCGATTTCACGTTAGAATCGCTATTGACAGACTTCTGGCAATTGCGAACTCACGTTAAATTTGCTTTTGACAGATGTCCGGTAATAGCTATTTCACGTTGAAATCAGTTTTAAACCAGATTTTTGTCAATAGTGAATTCGTGTCAGAATCGCTATTTCCAGATGTCTTTCATCAGTTATATTAAAATCTGTCCACGTGATAATGGTCCTTACTGCAATATTTATCTGCTGGTTCCTAGTCTGAAGGTTATCAGTGTTGGAAAAACAGGTAACCAGACCCCCCCCCCCCCGCGACCCTGAAAGGTCAGGAGCGTTGGTTACAAGTTTTCCAATATTGACAATGTGCAAGCTGGGAGCCAGGAAATAATATATACGAACAGCAAATTCTCCGGTGCGACTGCATCTCTGCGTGCGAATTTACTTTTTGTTTTGCACACATGTACGAGCTAGCGTTACGATGGCACAGCCCGTGACAAAGAGCATGCTTTCTATATCGAAACAGCTATTTTTGACGAAAATGTGTGATATTTGTTTCTTTTTGTTTTATCCCTGTGCTCGATAGACCGGTTCATTTAGGCGGTTCTAGCGAGTACCCACAACCTATGTCTTGGAACAGGAATGAGAAAAATATATACCAGTGTAAATCCTAGTTTTCTCTATGCAGTGTGGTGTTTTATGTGGTGTTCATTTTACGAGCTTGTTAACGTGATGGAACAAGAATCCGCCATCTAACCCCGCTGAAAGCTCTCATTACGGTTCCTTTTTTTTAAGTTTATATAGATAATCAAGTCTCTTTCATTCAAACTTTATTTTGACATACATTTAGCTATTTAAACAACAGACAGAAAAGAATGACTGATGAATTGATAGTGAAACTGGGGTTTATTTTTCTTATTTCTCCTCCAAAATATAGAGTGTGGGTACTCGTTAGAAAATATAGAGTGTGGATACTCGTTAGAATATATTGAGTGTGGATACTCGTTAGAACCGCCTCATCGAGGCGATTCTAACGAGTAGATGAGGCGGTTCTAACGAGTATCCACAAGAGGCGGTTCTAACGAATATCCACCATCTATATTTTGGGCAGAAATATCACAATTTTTCATCTTAAAATTGTTGCTTTTTCGGCAATAAAGGTTACAATGTATTTGTATGGGCGTGTTTTCGTTATGATAATAATTATACACCTTATTTATAGAGGGTAACACTTATTAAACCCGTACTAGAAACCAGTACTAAGCCATGTGGATAAATTCTCCTGCTAAAGGAAACTCCTCTTGATGCTCTTGAGGATCGCACCCAGTACCTCTTGATCCCGAGTCCGGTGTTTAACACTGCACCATAACGCCTCAGGAAGGGTGAAAAGAGACAAACGACATATCGGGCCAAATGAAATGAGAAAAGAGGAACATGGATGAGGAAATGAAAACATTCCCCTCTACCCTAACGGGCTCGACACGGTGTTTTGAAAGGTGTTATCAATATCGCAGACGTCTGTCAATAGCGAATTCAACGTAAATTCGTTGAAGTCAGCCTCGATAGCGCAGTGGTTAGCGCGTTCGACTCATGATCGAGAGGTTGTGCGTTCGAATCCGCCACCGGTATCGAGGTGTGTCCTTGGGCAAGACACGTAATGACACTGCCCCACTCCACCCAGGTGTAAATGGGTAGCAGTGGTGTAAAAGCCACTGCCTCTCTCTCTCGCGCGCGTGAAAACACCCGGAATGAGTGTTCGAGAGCGATTCAATAAGCTTACAGCTTTCATCGCAATCGAACTAAAATAAATTAGTATAAACTAACGTAAATTCGCTATTGGCAGATTCTGTCAATAGTCAGTTTGTTTAAGATTATGAGCAAACTAGATTCCTGTTAATTGTTCACCAGGAAAGCAGTAGCAAATTCTTTATCTTGAATGTTATAGCACCTTCCATGAATCTATATAAGGAGAAATATTTTCCTATAGCTCGTTTAGTGAATTTCGAGAAAATTCCATTCCAAATTCCGTTTTACATTACTAAAAGATAATTATATTCATTTCGGACTTAGGGCTCAGAATTAAGGACATTTCATAGCAGAGCCACGTACACCTGTAGACTTTATTTATTTCTGAATTCATACTATCAGCAAAATACACTCCAACACTTTTTAAATAAATTTTGTTAATTATTTAAAAGCGTGTTGCTGGTTTTCTATTTCATTTTCTTTTTGCTATCACTCGTAACATTGTCGTTTATTAATTCGTGTTTTTGTGTGACTTCATGTCACTTATCTTTCTATTCTTGCTGTGGCTTCAGATGTTTTATCCTGAGTCACTATGTCTATTTCGTATTGCAGTGCACCACATAGCTATGATGTTTCAACAACGGGTGTGTCAACACATGCTAGAGAACAGAATCGAGTTGCCAAAGGTTTTACTCTCTGTGTGGCATACGCCGCCAATATTGGCGGTATTGCTACTTTAACGGGGACACCACCTAATCTTGTTCTGAGGGAAACCGCAGACATGTGAGTATGATTAAGTGGGATTTATACAGTTTCAACGGAAGTACAGTAGAACTTCGATGGCTCGAACAAGGATGGCTCGTTTACCATGGATGTGTCGAACCCATTCTTGAGCCCATAGCGAAATTCTCTACATAAGAAATAGTGGGAGATGATTAAAGAGATTTTAGTCTTTTATCTTGCAAATGTATGCTGTGTGTACTGATTAGAATCGCCTCGATGAGGCGATTCTAATGAGTAGACAGAGCATACATATTCATTATAGAACACCGAAAAGATGTCTTAAAGTATCTCGTTATGCCTCCGGACAGGAACCTCAGTGGCTCGAACTCCCCCTGTCTCGAACAGATTTTCTAGGTCCCAAAGGTGTTCGAGCCATTGAAGTTCGACTGTAAATCTCTAATCAAAAGAGTCTACACTTCAAGGAAGGAATTTACTCCCCAGAAAATCTAACTTCACCACAACTGTAAAAAGTCTCCCAGCCCTTCATCATTGTGTGGCTGGCCTCGGTAGCTCAGTCGGATGCGCGTTTGACTGGTGATCAGGAGGACGGGGGTTCAATACCTGCTGGGGTCGGCAACATTCTTTCGGGGAGATTGATGGTGATTTTTTTCTACAGTCATTCTCTCCCTTCCGCTGATTCAAGAAGGGCAGTTTCAGTTTCTGGTGAAAGAATGTGCACTCTACTTGTTAATCGCTTACATATAAGCTTGCCCAGGAAAAGTGTGACAAGATAAACTAACCCGCTCAAAATGACCTCAAATAGTGTTGACTGGGCCGCTAAAATCCAATACAAATATAAATTCATCATAGTCTGGGTTTTATTTTCTTGTCCTTTGAAATCAGTGATTCCGTTGCGGAATTTCGAAAATGTTTGAGGGTCACTGATGAGGCCTAACTGGCCTCAACTAGCTAGTCTGATCCAGAAAAATCGTGTACACTCCATAGTTTTTAGCTCTGTGCTGTATTTATTTTTCAAAAGGATTACCCCTTTTTCAGAATTGTTAAACCATTTTGTTCCGATATGAAAGACGGTCGCCACTGGGACAGTCTTGAAAATCTTCAATCATCGAATGGTGAGTCGGATTGAGTCAAAACTTGATTTGAGGCATTGGGGCGACTGGGAAATTCCGGATTGCTTAAATCGTTGCAGTACGATATACAAGATGGCTGTCATGGTGGTCAAATTGAAATTTTCCAAAAATGACATCTACACCCTCCCCTCCACTCTGCACCAATACCATCTGCTCCTGAACTTAATCAGAGACATCAAGGCACCATATAAATTCATATCGGCTAAAGGTAATCTAATCTGATAGTCAATACAGCCACCATGGCACACCATGATATAACGTACCATAATCAGCCTCATCCAGGTGAGGATTATTGGCCCACTATAGCCCGTAGTTATTTTCTTCTTCTTCTTCTTCTGGAAGGTACACACAGTTTTTGTGTAAATGATTCTATGTTTTTGCTTTCTTTTAGAAACTATCAAGAACAGACTGGCGACGAAACTATTGATGCAGGAATCAATTTTGCCAATTGGATGGGGTTTGCATTTCCGCTTTCCTTAATAACGCTTGTCTTAGGCTGGGTGTGGTTACAGTTCATCTTCATCCGTTGTGGGTAAGTGCCGCATTCTTCTAGTTCCAGAATGGCGACAAAACAAAGTTCTACCGTATTTACCCCAGTAGGTTTATTAGCTCACCTGAGCCAAAGGCTAATTGGATCTATTAGATTGGTAGGACTCTGTTGTTTGTCTTTCAACATTTTGTAACAACCACTGGGCCGACTGAATTCAAATTTCATATGGGGCACCCATTGGATAGGGGAACGAAAGTGTGTTCATGGGAACCAGGTCACATGACCAAGATGGCCGACATGCCCATATATGGTAAAAACCCTTCAAAATTCTTCTCCGGAACCAGTGGGCTGATTGTAATAAAACTTAGTAAGTTGCATAAAGGACTAAAGCCAATTATAGTTTGTTCAAATGATCACCCCTCGATGACCTTGACATATTTTAGGCCAAGGTCAAATTTGGTCGCATAGACTTACGTATGGGAAAATGTCAAAAAAACTTTTGTTTTTCGTAAACTATTGCAGCCTGTGATCTAAAAATTGGTAGATGCAGTTAGCAAAATAACTAAATAAAACTACATGAGCATTCAAGGTGGCCAAGTCCATTCCTTGATCTTAGTCCAATGTAAGCAAGATATGAAAATTTAAACTTGTTTTTCTAGGAAGGTTATCAAAATTATAAGAAAGCTTTTAGGAGCCAGAAAATTGAATCTAATCAATAGGAGTTTCATCACATGACCAATACGGCCGTCATAAACACTTCAGAAATTTATTGTCTTCTCCAGATTCAGTAGGCCGTGTATCACGAAACTTAGAATATAGCATTTGGGACTCGGGCTAATTAAAGTTTTTTCAACTGATAACACCTGGATGATCCTCCACCTATTTAAGATCAAGCCCAACTTCGGAAAAAGTCAAATTATGTATTTTTGGAAACAATTGCAGCCTATGGTCTGAAAATTTGTAGATGCAGTTATCTAGTGGTGTAAATGAGACTACTTGAGTAGTCAAGTTCAAAGCAAGGTCATTTAGATTTGAAAATGAAAAATAAAATGTTTTCCTCAGAAACCAAAGGGTTGTTAGTTACATTTTTTTAGGAAATGATGAGTTTGGTCAGCTGACCAATATGGCTACGGAATGAATGGGCCAATTGCCTTGAAACATAGTATGTAGCATGGGGTAAAGGGTCCATTATAATTTGTTCAAATAATGACCATGTCCCAAATTGCGCCAAGGTTAAATTTGGTTGCATATGATTGTATAAAGTAAAACGTGGACAGTTTATTTTTCATAAACTAGTTTTGTGTGTTAACTTTAAAGTCAGGTTCACTCCTTGACTTTGGACCAAGGTCACTCAGATATCACCTAATATTCATTCAAACCTGCTTGGCAAATTGAAGTTAAATTTCACATGAAGCTTTCATGGGATGAAAGACATGGTGGATCAATTGCCTTGATCTATAAATGTAGCATTGGTGACTCCGCCCATTTTAATTTATTGAACTGATGAGTCTGTGTTGACTATGACCTATTATACACCAAGGACAAAATTTTGCATTTGTTTTTTGTAGCGGCAAAAATAGAAACCAATAATTTTTCGAAAACTGTTATTGCCTGTGAATTTAAATGGTATATACATTCAGCTTAACGAGTTAATGAAGCTGCATGAGTACAGAAGGGCAAAGTTACTCATCATTGACCTTGACCCAGGTTCACTCAGATATCATAATATAACCTTTTTTTAAAAAAAAAAAAAAAAAAAAACAGTTGAGCAAATATAAGCCAAATTTCATATGGAGGCTTTTTGGGATGGAGGAACAAAATTTGTTCAAATGGTTAAGGTCACATGGCCAAGTTGGCTGTTATGGTAAAAACGTTTAAAAAAATCTTCTTCTCGGAAAGGAAATGGCTCCAAATACACTCAGCAGTCAGGTGAGAGGTTCATGGCTATTGGTCTTCTGATCTTTTAGGACTTTTTGGAGTCCATATATTTACTGTTAATACGGTATACTGTTTTTCCGTAATAATCAATGCGTACTAGGTATCAGTACAAAATTTCATTTTCAGTTCGCCTGAACAAAGACCAGAATGAGCTTTTATTGCGCTACCCCAGCGTCGACGTCCGCGTACGTTGGCGTTGGAATAATTACCTCAAAGTGTTTTGAGAGACAGATATAGTTCCTAATTTTAATTCAGTTATTTCTGGGCCCATGCCTTTGACCAGAAAAAGAGACATAGGCACCCGTTTTGTCGTGCGTATCGACGGAAAGAGTAGAGACTACGAATGTGACGAAGTGCCTCAAACACGTTTTTTATGATATACAATATTGCTATACGGCCTATCTGCATTAAGCATATATAGGTTTTAAATATTTTTTAGGAAATCACGACTGTTTTGAATAAAAAATAAAACCGACAATCTGGAAAAAATGAGTCTGGGTGACTTTGACCCATTTTACACTAAGGCAAACCGTTTACATTTGTTCTTTTGTATGAGGCAAAGTGAAAATCAATAATGTTTCGAAAACTGTTATTGTCTGTGAATTTAAATGATATATGCATTCAGCTAAACGAATTAATGAAGTTGCATGAGTACCAAAGGTCAACGTTACTCATCATTGTCCTTGATCCAGGTTCACTTCGATATCAAACTAAACTTTTTATAAAAGAAAAAAAATGCTGGCAAATTGAAGCCAAATTTCATATAAAGCCTTTGTGCGATGGAGGAACAAAAGTGTATTCAAATGGTTTAGGCCACATGGCCAAGCTGGCTGTTATGGTAAAAAATCTTCTTCTCAGAAAGCAAATGGCTCCAAATACACTCAACACTCAGGTGAGCGGTTCATGGCTATTGGTCCTCTGGTTTTTTATGACTTTTGGGAGTCCATATATTCATTGCTAATACGGTATACTGCTTTTCCATAATAATCAATGCGTACTAGGTATCAGTACAAAATATCTAAACCTAACTAAAAACGAGCAGTATACACAACGGGGGAAAGAATCAGAATCACCAACATGACAAACATTAAACCGGAAGGACAAACGTAACTAAAAAAGAACAACTAAAAAGTGGGAAGAACCAGAATCATGAACGTAACAACGTATATGATTAGGGAAAGAATCAGAACCACCAACACAAAAAGTGAAGGAACCACAGCAAAAGCACCGACTTGGAACGGTTAGTAAAAATTACCTGTGGGTTTAAGTTAACCTTACAGGATCCCAACCCTCACTCTCACTTTCACTGTGGTTCAACCGAATATTTGTTTGATCCGCGTGATGGTTTTCTAATTTATGAGTGAATAAAACTACACACATACAAGCATATAACCACGTACATGTACCCATGTTCATTTTTTAACGGATTTGAACGGAAGCCTTTTTTTTTCAGATGTTGTCGCAGTATGTCAAGTGATGCAAGACATTCTGTCAAACGTGCAGTTTTAGACGAATACAGAACACTTGGTCCGGTTAAGTAAGTAATTACTCGGTTGAGACCAGTCGAGAGAAAACCTGCCCTCGAGTTTTCGGACCTGGGCACAGTTGTTCAAAGCATTCTTAGCTTTACGAGCTCGTTAGTGGTAAAAATGTTAACTATTCAAGCATCTACAAAACTAAATATATTGAAACTTTTGCTGAAAAACATGTGAGTAGCTTTTGCATTTGCAAAAGCTACTCGCATTTTTTTTTCAGCAAAAATATTAGCATATTTGCCATATTTGATTATCAAAATTTTAGGCTTTCATATTTCACAAGTGCATTCTTTTTCACAAGTCCTTTCCAGTGGTACCATATTTTTTGACCTCGTGACCTTGACGTTCGACCTACGTTTTAAAAACTTTAACATTGGCCATTACTTTCAATTGGTAAGTGATAGGGCTTTCATATTTCACATGTGCATACTATGGCACAAGATTTTTTCAACAATCCCATAATTTTTGACCTTGTGACCTTGACCTACTTTTTTAAGACTTGAACATTGGAAATACCTTTCGATTTCTTAGTATCATGATACTGCTTTAATATATTTCACATGCGCTGTCTGGGGGCATCAGTGTTTCACAAACACATCTTGTTTTTATAAGGTGTGCACACAAGATAATTTCTTGTGCGGTCAAGATATTATCTTATTTGCACGACTTAATATCTTGTGTGCACAAGACATTACCTTGTTTTCACAACTTAATATCTTGTGCGGACAACATAATATCTGTGCGCAGAACTTCCCAAGGTCTATATTGTGCAAACAAGATAATATTTTATGTGAACAAGATAATATCTTTTGTGCACAAGATATTAAGTTGTGTGAACAAGATATTATCTTGTGCGCACAAGATAATATGTTGTCCACACAAGATAAATTATGTTGTCCGCACAAGATAATATCTTGTGCACACAAGATAATATCTTGTTCGCACAACTTAATATCTTGTTCGCACAACATATTAAAAAAATCATGTCTCTTCCCGTGTTCCGTATGACATAGAAAGCAAGCAGATTTTAAAAGAAAAGTGTCCTCGTCACATTTGTTTGCTGGGGTATGATTTCATCGAAATAATATGGCGAATAATGTTGCCTGCAAATTTGTCTTTCAGTTTCGAAAATCGATCCAGTTTATTTTTATTGTCCAAGAGGGGATTTTTTTCCTTATTTTATCTTGAAAATGATTATTTGCTTTTGAGTTTTACAGCCTAGTCAACACTCTTCAGGTCGTATCGAGCCGATCAGTTGACCTAATTGCACTCATACGATAACACGCCTATATAATTTTGACCCAATCAAACACCACTTTTATATTGTAAAACTGGGGTTTACCGGGGTATACATTATTTTTCTTATTTCTGCTCAAAACATAGATTGTGGGTACTCGTTAGAACCGTCCCGCCGAGGCGATTCTAACGAGTTTCCACAATCTATGTTTTGAGCAGAGGCGATTCTAACGAGTTCCCACAATCTATATAAGAAAAATATTAGGTTTTTTTTTTCTGAAATACCTTCATTTTTTGGCGGTAAATTTTTTAATATATTTGAATAAACTTTTTTTTCGTAAGAAGTGGTTAACCAGTACAGTTCAATTCTTCTTTCGCCGAAATTTTAAGATCAGCTGTTGCCAACTCGGCACATATCGAACCCGCGACCTGATCACAAATCGGATGCGCATCCGACTGACTGCTACATGCACCGCAGCCGGCGTCTTGAAAATGTATTTTAAATTTGCTCGCTAGAATTCCACACAGCTTACCTTTATAATTAAAAAAGACCGAAAAAATGTTCGTGACGTCATTCCCATGATGTCTCCTGACATGGCGATTCGTTTAACTCTTGGTGGCTCAAATTGTCCTTTTATCACGAAAACACGCCTATTTTCTTTTGACCCCTTTAAATCCCACATTTATACAGATAAAACTGTGGGTTTAATAAGGTTAAAAATTTTACTTAAGTTTCTGCTCAAAAATATAGATGAAGGGTTCTCGTTAGAACCGCCTCGGCACACTGAGTTGTTGGTACTCGTTAGAACCGCCTCGCTGAGGCTGTTCTTACGAGTTCCCACAATCTATGTTTTGAACAGAAATATGGGAAATTGCAGATTTTTTCATCTTAGAATTTTCATTTTATGGTGGTAAATTTTCAAGATATTTGAATAGGCGTGTGTTCATAATTTTAAGGTCCCAAGGTTGTAAGGTACATGTGCATTTCATTTGTAGTTAATCATAAATTTGTTAAACCAGACCCATTATGGTCTATCAGCCAATCAAATTACTTGCTATAATGTATGCATTCAACTTCACAAACTATTTGACAAACAATGTAGATCCTGATCAGATGGCTTCTTCAAATTTACACCGTTTATCTCCAGAAGTCATGTTATTCGTTTGCAAAGGTAGAAGCCTCCGTGGTGCAGTGGTTACGCTACTCGCCTTGTAAACCAGGGATCGCAGGATCGATTCCGGGCTTCTCCAGACGTTCGGATGAGTCTTTAAAACCGAGGTCCCGTCTCCGTATGACCTTAGCTGTTGGTGGGACGTAAAACTCAAACACTCACTCACTTGTTTGCAAAGGTAGGCGTTCTTGTGTAATCACGAAAACACGCCTATACAATATTGACCCCTTGAACCCAACTTTTATATAGTAAAACTGGTGTTTACAAGGGTTAAACTTATTTTTCTTATTTCTGCTCTAAAATATAGATTGTGGGTACTCGTTAGAACCGCCTCGATGAGGCGGTTCTAACAAGTACCCACAATCTGTAATTTGAGCAGAAATAAGAAATAATTTACAACTTTTAATCTTAAAATTTTCATTTTTTCGGCGATATGGGTTACACTGTATTTGTATAGGTGTGTTTTCGCAAGTGGGATAAGGATTTACTATTTTTTTTTCAGGATGTCAGAGATCATTGTGGCAGTAGATTTCATTATAATAGTGGCTCTTTGGCTTTCAAGAGCTCCTCCAAATTCAGACGGATGGGGAATAGCTTTTGAACATGAGTAAGTTACAATGTAACCTCCATTAAACAGCCATCCTGGGAAAACTCCAAAATTGGCTGTTTAAGGGAGGTGGCTGTTCAACAGAGGGAAATGTCTGAGATTATGTATTGTTTTTTATCGACAGACAAAAAATAATGATCATATTGAAGACAGCTCAATATGGATGTACAAAAAGAAAAATAAATGATGGAGAGGTGTCAGATGACACCTCTCCATCATTTATGTTTCTTTTCACATGCTTATATTGTATCTATGCATATATCACAATGGTAGTTTCGAGAAAAATTAATTTTGAAAATAATAAATACACCAGAAGAGAAATTCCTATTTTTACATCCGATTTTGTGCTTTTGTGTTAACTCTGGCTGTTTAATAGAGGGTAAAATGGCTGCTGGCTGAGCAGAGGTTAAATATATAGTAAAATGCTATGGGAAGAATTGTTGGCTGCTGAAAAGAGGTGGCTGCTTAACAGAGGTGACCATTAGTGGAGGTTTTACTGAATAATGATTGACCAATATATGACAAGAGAATCTTCAACCATATCAGTTTGGAGTAGTCCATTTTCCAAGTACAGGTATGTCAGCTGAAACAGTCGACCCAAAAATGAATTGAGTACCACTGCCTTGAACCCACACCAACACATTTACACACCGGTGGAAATCAGGGGAACTACCTCGAAATTGGCACATCGGGGGCCTCTCGAGGTTGTGACGTCAAATTATTGGTGTTGGGGGTGGGGGGGGGGGTGGGCTCCGCAGTTTTAGTATGCTTAAAAAATGAGAGAAACACTCAGAATCCCGGCAATGCTATTCATTGTACTGTAAAGTAGGTAGCTCTAACACTCTAAGGTCGACCGTTCAAGGGTCGCCATATCCAAATTATTCACTATACAGTCGAACTTCAATGGCTCGAACACCTTTGGGACCATGAAAATCTGTTCGAGACAGGAGTAGGACGAGTCACTGAGGGCTAATGCCAGGAGGCATAACGACATACTTTAGGACATTTTTTTTCTGTTTACTATAATGAAAAAATGTATGCTGTGTGTACTCATTAGAATCGCCTCATCGAGGCGATTCTAATGAGTACATACAGCATACATTTGCAAGATAAAAGACGAAAATATCCTAATTTTTACTCTCCCTATTTCTTACGTACAGAAATTCCCTAGGGACTCAAGAACGGGTTCGACTCAGCCATGGTAAAGGAGCCACCGGTGTTCGAGCCATCGAAGTTCTACTGTAAATGGTGTACTTGGCCTATATTGATAGTTATGGGTGGCATTGTCGGATTTCTGAGTGATTCGCTCATATTTTAAAACATGCTAAAAACGGCGGTTTACTGAAAATTTGACTTTATCACTATCTCGAGATGTCGCGGATATTTAACGTGGGAACAAGTTCGTGTTAACGCAATTTCGAGGTAGGTCCCCTGTTACACACCACTTCTTGTTGTGTGTGTTTGGGTATAGCACACAACAAAGACCCTGGTCAGACTGCGCACATTTTGAGTTGAGTCTTTTCTGTGTGTATATGTCCCATGTCCCGAATATAATTACGCATTGCGTGGGTCATTTTAATGTCGCACCTGCTTTAGCAGGAATACCAGGTATGCTAGATTCCGTCCGTTCGTGTGTTCGTCTTCCCGTTAACATTTTACCTGGGTGTTTTGTGAGCGCAACTCCTCTTACAGTTTTTTAACCCATCATTTGGAAACTTTGCAAATGTTTTTGCCATGGTCTGAAGATGTGCATGTGGTTTTGGGGTTATCCTCCGTTTATTTTTTATCAACTTTTTTAACTTAGTTTTTTTTCCAGGTCCAAATACTATTAAAATAGATATCATGTGAGCGCAACTCCTCTTACAGTTTTGTCATCAATCAATTTGGAACTTTGCAGGTGTTTTTGCGTGGGCCTATTAGGCCCACGCAGTAAGAATATGGACGAGATTGGAAAATGTTTATACTCCAGCATCAAGGTTTGCAAGACGCTTCTCAGCGACGCAATCAAGCGTTTGCTTCAGGTGGATCAATAGATTGGTTCCCTCGTCGTTATCTCCGCTAGATGGCTACTTCTTCTTTGGTAGACTGCTATATCATTAGTAGGGACCAGCTGCGTAAATGTGTTAATAAATAAAACGGGTTTCACATTGAACTGTAAATAACCCATTAATGCCAAGCGCTTCACTGTCAGTCGGAAGAATTGTCGTCTGCTCGCTGCATGTATTTTGACAAAAGCAGCAAAACCCCTGAACAGACTGTGCATATGCGCAGGCTGATTTCTGTCTCTACTTTTCTGATTTCTGTCTCTACTTTTCGCAAAATTAGTTCAATATTTCTTTGTGCCTTTTATGGAGCGCTAGGCAAATGGGGGTAGTCATTTCCAAAAACGTTTTGGGGTTAATAACCTGAACATATTAGTTCAGTGCATACGTTGAATTTATCCATGGGGCTTTTCAAAAATGCAAGGTTTCGCAAGGGTGAATGCAACTTCTTTACTACTGCTATAGCACTGAGTAGATCGATATGTATTTGTTAAAACTGCCTCGTAGAGGCGATTCTAACGATTATCCATATTATCTAAATCTATGTTTGGTCTGAAAAGAAGTAATATTTTAGCAACAGTATTTTATGGCCCTGATTGATTGATTGAATGATTGATTGATTTAAGGTTTAGCGTTCCCGTCAACACTATAAAGGTCATTTTGGAGACGTTGCTTCCAATTTGCGGGACTTTTACCTTCATCTCAATCCCTGCCGTCCAATGAAACCAATAGAGTTTATTAGCATGGATGGGCCGACTCGCACCGCTTTGCCTGGGCAGGCTTAGATTCTCTAAGCTGTTTACCAGTACTCGTGTGCGGGTCGGTTTCAACTCTTTTATGGCCCTGAAAAATCACATTAGTTTGCCAGACTTTCTAACGTAAGAACACACAGAGAAACTAATAAGGACTGAACTAACCGCTTTTATATAGCTAGGTACATTTCCATATAGAGTTATTTCTACATAATTGTTTAAGATGTATTGGGTTGATTTGCAGAATTGTTTGCGTAACAATAACAGCTTAGTTGGGGAAATATTAAGTCAAAGCACTGTGAGTACCGGTGGGTCGATCGTCTCTGAGTGTAGGTTGGGAAAATATATCCTGAACTGAGAATTGATCTGTTCGTTGAACCATTAAATTCCAGTATTTTAAGTAGGCAGAGTAGGAGAAGACACCGCGTTATGTGGCGTTTGATCAGGTATACACTACTTACCAAAGCCCCCCCCCCCCTGCACGAGCATCGCCCAGAATTTACTTTTTACACTGCACCGCTTAGGTGCTATAAACAACCAGTCCCTCGATTTTTTTAATTGTCAGCAACAATAAACAGCAGGCGTGAAGTTTCTGTATTAGAGAATGCCTCGTACACGAGCCCAGTCCAGATTTTCTTTGTGTCGATTGATAAGTTAATACCCCGTACATGAGTCCAGTCTAGATTTTACGTTTTACACAGCCCTCTGATGGCACAGGGAGAAGACTCAACACTGCTGCCTGGGTTTTGTTCATAGCCAGCAATAGTCACGCGGACAAAAACAACCAACAGAAACACTGCTTTATAACGTAGATCGTGGGTACTCGTTAAATCGCTTCATTATAAGAAAAGTATTCAGTGAAAAAAAAAAACAAATAAAATAACGTTCTTGGTGTTGTACTGGAACCATTTTCCTTCAAGACATTACGCAAACACGCCTATACAAATACATTGCCACTTTTATCGCCGAAAAAATGAAGACTTTAAGATGAAAAATTGTGATATTTGTCTTATTTCTGCTCAAAATATAGATTGTGGGCACTCGTTAGAACCGCCTCAAATATAGATTGTGGGCACTCGTGAAAACCGCCTCATCGAGGCGGTTCTAACGAGTACCCACAATCTATATTTTAGAGCAGAAATAAGAAAAATAAGGTATACCCCCTAACACCCCAGTTTTACTATATAAAATTGGGGTTCAAGTGGGTTAAAATTATATAGGCGTGTTTTCGTGATGTTTTCCAAATTATTTACGTATCATTTGTTAATGTGTTTATTCGCCTTCTGTATACACAAATATCCAATCATCTCAACAGATTTATAATATTTCATTGATACTGCTCAGCCTCATATGCAAGACAATATGCACTGATATGTGCTTGAAAAGTTATTACAGGTACATGTATATCTCCTGTTTGAAATACCGAGGGAGGTACATGTAGAACAATCCGATAACGGATGTAACTTCCCCCCCCCCCCTCCCCATGTTTATTAATACCACATTTCAAATAGGAGAAATGAATAATCTCTATATTACATGCACTTCCATAGACTTAAAGGACCGAATGGATCTTGAATTTTGGGTCTGAATTTCCGTTCAGTTGACGGCTCATGTTAACGGTTCAATCAGCGTAGTGTTACAGAAGCTGGGTGGAAGAAAAACTGGAAGGCCGCCATTTTGAAAGCGCTTTCTACAGTTTTGAACATAAACAGAAGAAACAAAGTGTTTCAGTGATAAAACACATGTCCATGTTTTCTTTTGTTTAAGAGTTGCATCCGACCCAAACTTCACTCATTCTGATAGTCTGTTGATGTCTTCCCAGACACCATTGCAATGACGTCATGAATGACGTCGACGAGACTGAAACTTTCCCGCATTTGAATATAACGGTTTTACTGCAAAAGCGGTATCTTGTATCTTGTACATAAAGTAGTTCCAGCTAAAGAGATTTATTTCTCCGGCTAAGAGGAAATATTTCTTCTCAGCAAAAAGGAAAATACCAAGATTATGTCTGGTAGAAATCATAATATTGCTAATTTTGCGATGACTGGTGTCTAGATGTAAATGTGTCAAAGACCAAAGTTCTAGTGTTTAATAAATCAGGTAAATTAGCGCAGAACAAGTTCTTCTTTAATGATATATGTTTAGAAAATGTTAGGAATTACCGTTACTTAGGAGTATTTTTCTCAGCTAGTGGCATTTTTACACATGCCAAAGATGATATTTTTAAGAAATCCATTAAAGCATCGTTTAAGCTAACCAAAAGCATAACTTCTGGAGAACCCAGTATTCAAACGAGTCTGCACTTATACGATCATCTTATCAAACCTATATTACTATATAGTGCAGAAATTTGGGGTGCTTTCAAAACTAACAGTGCTGCATGTAGGCAAGATAATGTATTTTCATTTGAGAACATATACAAAAACAACATTGCAGATAAGTCTCAGTTTCGGTACCTTAAGTATATTTTGGGAGTGAACAAATATTCATCGAATTTAGCCATTTTATCTGAAACGGGTCGTTTTCCAATGTACTTATCCATAATTTTATCTATTGTAAAATACTTATACAGATTAGAAAATTTAACAGATGGTTTGCTCAAACAGTCCTATGTCATGACTAAAGAGTTGCATAGTAGAGGAATTCAAACGTGGTTCTCTTCAGCATTATACATTCTTAAGTTGCTAGATCTTAATATTTATGCTTGTAGGAATCTAGGGGAGAATCAGTTGATAGCAATTGTAAAAAGGAAGTTGATAGAGCAATTTAAATCCTTTTGGGGGCAAGAAAGAGATCGAAAAATACATAGTGGTAAACTTGACACTTACTTTAGTGTAAAGTCAGTTTTCTGTCAAGAACCATATTTAAGTATACAAAATTTTAATTTGCGTAAATCTATATGTAAACTCCGTATAAGTGCACACCTCTTAATTGAAACAGGGAGGTATTCAAAAAAAGGTTCTTTGGCTAGGGAAGAAAGGCTATGCAAGTTCTGTGATAATAATGCGATTGAGGATGAGGTACATTTTTTGACACAGTGTTCATTTTATAATATTGAAAGAGTAGAGTTATTTGATAAGGTTGCTAGAATTAATAGTAACTTTGCTCTGTTAAATGATACCGACAAAACTAGATGGATTTTATTACAGGAAGATAAAAATCTTCTGATGGCCCTTGGGTCTTTTATTCATGTTTGTTTTGAAAAACGATGCAATAATTTCAAATAGAATTATGTATATTCTATCATTCTAGTATTAAGACCGTCGACACAGATCATCCATACGATAACGTCATTCATTTTCACCCCTTAATTCAATCAACATGATTAATGTTACCTTTGTTACATGTTCAACATTGGTTCGTTGGTATGTCCTAAATGTTTTTGTCTGTCCGAGTTGTTGTGTCAATGTATTTCATCTAATCAATTCATGTTTGCATTTTTATATACCCGAGAGGGTCCTTGATTGGAAATAAAATTATTCTAAAAAATTATTCTATTCTATGCATGTAATATAACATTTTATCCAACTTCTCCTTTGCAAACAGTGTAGATCCATCGAATGCTTCTGCTGATCAGGATCCACACTGCCATAGTTTCTCCTCTCTCGCATTTTCTCGCTCAGTCGCACCACTGCATCCCAGCTACTGAATAAGGACGATCGGCGTGACGTCACTTCCGCTGAGGTCCGCCATTTTCGGAGGTGCAAACAAAGGTATTCTGCTATATAACCTTACCAAATGTACACAAGAAATAATTTCAGTCCCACACCTCTGACAAAGACTAACTCTATATTATTGATCCGTATATTTCCGTTTATTTCTGATGATTGTTGATAAAAAGTCAGACACATTTTGCTTTAAAACTGTTCAAAAATGATCAAATTTTAGCAATAAAAACCGAAGCTTTCACCTCAACCAAATGAGAAACTGGCGGGAAAGATATCCATTCTTTGTTTCTTTTTACTGAAGAGTTCCCTGCCGACTGTCCTTATAACAGTGATTCAGTGCAATGTTTTTAAACAAAGTAATTTGTTCATTCTAGCTGTTAATGCAGGCCCGTACGCAGGAGTGACAACCCCCACCCACCCCTCCTAATTTGGAAAATTATCTCAAATTCATGCAGTATTTCACATTCTGCAAATTACCCGGAATTCGCACCCTCCCCACATTTTATAGAGTCTGCGTACGGACCTGAATCATGTTCTAAAATGAAAATGTTGCTGTATGTATGGCGAACAGTGCTGGTCCTGATCAGACGCGATGTACTGTCTATCCGATTTGGGTCTATGTTGTATGTCTAATAACGATACCACCTATAAAAGTTTTGCTCCTAAATATTCCTAGGTTCTAAGATATGTTATAAGCATAAGTGCGAAAAGTTACGTTATATTGTCTTTTTTTTGTCGGCTTAGCATACATATGTGCAAACGTCCATTTCTTTCTAACAATTTTATTAATAGTATTTTCCGAAAGTCGTCGCGTGAGAGCGCGGGCTATATTAAGATACTGTTTTTGTTTTCCTTTCATGACGGAGGCAGCCTGGCATTGGCCTGACCTATTTCGTTTGATCCTTAAATGCCAGTATTTAAGCAAACAGTGTAGTCCTGAGCAGCCGGCTGAGCAGACGCCACATTCCGCGCCACATTCTGATCTGGGTATTCAGTGTTTGCGAAACCCAGCACACGATTCCTTACCAGACTCTATAGATAGCTCTGACTTACATGTAACATCGACAAAAATAGCGCGACGTTTTCTATTTATAATGATAATATTGGTTTCCCCAAATCAGTGATTGTCACGTGGGCAACATCATTATTTTTTTATTTGCCTTTTAGTAACTTTGGGTCGATTGTAAAACAATCGACCCAAAAAAAGGTGTTGAATCTTTACATTTCTGATACAGGTTTAAAACTACATGTAGTGGCATGTTTTAGAATTCGTCTTCTTTGCCTTATTCTCGATCATTGGAGGTCCGCTAGAACCGCCTCAGTGAAGCCATTCTAAACTTTCTTTTTAGTAGAGTTACAATACTAATCTTTATCTCTGCAATCCCAACGTTTTATTATATAAATCATTGCCTTCTCTTCTACTTAACAGCAGTGCTCACTGCAAGGGTGTTAGTGTAATGTACGCACTATAACAAAAACGAAAAGTCCGTGAAATGAACACTCCTTCAAACCCACTTTGTATAGAGAAAACTGGGGTTATAGGGGTACACATTATTTTCTTATTTCTGCTCCAAGACATAGGTTGTGTGTAAGACTCGCCTAGCAGAGGTGGACCTAACGAGTGCCCACAACCAATGTTTGCAATATAAATAAGAAAAAATATCAAGGATTTTCATCTGAAAAGAAGCCATTTTGGAGATGTGAAAGAATGCACTGTGTCGCACGGGTGTATTATCGTAATGTTTTTAGGAATAATACCCCTTGCACACTCCACATTTTGTCTCAATAAAGTAATGTTTGCAGGGGTGTATATTACTTTGACTTTGTAACGTGATGGGAATGTCAAGGAATAAACTTTTTGTTTTTCAGAAAAATACAAGGTCTGCATAAAACCGATCAGAAAAAGCAGAATGCGGTAAAAATTCATTCCTTTATTATAAGCTGCATTTATTACGATGATTTACATATTAGGTGAAAGTAGATTCATTTAGGTATTTGGATTCTTATTCCTGTCGGTGTTGCAGAGTAATTTTCTATAAATAATCGAAGAGAAACCATCAGACAGCTTTACAATTCTGTGATGTATATTCATTGACCTACAGTAGCGCTGGGACAAATCACGTGATCAGCCATCAACTACAATTGTCCGTTTTTAAAATAGAAGTCTGTGTAGCTGTCTACTTCTTTGGGTAAATAAAACATGTTACTGTGTGTAAAACTTTAGGTAAAAACATGTAGCTATGACTTCTAACCCGAGACGCCGTTCTACGCTTTTGGTAAACATGAAACCAAATCTTCGGATTTGAGACGTCTGTATATATATAATGTAATAGACAAACGGAGATTGAAGCTAGATATATGTAGTATTCATTTAGCAATGGGCAGAAAAGGTTTGGGAATTCGTAGGCACTAATACTACTAATACATTGAGACTATTCAATCGCATAGGAAAACTGACGTAAAATAAACATTTACATTAGTTTAGCCTAAGTCAGACTTTGAAACAGTTCCCAAACGATGCACAAAATAAGTCATATAATGGACTGAACGGTACAGAGCAGTTAAGTTTAATTTGAAACACTTTCGAATAAATGAATGTTTAAACGATTGAAATGTTTTCATTGATTTAAGCAAGTTTTAGCATTTTATAATGTGCAGATATTCTTGTCATTTGCTTGTGTGTGTTTTTTTTTTATAAATGACAGAAAAAATGGTGGCTTTTTTTATATTAATCTTCGCGAGAATCCTATCCGCTATTATTATAACCACCCAAGTGAATCATTTTTCGTGGCAGATCTAGTTTTAGTAAGTACTTACATTACGTTAAATTTAGCCAAAAGATACTTTTGTGTAAAGACAAAATCTAGTCTACAACAATACAATCCAAACAATATACACCTTCGCATGTAATAAGTCATTCAGTTTACAGAATTATCTAGAAGCAACTTCTAAAACATTTTTAAATTGTATATGACTGCACATCTCTCACCGAATCATGCTTTATTATTGATTTTGTAACAATTTGATTATTATTGCTAAATAAGAGTACCAATAAGCTATTCTAAAAATGCTTTGTTTTTCTTTTAATTGCAGACAATTAAAATACTTTAGACAACAAATAGTTTCAATATTTTTGTATTTATTTATTTGTTCTACAAATAAACTGCTGGTGAACTGATTATCTTATGTGTTTTAAAAATAATCCAAAACCCAAAGTTTAGAAAAATTGCCAGCCCACGTATTGGATTCCTTTTTTGAAGGAAGCCAACTTGTTGCCATGGTCTGCAGATGTGTATGGGGTTTTGGTGTTATCCTCTAATTACTTTTTCAACTTAGATTTTACAACTTACTTTTGGAATTGAAACCTCAATGTGAGCGCAACTCCTTTTACAATTTCATCACGAAAACACGCCTATATAATTTTGACCCCCTTGACCCCCCCCCCCCCCCCCACCTTATATATAGTAAAATTGGGATTAAAAGGGGTAAAGCTTATTTTTCTTATTTCTGCTCTAAAATATAGATTTGGGGTGCTCGTCAGAACCACCTCGATGAGGCGGTTCTAACGTGTACCCACAATCTATATTTGGAGCAGAAATAAAAATAAATCACAATTTTTCATCTGAAACTTTCGTTTTTTAGGTGGTAAAATTTACAATATATTTGTATAGGCGTGTTTATATTATGGTTACGAATCCTTCTGAAACTTTACAGGTATTTTCATCACGGTCTGTAGATGTGTGTTTTTTGGGTTATGCTTGATTTATTTTTTGTCTACTTTTTCCACTTTTTACAACTTAGTGTTTTTTCTTCAAGTCCAGCTGCTTTTATGAACTTAGTCATTTTCTAACCTCAGATATTTAGACTTTGAGTACTTCTTTAAGTCCTATATTTATTTCTTCTCCCTGAAATAAACATTATTTTTATGCCCCCGTAGGAGGGCATGTAGTTTTTGCACTGTCCGTTTGTAAGTCCGCACTTTTTTGTGATGCGCACTACTTCCACATTTCTTCAACGATTGAGCTGAAACTTTGTACATTCATTCCTTGTGAGGTGAAGAGATGCCAAACACAATTTTCACGTTGGTCCTATCATTTTCGAAGGAGTTACGGCCCTTTCCTCCAATTGCCCCCACGGGGGCATTGCTCACATATAGTGACAGCTCTTGTTTGGGGTTAGGACAGGTGGGGGTGCAGGTACCGAAGTGTGATCTAAATTTAATTCTGCTGCGCATGACAATACTATGTTGATAAAAAAAAGTTTTTGGTCTTAAAATTATTTTTCATGTTACATGAGATGGATGTCTAATATGAATAAATGAATGCTTGCCGATTTCTAGTTGACTCGACGCTAGCTCATTTAACCCATAAGGCGCCAATCACGACAATTGTCGTCTGCTTTGTCGGTCGTCTGCATGTTACTTTAAAAGTCATTTTTGCAAACAGTGTGGACCCAGATCAGACTGCAGTCTGTAGGAGCAGTCTGATCTGGGCCCACACTGTTTGCCTGTATGCAAAAATATTTTTTAAAACATTTGCTAAAAAAATTCAGCAGACGACATAAGCAGATGACATCTTCATATGTAGGTTTCTCGTCGTCTTAAGGGTAAGACCAGTGTTTATGTAAATGAGATCATGATTTTCCATAATCGATTAACTTTAACCCATTTTGTACCAGAAACCCCAAAACGGGTACCCTAGCAAACAGTGCAGGCCCAGATCAGACGCCGCAGAACGCGGCGTCTGATCAGGGCCTCCACCGTTTGCTAAAAGTTCAGTCATTTTCCTAAAACACAACCTGACACCCCTAAATTTAGAAATGATCTCCTGCTATATATAAGAGGGAATATTCCATTTGGTACTAAAATGGTTAATAACATTTGCGCCCATTTACGACAATGCAACCAGCTGTTTAGCAATTAGACCTCCCCGTCGCACAGTCGATGTTGTTTGCAATAAAAAATAAACTTTGTCGCGTCTAGTTGAACTTCCTATCATGTGCTTCTGAACAGATTGACAATGTGGGCTGAATAATTGCACAGCTAGTCCTTCGACAACTGACGTAATGTTGATTGCATTTTTGAATACGCAGCTTAAATCTGAAGAAGTGGGGATTGAAGTGGTAAATATTTTTGACAACCGGTAAACTCCGCCCCAACTTTTTGTGTGAAGCGGATTTTCTGGATTATGTTTTCATTGTTCTTTTAAATTAACAAACATGTCACTTGTGAAGCAATTTATTGTTCGGTGTGGCGTTGTGTTTTGACGTATTTGCACTTTAACACATTGTATGCTAGTGGACTCTTCCATTGCTATATGTTGGACGAGTCCATTTGTCATATAAGGGGTGTCAGGTATATTTTTTTCTCGGTTTTTTATTCTATTTTTGACGTAAAATTCTGTTAGCAAATAGTGCAGGCCCTGATCAGACGCCGCGTTCTGTGGTGTCTGATATGGGCTTGCACTGTTTGCCAAGGTACCCCTTTAGGGGTTTCCCGCTTACAATGGGTGCATGACGATGGCAGGTGTCCTGTTGCTAAATTGCTAGTTGCGCAGTTGTAACATTTGCATCTATTTTCAACAACGCAACCAACAGTTTAGCAATAAGACTTCTCTCACAGTCGCTTGATGCTGTTTGCAACGAAAATCGAAGAAAATTCCGAAAGCTTGTCGCTCCGTGTTGAACTTCCTATCATGTGCTTCTGAACAGGTCGACAACATGGGCAGAATGATTGCGTAGCTAGTCCTTCTCATTTGATCTGTAGAAAGTTTCAGACAACTGAAGTCATGTTAATAACATCTTTGAATACGCAGCGCAAATCTGAAGAAGGCTGGATTGCAGTGGTATAGAATTTTTTGACAATCGCTAAGCTCCGCCCCCCCCCCCCCCCCCCCCCCCCCACTTTCTGTGTAAAGCGGCATTTACCGTTATTCAGTATGCTATTTCTTTGTACTTTGACAAACATGTCACTTGTGACGCAAATTGTTGTTGGTCGTGCCATTGTGTTTTGCTTATATGCACTTTAATGAACCAACGGAAGATGTCATATTGCTAAACTGCTAGTTGTGTGGTTGTATGAACCTTACTGATTGGTTGTGTTGGGGTTTAACACGCCAAGCCCTGTGGGTAATTTTGTGAGATCTCCCATAGAAAGATAGAAAGAAAAGAGAGAGAAGAGACAGTAGCGGAGATGAGTGAACGGCAGGGTCGAAAGAGGAAAATGAATGGAAGTTTAGAAACTGAAGAAATGACCCCACCCCCTCCATACTACCTTTACCTGCTGCAAGGACAGCATGCCTTGCCCAACTGTAAACCAATATCAGCTGGACGCCCCAGCGACACAAGTTGCCTCGGAACCTTTATTTAAGTTGAATAGATCATATTTATGGCATATTTTCTACATTAGCCTCGTCACGAGAAAATCTGTCTTCTGTGTTTGTGACTTGGAAACATTACGAAAACACGCTTATTTAAATACAATGTAACTTTTACCACAGAAAAACAGAAGTTTTAAGATGAAAAACTGTGACATTTTTCTTATCTCTGCTCAAAATATAGATTGTTGGTACTTGTTAGAACCGCCTCATCGAGGCGGTTCTATCGAGTACCCACAACTTATATTTTAGGGCAGAAATAAGAAAAATAAGGTTTACCCCTGCATACCAGTTTTACTGTATTAAAGTGGGGATCAAGGGAGTCTGATTTATTTGGTTTGTTTTCGTGATGGATACAGCTCAGTTTGCACAACTACACAGACTATTTTTCTTTTTACCGCGACCCAAAGTTACTAACCACATAAACTTTTCAGTGCTGATGTCCACGTGACAATCACTGATTTATAGGAAATCCCGGTAATGGTTATTTATTAAGATAACACATCCATGAGGCATAGTGCATTTGCTTTTTTTTTTTTTTTTGTTGTTGTTGTTGTTTTTTTTTTTTTTTGTAATGGAGTTTAACAGCCGACTCAACATTATTTAGGTCATTTTTGAGCCGGTCAGTTTACCTAACCACACTTTTCCTGGGCAGGCTCATACGTAAGCGGTTAGCTCGTACAGTGGGCATTCTTTTGCCAGAAACTGACAACTGCCCTTCTTGAATCAGCGGAAGTTGAAAAGATTTCATGATCAGTCTCTACGAAAGAATGTTGCCGACCCCGGCAGGTGTCGAACCCGCGTCCTCCTGATCACCAGTCAGACGCGCATCCGACCGAGGCCGGCTAGGCAAAGTGCATTTTTCCTGTCTCAAAAAAGGAAATTTGTTTTTTATGAAAAGTTGTGATATTTTTCTTATTTTTACTCTAAACATATAGGTTGAGGGGGCGCGGTTCTAACGCGTACCCACAACCTACGCATTTGAGCAGAAATAATAATAATGTATACCTTCGTAAACTCCACTTTTATCTGGATTATGAGGAATACAGAGGGATATTTATCAGACAGACTTTTTACCTGGTGTATAGAAAATAGCAGCATAATGAGGTCAGAGTGTTGGTTATCTATAGGCTGGAATGGCAAACGGTAAAGACCCAGACCAGATGCCACAGAAGGCAGTCTTTGGCATCTGATCAAGTTCTGCACTGGATGGATATTTAAGGGTTAAATCATACACTGTAAGTCCCCGTTCGGGACCATTTTTCAAGCCTTCACTCAGAGACAATCAAGTGCTGTCAATGCTTTGATTTTTCATCACGAAAACAATCCTACATAATTCTGACCCCACTTGAACCCCACTTTTATATAGTAAAACTGGGGGTATACAGGAGTAAACGTCATTTTCCTTATTTCTACTCTATAATATAGATTGTGGGTACGTGTTAGAACCACCTCGATGAGGCGGTTCTAAGGTGTACCCACAATCTATATTTTGAGCACAAACAAGAAAAATATCACAATTTTTCATCTTAAACTGTTCGTGTGTTTTTTTCGGCGGTAAAATTTACAGTGTAAATGTATAGGCGTGTTTTCGTGATGTTTTCAGCAAGACTCTTGAAATTTAAGATGTAGAAACTGAAGCCTTTGCATTAATCAACTTTATCACGTTAACAAGCCCATGAAATAGACATCCATGTAAACCCCACTTTATATAGAGAAAACTAGGGTTTACAGGGTATAGATTATTTTTCTTATTTCTGCTGCTAGACAGAGGTTGTGGGTACTCGTTAGAACCGCCTCGATGAGGCGGTTCTAACGAGCACCCGCAACCTGTGTTTGGAGCATGAATAAGAAAATTATCACAAATTTTCATAAGAAAAAAATACAATTTTGGAGATATGAAAGAATGCACTGTTTTCCGTAATGTTCCAGGTTTTTTTCCCACGACGCGGCTTATGTAAGCTTTACATTTTGCAAGCAAGTTTAAACTCTATAAATATTGCTAACAGTTTCTGTGATTGCCTTGTTTATTTGTTTGCTTGCTTGCTTGTATTAGAGTTTAACGGCCCAGTCAACACTGTTTAGGTCATTTTGAGCCGGTCAGTTTACCTATCCAGATTTTTCCTGGGCAGGCTTATACGTGCGCGATTAAACAGTACAGTGCACATTCTTTCGCCAAAAACTGACAACTGCCCTTCTTGAATCCCCGGAAGGGAGAGAATGACCGTAGAAAAGATTTTATAATCAATCTCCAATCCCGGCAAGAATCGAGCCCGCGTCCTCCTGGTCACAAGTTAGACGCGAATCTGACTGAGTTCTGTAATTGATCATATTAAATGGGTCATCGGCCGCTTTGGTAAATCAGTGATTGCAGATAAGTCTGACCACTAAACGTTCTGTCAGTTTATGGAAACAAAAACATCAGAAAATAATGAGAAGGGCTTTTCGACTCGTACATTCAGGAAATTCGGCCCCCGCCCATCGGGGCTTGAAGAAATAAATGGGCTGCATGATGCTTCCACGCAGAGCTGAATCCGACCGCACAATGGTGCTGGTAAACCGCTCAGAGGATCTAAGCCTGTCCAGGCAAAGCGGTGCGAGTCGGACCGTCCATGCTTAAAAACCCTATTGGTTTCATTGGGCGACAGGGCTTGAGATGACATTTCATCTCAATATCGGGTAAAATTGGAAGCAACGTCTCCAAAATGACCTATATAGTGTTGACGGGGACGTTAAACATCAAATCAAACAAACAAACAAAACATTCTGGAAATTTGCAAGACGTAAGCTGATGACATCTGAGCCGTAACACAACAGAACAACGCAGAAGATTTTGCCTGCCAGCAAATGCTCAAATCAGTCTGCACTGCCTCGCAGTCTGATGTATTCACAGCTCCATTACGCCAGTGCGAAGCCGGCCTCGGTAGCTCAGTCGGATGCGCATCTGACTGGCGATCAGAAGGACGCGTGTTCGACATCTGCCACCCTGGGTCGGCAACAGTCTTTCGTGGAGATTGATCATGAAATCTGTTCTACGGCCATTCTCTCCCGTCCGCTGATTCAAGTAGGGCAGTTGTCAGTTTCTGGTGAAAGAATCTACACTGTACTGGTTAACCGCTTACGTATAAGCCTGTCCAGGAAGTGACCGGCTCAAAATGTCCTTCCAGCAAACACTCAAATCAGTCTGCACTGCCTCGCAGTCTATTCACTGCTCCATTAAGCAATAAAAATAACACGCCAATGCGACACAGTGCATTTTTTTCACATCTCCAAATTGGCTACTTTTCTGATAAAATTTTTTTCATATTTTTCTTATTTATACTGCAAACATAGGTTTGTGTGCTCGTTAGAACCGCCTCATTGAGGCGGTTTTAACGAGTACCCACAATCTATGTCTTGAAGCAGAAATAAGAAAAGTATTATATACCCCCGTAAACCTCAGTTTTGTCTGTATAAAGTGGGGTTTAGGGGGTGTTCATTTCAATGGCTTTTCACTTGATGCTTCTTTAGTCTCTTGACTACTGAAAGAGAGACAAACTGTGTATGTGTAGAAGCGGTTCTGAGTCTTTGTTTGTTTGATTTGAGGTTTAACGTCCCCGTCAAAACTTTAAAGGTCATTTTGGAGACGCTGCTTCCAATTTTGTGGGACTTTTACCCGACATTGAGATGAAATGACATCTCAAGCCCTGCCACCCAATGAAACCAATAGGGTTTATAAGCATGGATGGACCGACTCGCACCACTTTGCCTGGGCAGGCTTAGCTCCTCTAAGCGGTTTACCAGTACTAGTGTGCGGGTCGGTTTCAGCTCTGCGTGGAAGCATCATGCAGCCCATATATTTCTTCCAGCCCCGATTGGCGGGGGCCGCTCTGAGTCTTCACTGGCCGCAGAAATCGTCTTGTGTACTATACTGCCATGACCCAATTTATCTGCGACTGTTTCATTTTCTATATTTCCACAGGGGCGTAGGGTACGTTTCGGACTCAACCCCTATAATTCTATTCGTCCTTCTTCTGTTTATTCTGCCTGACTCCCGGCCGGAGGTCTTCGGATGGGCTGAAAACTATTGTAAGTTTATTCTATGTTTAACATTAGGCTATTAAGGGGAATGGAAACACCTGGCAGATTTATCCGCCATTTTTCAAAGGGAGACAACTTTCGGGACTTCCTGTTCACAATTCTATAAACTCTATCCCGCGGAAAAGGGGGTCTTCTCTTATAGGAAAGAATTTGCTCCTCTGGAGCATATTCTTTCCATTAAGAGTTGACCCCTATTGACATGGGAGACAAAAAAAAACTTTTGACGGAGTTGCCTCCCCTGAAGCTGTATCCATTCCCCTTAAAGGGCAACCATATCATTCAGGTAGGTCGCCCGTGCGACATAATGCATTCTTTCATAGCTCCGAAAATGGCAATTTTCTTTTCACAAAATGGCAATTTTCTTTACCAAAAATGGCAATGTTCTTTACCAAAAATGGCAATTTTCTTTACCAACCAAAATGGCAATTTTCTTTACCAACGAAAAATGGCAATTTTCTTTAAAGAAATGGACAATTTTCTTTAGGCCTACCCAAAATGGCAGTTTTCTTAACCAAAAAAATGGTAGTTTTCTTTACCAGCCAAAAATGGCAATTTTCTTTAAAGAAAAAGACAATTTTCTTCACCAAAAATGGCAGTTTTCTTTACCAGCCAAAAATGGCAATTTTCTTTAAAGAAAAAGACAATTTGCTTTAGGCCTACCAAAAAATGACAGTTTTCTTTACCAAAAATCACAGTTTTCTTTACCAAAAATGGTATTTTTTTTTTATCAAAAATGGTAGTTTTCTTTATCAAAAATGGTAGTTTTCTTGACCATCATGTTGACAAGTCCGCGAAATGCAAACCCTCGTGAACCCCACTTTATATAGAGAAAACTGGGGTTATCAGGGGTAACCATGATTTTTCTTATTCCTGCTCTAAGACAGAGGTTGTGGGTACTCGTTAGAACCGCCTCGACTAGGCGGTTCTAACGAGCACCCGCAATTTATTTTTCGAGTATATATGAAAAAATAATACAATTTTTCATGAGAAAAATAAGGCTTCTGTTGATATGAAAGAATTCAATATGTCACACGTATGTTATAGTAATCACGGTGATGCTAAATGTGTGATATTCTTTTCTTTCTTGATCCTAAGTATTGGTACAGACAGGCCTAAGCAAACAGTGCAGATCCAGATCTGTCTGATCAGGGTTTACACTGTTTGCCATTCCGTCGGCACATTTTTGACTCCTTCCTGGATCGGAAAACAACTTTGTTAACATTTTAGGAGAAATACAGCAAGTCCTCAAGGTGTCCGAGCTTTTAGAATTTTACGGTATACCCTTGTAAACCGCATTACTGTCTGCAAAATAGATATTTTATTACATTTTTATCCCCCGACCGAATAGGTTCGGGGGATATAGCGATCAGCCTGGCGTCCGTCCGTCTGTCCGCACCAACAAATGTATAGTTAGGTGGCTATGTAAATGGACAGAATCAATGTAAGTCTATGGGATTTATTCCGTTAGACACCGAAAATACTTCTTTTCTGTGGCTAAAAGTAGCCACTTAAGTATCAATCCTGCCAAAAATAGCCACATAAGTATACATCCGTGAGAACGTCCGTCCGTCCGTAGATGCAACCTTGTGATGGCCATAACTCCTTTACCCTTTGGGATTCATTGATGGTTCTTGGCACAATTGTTCACAAGGCTGATACGGCGTGTCATGCGCAAGAACCAGAACTCTGGATGCCATACTTTTTTAGGTATCTCCCCTTTTAATAAAATAGAATGACTACTTTGTGATGGCCATTACTCCAATACCCTTTGAGATATATTGATGGTACCTGGCACAGTTGTTCACAAGGCTGAGACAGCGTGTCATGCACAAGAACCACAACTCTGGTTGCTATGGTTTTTGAGTTATCTCCCCTTCCAATAAAATAGAATCACTACCTTGAGATGGCCATAACTCCAATACCCTTTAAGATATATTGATGATACCTGGCACAGTTGTTCACAAGGCCGAGACGATGTGTCATCTACAAAAACTACAACTCTGGGTGGCATGGTGTTTGAGTTAACTCCCCTTCCAATAATATAGAATCACTACCTTGTGATGGCCACATCTCCAACACTCTTAGAGATATATTGATGGTACTTGGTACAGTTGAACATGAGGTTAAGCAGGTGTGTCACGTGCAAGAACCACAACTCTGGGTGCCCTAGTTTTTTAGTTATCGCCCCTGACAATATAACCCTGTGATGGCCATAACTCCAATACCCTTTGAGATATATTGATGGTACTTAGTACAATTGTATACAAGGTTGAGACGGCGCTTCATGCCTAAGAACCACAACTTTGGGTGCTATGATATTTGAGTTATTTCCCCTTACAATATAACAGTATGACCACCTTGTGATCACCGTACCTCCAATACCTTTGAGACATATTAGTGGTACTTGATGCAGATGTACATGAGGATAAGCAGGTGTGTCACGCTCAAGAATTACAACTCTGGGGGCTCTGGTTTTTTAGTTATCTCCCCTGACAATATAACCTTGTGATGGCCGTAACTCCAACACCCTTTGAGATATATTGAGATATGGCATGTGCAAGAACCACAACTGTTGGTGCTGTGGTATTTGAGTTATCTACCCTTCCAATATAACAGTATGACCAGCTTTTGATCACCATATCTCCAATACCCTTTGATACATATTGATGGTACTTTGTACAGAAATACATGACCTTAAGCAGGCATGTCATGCGCAAGAGCCACAATTCTGAGTGCCCTGTTTTTTTAGTTATCTCCCCTGATAGTATAATCTTGTGATGGCCATATCTGCAATACTTTTTGTGATTTATTGTTGGTTTAATTCTGGTGCACTTTTTATTGGTGAACAATCTTCTGAAGGCCATATTGGCTTTTGGTCGGGGGATTTGCCATCTCTTCCGATGGCTATTTTATCATATGACGTCGCGTCTGAAAATGTAATAACGCCATTTAATAAATTAAATAATCCCCCAGTGGATTAAGTATTTTTTTTATTTTTATTGTTTGGTTTTATGGCCCTTTCAAGATTATTTCACTCATATCAAGCCGATCGTTAATAAGAGGTGGGCGAAAACCGGAGTACCCGGACAAAAAACCACCTGACCTTCCGTTGCAGAACTTGGCGTTCACATGTGACCCGAGCCAGGCTCGAACCCACAGCGATGAGAGACCTAATGATTAAGAATCAGCGCTCTTATCCACTAGGCCACGGAGGCCCGTTGTGGTTAAGTTTGCAAATTAGTTAGCATTATACGTACGACGTCCTTAACGACGTAGCGTTTAATTATGGCGGAAATTGGACATTTTTGAACAAAAAACGTGAATAAAATGCGTTTCAAATGTCTTATGATAAAAAGGATCTTGCATTTGAGCACCCACGTAAGATTCTCTATATAAAGGATGTTCATTGCACGGATTTGTTACATGATTCGGTGTAATGATTTATGGCTTCTTGCATACCAGATCCGGACATCCAACATTTGCACAGGCATAGGAATTATTATGCTTCCTGTTATCTAACCTTCCTTATCCTACCCTCCGTGAATCATTAAAATACTGTCAAATCTATGCTAAACAAGCACCTAAGAGATAGTCAAATAGTGCTTGCTTAACCCTTTCCCACTCAGATACGTGTCTGAAACCACCCCCCTCCATTTTTTAAGCCCCAGAACCACCTAAAATCTGCATTCCCCACCCATGGACAGCTATGTTTGCCTGAGGATTGGTTGTCCTAAACCAGAGGACCAATGGTCCTGAAGACGCTCACCTGACAGCAAGCATTGATTATTTTTAGCATTTGGCTGTATGACCAAGTGGTCCTTAATCACATTCCTGACTCTTGAAGATCAGTTGGAAAATTTTGAGTTTGAATTTTCAGTTATATTTAGCCAAGATAAAGCCTTAGATGAGCTAAAAGGTCAGGAGAAAATATATGGTTAATGGGTGGAATGCTTAACCATTTCTAAAGGGGGTGAGGCCCTCAATTTAACCTACGGTGTCCAAAGATCTATGTAACTAAATGCCCCTTATCACAAGAAAATATATGGTTTATGGGAGAGGATCTGAACAGTTTCTGATATTTGATGCATTTTATGTAATGCAGGGGTGGGGCATGCCCCCAGGGTCTCAAGATGCAAGTCACTTAAAGCCCCTTATCATAAGCAATAAGAATATATATTGTTTATGGGTGGGGATCTGAACAGTTTTCAAGAAATTGGTCACTTTTTGAAAAAACAAAAAAAGGGGGAGGGTTACTTGAGGTGTTACTTCCAATTCTAAAGGGGGTGGCGGCAGGTCGAAGACTCGTACAATAAAATTCTGTATTTTACAAAACACTGTAGAATAAGCTATTAATATTTAACCAAATCGATGAAATACATGTAATTGTTAAAGGGGTAATGTTATTTCTTTTAAAAAGTTGCTTACTGTAAACCCCAGTACACCTGAATGTAAAGGTTGATAGAAGTCAATGCATGTTTTGGTGGGTGGTTCTGAAGAAGAAACTTTTGAAGAGGTTTAGACTTCTTCAACGGGGGGGGGGGGGTCATGCCCCTCCTCCCCCGGGGCCCCGGGGTTCCACAGGTCCATGTCACTGAATGCGCTTTATCATAAGGAACAATAATATATATGGTTTATGGGTGGGGATCTTAACCGTTTCCAAGATATTAAGCATTTTTTGCAATAAAGGGGGTGGGGCATGCCACCCCGGGGACCCTCCGATACCCTGATGTCCAAAGGTCTGTGTCACTGAATGCGCCTTATCATAAGGAACAAGAATATATATGGTTTATGGGTGGGGATCTTAACCGTTTCCGAGATATTAAGCATTTTGTGCAAAGAAGGGGGTGGGGCATGCCCCCCCCCCGGGGGGCCCCAGGGTCCCAAAATCCATGTCACTTAATGCGCCTCATCATAAGGAATAAGAATATATATGGTTTAGTGGCATTATTTGTAACAGTTTGCAAGATATCAGACATTTCTACTTTTTCCCATACAAATGCCCATGTTACCAAATTTAACCTTGGCGTAAAATAGGTCAAGGTCATCCCAGGGACACCATTTATGCAATTTATGATGGGCCCAAGTCCCAGGTGCTACATGCCAAGTTTCATGCAAATCGGCCCAGTGGTTCCGGAGGAGAAGATTTTCGAAGGGTTTTTACCATATATGGGCATGGCGGCCATCTTGGTCATGTGACCTAGACCAAAAATGCAAACTTTCGTTCCCCTACCCCATGGAGCCTCCACATGAAATTTGACTACAATCGGCCCAGCGGTTCCGGAGGAGAAGACGCTTGAAAATGTGAACACACACACACACACAGAATTTTTGCCTGGCCATACTATCAGCTCACCAATGAGCCTTCGGCTCAGGTGAGCTAAAAAATGGGCTGTTTTATTTTTCGCGCGGCTCCCCACTAAAAATATACCTATGGGGGTTTGAAGGGGGCGGCAGCCCCCATCACCGCCGAAAAAAAAATGGCCCAGCCGGCCGCTGAAATGAAATCTGAGGATGTCTGGGGTCAAAAATGCCTCATAACTGACGCTGGCAAAACATACGGCAGACAGTGAAAATGGTCAGTGCCAAACCCCTTATATGCTACCTTGACAGCAGTGTGAAGATTAAGATCCGGTCACAAATACATGTGAAATCACACTTTTTGACAACTTTGAGATGCCCCCTCGTTACCATGGCAACAATGATATAGCCTAGAAAGGTTCCGTTTGAAAGGCTACTGCCCAGTGGACAGTCCTACCGAGTTTGGTGTTTAGCAGACAATTCATTATGAAATAATGGTTATATGAAGTTGCTGTCCTAGGCAACACTGTGAAAATCAGCAAAATTCACAAAGTCCCCAGTGGGAATAGGTTAATGAACAAGATCGAAGCTTACCAAAATCATGTTTTTTTCGTCATTTTATTGTAAGGTATGACATTTTATACGTAATTAATGCATTTTAGAGTAAAATGAAGTTTTTTTTTCAAGATTGCAGTTAACCCTTTCCCACTCAGATACGTCTTTTTACGTGTCTGAACCCGCCCCCCCCCCCCCCCCACACACACACACCTTTTGTGCCCCAGAACCACCTAAAATCTACATTCCCAATACACGGACAACTATGCTTGCCTTAGGATTAGTTGTCCTAAAAAATGGCCTGTTTTTGCGCGGCTCCCCATTAAAAAATATACTTATCGGGGCTTTGAAGTGGGGGCAGCAGCCCCCCTCACCGCCGAAAAAATTGGGGGTATGGCCCAGCCGGCCGCTGAAAAGAAATCTGAGGGTGTCTGGGGTAAAAATTGCCTCATAACAGACGCTGGCAAAACTTGCTGCAGACAGTGACCAGTGCCAAAACACCTTATATGCAGCCTTGACAGCAGCATGAAGATTAAGATTGGGTTACAAATACATATGAAATCACACTCATTGACAAGTTTGAGATGGCCCCTCGTTACCATGGCAACACTGATATAGCCTAGAAAGGTTCCATTTGAAAGGTTACTGCCCAGTGAACAATCCTGCCGAGTTTGATGTTAAACAGACCAATCATTATGAAATAATGGTTATATGAAGTTGCTGTCCTGGGCAACGCTGTGAAAATCAGCACACTTCACAAAGTCCCCAAGTGGGAATGGGTTAAGAAAAGTTACCAAAGGGATAACTGGCTTGTGCCAGCCAAACTTTCATAGCGACGTTGCTTTTTGATCCCTGTACAGTTTTCATAGAGGATCTTACATGAGTGTTCATGTATTATTGAGTTTATTAAACGAGTTGAGGAAAAGGGATAAAATGCCAGGCTTTGCCGGGCATTTTATTCCTTTTCCTCAACGAGTTTAATTAATTCAATAATGCATGAACACGAATGCAAGATCCTATTTATCATATGACATTTAAAACGCATTTTATTCACGATTGTTTACGAAAATGTCAATATTCCGCCATTAGTAAACGCGACGTCGTTAAGGACGTCGTACATGTAACGTTGCGGGACGTAACTAGCTAATTTGCATATTTAATCCACTAGTGGATTATCGAAAATAATACATGGCGTTATTACACTCTCAGACGCGACGTCATATGATAAATTACAATAACACACTCGTGTGCTATTATCGGTAGATCCAGCATTTGTCAGATTTTCTAATTTCTTGTTCAAATATAGATTGTTGGTGCTGGTTAGAACCTCCACATTGCTCTAACGAGTACCAGCAATCTACAATTTTGAGCAAAAATAAGAAAAAATAATGAATACCCCCGTAATCCCCGTTTTTCTCTGTATATAAAGTGGGGTTTATATGGGTATTCAGCACACCATCTTGTTAACCTTATGAATGCATTTGCCGTTATGGGCATCAACTGCAGGTTGACTTAAACTTGGTTGCTTGCTAAACGGAGATGGACACTATGACAGGTTATGATATATCAAAATTTAGAATAATAATTCTGTCTCTTTCAGCAATGCCACGGTACTCTCCTATCTTAACATGGAAGTCTGTCCAGGAAAAACTCCCATGGGGAGTCCTTGTACTTCTGGGTGGAGGATTTGCACTTGCCAAAGCCAGTCAGGTACTACATATGCTCAGCATCCCCTAAACGGGAGCATTAGAAAATATATTAGCATATTTGCCATTTTAAATTATCACAGTTTTGACGATACGTTGAATAACGATGTCATTAGTTCTAAACAACTGGCACAAGGTATCCAGATGCCTTCAGAATACACGGAACACACTTTTTCGCACAAATTAAATTGGTAATGTGTTTATAAAATGCACATGATTCTCGTTTTATACATGCTGTTCCTAAACCAAACAGGCGGCCTAAGATGGACCTAAATCGCTCACCATAAGTGGTTGCGAAAGTTATAAGTTTTATTTTTTGGTAAATCAAGATAGGATTAGGGTACAAATATTCAGCCAGCACAAGACATAATTTACGACTTTTGGGACTAGCGTAGACTCAGACCAGTCTACGCATCTGCACAGAATTATCACAGCTCAGTCACATGAGATCCCCAAAGCGTATGGGCTATGCAAAGAGAGATGACCAAAACTCTTGCTATTCTGGTTTATCAGTCTTTTCCAGTTTTACACGTCTTATTGTAGGTTTTGTCCTGCACTGACTCATTCGTTTTTGTTCATCATATGCTGTTTAGGCGATAACTGTATTGAAACTTGTCATGGGGGGATAAACAGGCGGTTTTACGGTCGGAAATTTAGTGAAACCGAAGATTTACCTCCCCAAATGACCATTTTCAATACAGTCATCCACAATCATTTGTTTCGCAACAACAGTATAGACACATCCAAAGTCTACGTCACACAAGGTCAAAGGTCATTAGCCTCGTTTTATCTGGTGGGCAAAATAACTTCCGGTTCCATACTCTACCGTTGATGTAGCACGAATTATTTCATGTAATAACCTTTGTTAAATCGTCTTTCTATCAAAACTGTTTGCCACAAACCATTTTTGACATTAAACTGCTTCTTTTTCGTATAAAATTGGATAGAAAATATACATGCTTTAATCTTATTTCCATTCGTTAAATAAAGCGCATCGACTACGTTTTGACATGATGGTGGGTAGTTTTATAACGCTTTTTAGGCAACAAAATGTGCGATAAAATGTCAGAAGAGACCGGTTCTATATCATTTATTACTTCAAAAACACAAACTGGCAAGGATCAGTTAATTGTTTGAAAAAGAAATGAGTTTAATCACACGATAAATATTCGAAATTCTCATTGACACTGTACGGCAACAGTCATGTTTTGCCAACCAGGTAAAAGAGTACCTCGACAGGGGAGGTAATTGGCGCATGCGCAGTGAGTTGTAAACAAGGTCACGTGTCAAAACATTGGATCCGTCTATACCATTTGCACAAATCGGTATATGCACCGTAAAACAGAATGCCAGCCAATGAAAAGCGACCTTACGTGATGATGTCGGGTTTCCGACAGTATGTGGTAGGATATACGGTCGTAAATTATTGACGTTATCCAATCAGACATTGCGTTACATACGAAAGTGTATTAGAATGACGGGTTTCATCTCCCTGAGACGGTTCTTAGTAATACCCACTATATAATTACATTTGAGTAAAATAGACAAAATAATAATAATAATAATCGGAACTCCCTTGTAGACCTCATTTTGCTTTTACATCTTTACATAAAGAGCGATTTAGCAAGGTTTTGATTACACGGACTCTTACCATTCACCATATTTGCATTATTTGCTGGCTCCCAGCTTGCACACTGTCAGTATTGGAAAAACAGGTGACCAAACCCCCCTGACCTTTCAAGGTCAGGGGGTCTGGTTACCTGTTTTTCCAACACTGATAACCTTCAAACTAGGAACCAGCAGATAATGCAAATAAGGTGAAAGATGTTTATTCAATTTGTCATTTTAGGTATCGGGGCTGTCGAAGTACATCGGTGAACTACTGGCTGATATGGCGAGCCTCGACAAAACATTGATGAACTTTTTGATTTGCTGCATTGTGGCCATAGCAACAGAAATAACCAGCAACACAGCGACATCACAGCTCTTGCTACCAATCATGTTCACACTGGTAATTATGAAATAAGCTAGTCATTGATAAAAGTCATTATCTTCCTCAAATTCACGTGCACACACAACTCATAGCGCTAAATATATGATACCGTGCGCACAAGCAGCTCATAGAGCGAGATAATGATCCAGTGTGCACACGCAACTTAAAGAGCTTGATGCAAGATTCAGTGTGTACAAGCAACTCGTATTCCTTGATGCTAAGTATCATACAGTGTGCACAAGCAACCCATAAAGCTAGATGTATGATACAGTGTGCACAAGCAACTCAGTGTTAGATGCATGAAATGTTTTGCACAACCAACTCATAGAGCTAAATGGATGATACAGTGTGCACAAGCGACTCAAAGAGCTTGCTGATGGAGTATCATATGATAGTGTGCACAATCAACTCATAGAGCTAGACACATGATACAGTGTGCACAAGCTACTCAAAGTGCTTGCTGGTGGAGTATCAAATGATAGTGTGCACAAGCAACTCATAAAGCTAGATACATGATACATGTGCACAAGCAGCTAATGAGTACATACAACATACCTTTGTTTAATAGAAGTGTTAGTCTTCCTGATATGGTACTATGAAAAACCCTCTGTGGCTGGAACCAGCTCTGTCTCGAACAAATTCACATGGTCCCAAAAACGAAATGGAGCCCTTGGAGCTTTACTGTAGATGCGCGATACAGTGTGCACAAGCAACTCATAAAGCTAGATACATGATATATGCTGGGCACACTTCGCTAGGACAAGATCAAATCAACGTCGGTGCAACGTCACGACGTTGCACTAACGTTAATGTGCGTTGCATAAACGTCATGACGTTGCACTGAAGTTGATGCGACGTCACAATTACAGCATGTGCCTGCAGGGTACAGTGTGCACAAGCGACTCAAAGAGCTTTATAGATAGGACTTTATCCATGACATCTTGCTTGAAGCCAACCTCAAGGTCTTTTCTACATGCCTGAAAGAGCGGAAGCAACGGTTAGGCTGCACTTAAGTGCAGGCTCAGCTGCAGGCTCACCTGATCTTTGCTGGTCATCTGAATAATAAGTACCATCCCAGCAGGTGCATGACGTAATTGTGACATCACATCAACGTCGGTAAAATGTCATGACGTTTATGCAACGTCACATCCACGTCGATGCAACGTCATTACGTTGCACCGGCGTTGATTTGACGTTGTCCTAGCAACGTTTGCCTGCTGGGATATATTCTCAAGCATTTAATTTTGCCTTAATTTTAGTAGCCAGCACACAATAAAACAAACAACAATTGTTTTGACCGTAAATCCAGATTCTTTTATCTGATTGTATTGGGAGTATCTCTGGAAGACGACACAGCCATGTTGGACAGCTGTGTCGTCTTCCAGAGATAGGGAGGAAAGTGATAGCAGAGATAGTAGAGGAGTGGAATGACAGGGACTAAAAGATAGCAGAGATAGTAGAGGAGAGGAATGATAGGGTGAAAAGAGATAGCGGAGATAGTAGAGGATAGGAATGATAGGGAGAAAAGAGATAGCAGAGATAGTAGAGGAGAGGAATGATAGGGACTAAGAGATAGCAGAGATAGTAGAGGAGAGGAATGATAGGGTGAAAAGAGATAGCGGAGATAGTAGAGGATAGGAATGATAGGGAGAAAATAGATAGCAGAGATAGTAGAGGAGAGGAATGATAGGGAGAAAAGAGATAGCAGAGATAGAAGGGGAGAGGAATAATAGGGACTAAGAGATAGCAGAGATAGTAGAGGAGAGGAATAATAGGGACTAAGAGATAGCAGAGATAGTAGAGGAGAGGAATGATAGGGTGAAAAGAGATAGCGGAGATAGTAGAGGATAGGAATGATAGGGAGAAAAGAGATAGCAGAGATAGTAGAGGAGAGGAATGATAGGGAGAAAAGAGATAGCAGAGATAGAAGGGGAGAGGAATAATAGGAACTAAGAGATAGCAGAGATAGTAGAGGAGAGGAATAATAGGGACTAAGAGATAGCAGAGATAGTAGAGGAGAGGAATGATAGGGTGAAAAGAGATAGCGGAGATAGTAGAGGATAGGAATGATAGGGAGAAAAGAGATAGCAGAGATAGTAGAGGAGAGGAATGATAGGGAGAAAAGAGATAGCAGAGATAGAAAGGGAGAGGAATAATAGGGACTAAGAGATAGCAGAGATAGTAGAGGATAGGAATAATAGGGACTAAGAGATAGCAGAGATAGAAGGGGAGAGGAATAATAGGGACTAAGAGATAGCAGAGATAGTAGGGGAGAGAAATGATAGGGAGAAAAGAGATAGCAGAGATAGAAGGGGAGAGGAATGATAGGGATTAAGATATAGCAGAGATAGTAGAGGAGAGGAATATAGGGACTAAGAGATAGCAAAGATAGTAGAGGAGAGGAATGATAGGGAAAAGGGAGATAGCAGAGATAGTAGAGGAGAGGAATGATAGGGACTAAGAGATAGCAGAGATAGTAGAGGAGAGGAATGATAGGGAGAAAAGAGATAGCAGAGATAGAAGGGGAGAGGAATGGTAGGGAGAAAAGAGATAGCAGAGATAGTAGAGGAGGGGAATGATAGGGAGAAAAGAGATAGCAGAGATAGAAGGGGAGAGGAATGGTAGGGGCTAAGAGATAGCAGAGATAGTAGAGGAGAGGAATGATAGGGAGAAAAGAGATAACAGAGATAGAAGGGGAGAGGAATGGTAGGGGCTAAGAGATAGCAGAGATAGAAGAGGAGAGGAATGATAGGGAGAAAAGAGATAGCAGAGATAGAAGGGGAGAGGAATGGTAGGACTAAGAGATAGCAGAGATAGTAGAGGAGAGGAATGATAGGGACTAAGAGATAGCAGAGATAGTAGAGGAGAGGAATGATAGGGTGAAAAGAGATAGCGGAGATAGTAGAGGATAGGAATGATATGGCCTTAAGAGATAGCAGAGATGGTAGAGGTGAGGATTGATAGGGACTAAGAGATAGCAGAGATAGTAGAGGAGAGGAATGATAGGGACTTAAGAGATAGCAGAGATAGTAGAGGAGAGGAATGATAGGGACTAAGAGATAGCAGAGACAGTACAGGAGAGGAATGATAGGGACTTAGTGATAGCAGAGATAGTAGAGGAGGGGAATGATAGGGACTAAGTGATAGCAGAGATGGTAGAGGAGAGGATTGATAGGGACTAAGAGATAGCAGAGATAGTAGAGGAGAGGAATGATAGGGACTTAAGAGATAGCAGAGATAGTAGAGGAGAGGAATGATAGGGACTAAGAGATAGCAGAGACAGTACAGGAGAGGAATGATAGGGACTAAGTGATAGCAGAGATAGTAGAGGAGAGGAACGATAGGGACTAGAGAGAAAGAAGGAAATAAAAGCTTAGAATCAGAAGAAATAAAAACATGCCCTGCTGAAAGTGCAGCAAGCCTTGTCCAACTGTAAGCCAATATCAGTTGGACGCCCCTTTTATCTAAGATACACAGCACCTTTGCCTCACCCAACCGTATCCTACCGACCAAACATGCATGAGTACTGGTAAACCACCACGAAGTTCTTAGCATGCCCTTGCATATAAACCTAAGTGGTTTGTTTTGGCAGTAGGGCTTAAGATATCATTTCACCTCGGTGTCTGGTAAAAGTCTCACAAAATTGGAAGTGACATCTCCAAAATGACCTAAATATAGTGCCGAAGACATTACGATAACACACCTGTGTGACATAGTGCATTCTTTCATATCTCCAAAATGGCTACTTTTCCGAAAATTTCTGAAAATGTGTTATATTTTTTTTATTTGTACTTCAAACATGTTTATGAGAAATAAGCAAAACTAGAAATGGTGTTTGTAAAACACAATGCCCCCAACCTTTGCTTGTCCTTAGATGGCAAAATATTCAACAAATATTGGTTAAGACTCAAAAACATACAACAAGAATTCCCCCGAAGGCTATGTCGCCTGTGGGGGCGCAAAGTCACCAAACCATGAAATCTAAGTCAAGGTCAAACATGGATGCCTGCATAAAAATTTCACTCCTAGTTGCAAGCATGTACCAAGTATCATCAATGAAACTCTTAAAAACAGACTCTTACATCAGGGTGAAAGTTAGGGTTGTCACACTATTTTACAAAGTCAGTGAACCATAAAATGTAGGTCAAGGTCAGAAATGGATACTTGCATTGAAGTTTCAATTCCTAAATGCAAGCTTGTACCAAATACAATTAATGAAGCTCTAATAGATCTTGAGAAATGGACTCTTACATTAGATAGAAAGTCAGGGTGGTCGCAATAATTCACAAAGTCAGTGAACCATGAAATATGGGTAAAAGTCAAATATGGATGCTTGCGTTGCAGTTGCAATTCCTAGATGCAAGTTTGTACCAATTATAATTTAAAAAGCTTTAATAGTTTTCGAGAAATGGTGAAAGTCAGGGTGGTCGCAATAATTCACGAAGTCAGTGAACCATGAAATATAGGTCAATGTCAGATATGGATGCTTGCGTTGAAGTTGCAATGCCTGGATGCAAGTTTGTACCAAGAATGATTAATGAAGCTCTAATAGTTTTCAAGATATGGACTTGCTGACAAGATTTTATTAAAAAAAAACAAGGCATCACATGCGATACAAATCCCCTCGCACAAGACAACTTCGTGTGTGGAAAACACTGAAATGGCAAAAGTCCAACTTGCTTGAGATATTATCATATGCAACATTTGTGTAAAGTTTGTTTAAAAATCCATCCATAAATGTAGGTTCTAGAGTGATGACAATATTTCTCTAAAAATAGTCATAGGGACCTTGACTTGAGGCCATGGCCGCGAAGTAGATCTTGCTCAAGATATTATCATAAGCATCTTTTGTGTGAAGTGAGATTAAAATCATAAATGTAGGCTGTAGAGCAATGACAAAGTTTTTCTAAAAATAGCCATAGTGACCTTGACCTTGAGGTCTTGACCTTGAAAGTCAAAGCAACTCGAGATATTACCATAAGAAACATTTGTGTGAAGTTCTATTAACATTCATCAATAAATGTAGGCACTAGAGCGATGACAAAGATTTTCTAAAAATAGCCATAGTGACCTTGACCTTGAAAGTCAAAATAGTTCGAGATATTGTCATAAGGAACATTTGTGTGAAGTTTTACTGAAATCGGTGAAGAAATGTAAGCGCTAGAGCCATGTCAAAGTTTTTCTAAAAATAGCCACAGTGACCTTGACCTTGAAAGTCAAACTCACTCGAGGTATTGTCATAAGGAACATTTGTGTGAAGTTATATTGAAATCAGTGAAGAAATGTAGTCGCTAGGGCGATGACAAAGTTTTTCTAAAAATAGCCACAGTGACCTTGACCTTGAAAGTCGAAATCACTCGAGATATTGTCTTAAGGAACATTTGTGTGAAGTTATATTGAAATTGGTGAAGAAATGTAAGCGCTAGAGCATTGACAAAGTTTTTCTAAAAATAGCCACAGTGACCTTGACCTTGAAAGTGGAACTCGCTACAGATATTGTCATAAGGAACATTTGTGTGAATCGATTTTGAAATTGGTGAAAAAATGTAAGCGCTAGAGCAATGAAAAAGTTTTTTCTAAAAATAGCCACAGTGACCTTGACCTTGAAAGTCGAACTTTTTCGAGGTATTGTCATAAGGATCATTTGTGTGAAGTTATATTAAAATCGGTGAAGAAATGTAGGCGCTGGAGCGATGACAAAGTTTTTCTAAAAAAAGCCATTGTGACCTTGACCTTGAAAGTTGAAATGGCTTGAGATATTGTCATAAGAAACATTTGTGTGAAGTTATATTGAAATCGGTGAAGAAATGTAAGCGCTAGAGCATTGACAAAGTTTTTCTAAAAATAGCCACAGTGACCTTGACCTTGAAAGTGGAACTCGCTAGAGATATTGTCATAAGGAACATTTGTGTGAAGTTATATTGAAATCGGTGAAGAAATGTAGGCGCTAGAGCGATGACAAATTTTTTCTAAAAATAGCTACAGTGACCTTGACCTTGAGGTCATGACCCTGAAAGTCAAACTCACTCGAGGTATTGTCATAAGGAACATTTGTGTGAAGTTATATTGAAATAAGTGAAGAAATGTAGTCGCTAGGGCGATGACAAAGTTTTTCTAAAAATAGCCACAGTGACCTTGACCTTGAAAGTCGAAATCGCTCGAGATATTGTCTTAAGGAACATTTGTGTGAAGTTATATTGAAATTGGTGAAGAAATGTAAGCGCTAGAGCATTGACAAAGTTTTTTTAAAAATAGCCACAGTGACCTTGACCTTGAATGTGGAACTCGCTACAGATATTGTCATAAAGAACATTTGTGTGAATCGATTTTGAAATTGGTGAAAAAATGTAAGCGCTAGAGCAATGAAAAAGTTTTTCTAAAAATAGCCACAGTGACCTTGGCCTTGAAAGTCGAACTCTTTCGAGGTATTGTCATAAGGATCATTTGTGTGAAGTTATATTAAAATCGGTGAAGAAATGCAGGCGCTGGAGCGATGACAAAGTTTTTCTAAAAATAGCCATTGTGACCTTGACCTTGAAAGTTGAAATGGCTTGAGATATTGTCATAAGGAACATTTGTGTGAAGTTATATTGAAATCGGTGAAGAAATGTAAGCGCTAGAGCATTGACAAAGTTTTCCTAAAAATAGCCACAGTGACCTTGACCTTGAAAGTGGAACTCGCTAGAGATATTGTCATAAGGAACATTTGTGTGAAGTTATATTGAAATCGGTGAAGAAATGTAGGCGCTAGAGCGATGACAAATTTTTTCTAAAAATAGCTACAGTGACCTTGACCTTGAGGTCATGACCCTGAAAGTCGAACACACTCGAGATATTGTCATAAGGAACATTTGTGTGAAGTTATATTGAAATCAGTGAAGAAATGTAGGCGCTAGAGCAATGACAAAGTTTTTCTAAAAATAGCCACAGTGACCTTGACCTTGAGGTCATGACCTTGAAAGTCGACCTCGCTTAAGATATTGTCATAAGGCACATTTGTGTGAACTTATATTGAAATCAGTGAAGAAATGTATGCGCTAGAGTGATGACAAAGTTTTTCTTAAAATAGCCACAGTGACCTTGACCTTGAGGTCATGGCCTTGAAAGTCGAATTTGCTGAGATATTGTATTAAGAAACATTTGTGTGAAGTTATATTGAAATTGGTGAAGAAATGTAGGCGCTAGAGCGATGACAAAGTTTTTCTAAAAATAGCCACAGTGACCTTGACCTTGAGGTCATGACTTTGAAGTCGATCTCGCTTGAGATTTTTTTTTTTATAAGGAACATTTGTGTGAAGTTATATTGAAATTGGTGGAGAAATGTAGGCGCTAGAGCGATGACAAAGTTTTTCTAAAAATAGCCACAGTGACATTGACCTTGAGGTCATGACCTTGAAAGTCAAACTCGCTCGAGATTTTTTATAAGGAACATTTGTGTGAAGTTATATTGAAATTGGTGAAGAAATGTAGGCGCTAGAACGAAGACAAAGTTTTTCACAAATTACCAAAATGACAAAGGGCCATAACTCACAAAGTATTTTTTGGAATTTTGTCATAAGTTAATCAATTCATCTTCTCATCACCACCAATCTATTCACCAACTTTCAAGGCTCTAGCTCCAATAGTTTTTGAGATATCTTGCTGACAAGATTTTATTTAAAAAATTTCAAAGGGCAATAACTCTTAAAAGGGGCATAATCCGGACGAGAAAAAAAATACGCGTCAGCTAATTTTCCATGAGGAATCCATATATGAAATTTCAAAACCCTAGCATACACGGTTCTAAAGATATGCTATGCATCACTTTTAGCATACATTACAATGGGCACAAATTACCAAAATGACAAAGGGCCATAACTCACAAAGTATTTTTCGGAATTTCGTCAAAAGTTAATCAGTTCATCTACTCATCACCACCAATATATTCACCAACTTTCAAGGCTCTAGCTCCAATAGTTTTTTAGATATCTTGCTGACAAAATTTTATTAAAAAAATTTCAAAGGGCAATAACTCTTAAAAGGGGCATAATCCGGACAAGAAAAAAATACGCATCGGCTAATTTTCCATGAGGAATCCATATATGAAATTTCAAAACCCTAGAATACACGGTTCTAAAGTTATGCTATGCATCACTTTTAGCATACATTACAATGGGCACAAATTACCAAAATGACAAAGGGCCATAACTCACAAAGTATTTTTCGGAATTTTGTCATAAGTTAATCAGTTCATCTACTCATCACCACCAATATATTCACCAACTTTCAAGGCTCTAGCTCCAATAGTTTTTGAGTTAGGGCAATAACTCTTGAAGGGGGCATAATCCGGACGAGAAAAAAAAATACGCGTCAGCTAATTTTCCCTGAGGAATCCATATATGAAATTTCAAAACCCTAGCATACACGGTTCTTCAGTTATCCTATGCATCAAAAGCGTAACGGACGGACGAACGGACGAACGAACCAGAAGCAATATGCCCCTCCAACTTTTTCAAAGTTGGGGGCATAATAATGTAGAACCCTGTAAACCCCAGTTTTCTCTATATAAAGTGGGGTTTAGGGGTGTTCATTTCACGCACTTATTCACGTGATGGAGACGTATATCCTAGAGACGTATATCCTATTCCGCCCCCGCCCATAGGGGCTTGAAGAAATATATGGGCTGCATGATGCTTCCACGCAGAGCTGAATCCGGCCCGCACACTAGTACTGGTAAACCGCTTAGAGGATCTAAGCCTGTCCAGGAACCGCGGTGCGAGGCGGACCGTCCATGCTAATAAACCCTATTGGTTTCATTGGGCGACAGGGATTGAGATGTCATTTCATCTCAATGTCGGGTAAAAGTCCCACAAAATTGGAAGCAACGTCTCCAAAATGACCTTTACAGTGTTGACGGGGACATTAAACCTCAAATCAAACAAACAAAACAAATATCCTAAATATAAATCAAAACAAGAAATCTCTATTCTATTTCAGTCCATCAGCATCAAAATTCATCCACTCTATCTGATGATATCAACAGCAGTCGCGTGCTCCTTCGCCTTTATGTTGCCTGTGGCTACACCTCCTAACGCCATTGTTTTCTCCACTGGCTACCTTACTATACCGGATATGGTATGTATACTGTAAAACACCTGTATCTAGTCATGCGCAACAATCTCTTTTATAACATTGTTCATTATAACATCATTTTGAGTATTACACATTTAAAAGATGGATCCAAAAATGGTTATTTTTCTCATGATAGAATCTTATACAATTTTTGGATGGGTTTTCCATCCTTTAGTACTGGCTTTTTTATTCTGTTGTAGCCGATGGCCTCAAAATTGATATTCCTAGCAAGTTTGCTCAGATGATGACATTTGGTTGACCATGAACTATTTTACATGTATGTCAAGGTCGTATTTGGTCACTTGGGCATTTCTAATGGGAAAAATGCAAAACTGCGGCTTTTCTGATTGTCTTGTATGCTATGGCATTAAACTTAATATTCGCAGTCAGCTAAATGGTAGTTGATAACTATGGCCAAAATGTGTACCATGTGTATGTATGGTAAAAGGGAATGGAAACACTTCATTTAAGGTACTGAAAGGCTAGAGTTTTCAAGCCACCTTGGTTTGTTGAAAAACATGCTGCCAGCTAGGGGCCATTGCAAGATTTCACATTTGACTTCTGGTAGACATAGTGGTCCTTGGGCCTCTTGCTTTCTTGACAGCCAATAGCGCCAAAATAAAATGACCGCCAAATATAGGTGTTTTACAGTATGTGTTTTTACTTTCAGGCCATGGCTGGACTTCCTATGAATATTATTGCTATAGGGTGCCTTACGTTGGCAGTGAACACATGGGGCATATCCATGTACAACCTCAACGACTTCCCGGATATATTTGTAAACACTACAGGTTCTGCTTGAACACGTCTGAACACCAAAGTCAACACTTCTCCTTCCTAAAATAGGGAAGGTCTGGAAATATCAGTAAACCAAGACTGTTTAAAAATATTAAATATACAATTATGTTTCCAACAACACACCAATGTGTTCTAGTGGTTTCTTTCATGGCTGTAAGCCATGGCATTATTAAGGAGAATTGGAACACCTGGCAGATTTTTCTGCCATGTTTCAAAGGGAGACAACATTTGGGACTTCTTGTTTGCTTTTCTATAAGCCCTGTCCCTCTGAGAAAGGGGTCTACACTTAAAGGAAAAAATTTGCTCCTTAAGAGAAAATTCTTTACTTTAAGAGTTGACCCCTATTGACATGGGAGACAAAAATACTTTTGCAGGAGTTGTCTCCCCTGAAGGTGTACCCTATCCCCTAAACTAAATTATTTTTTCCATAGATTAATATGTTTCAGAAAATGGCTGTATGTACTTCGCTGGAACTGCCTCACTGACGTGGTTTTAATAAGGAACTAAAATCTATATGTTTTTGGGGTAAGAAACCGCAATAGGTAGTTCTAACCAGCACCCACAATCTATTTTTGAAGCAGAAATAGGGAAAATATTACAAATGTTCATAAGACAAATGTCTGTATTGGGTCCATTAAAAATGCATTAAGTCCTACAGGCATCTTATACCAACGTGGGAGGTTATGCATTCTTTTTTTTTCTCTGATAAGAAACATACGTGTACTGGTACAAGTTTATCCTCCCCTACCCGCTGATCATATCAACCCCTACTTTTGTGAACAGTGTAGATCCAGATCAGAATCCATTAGATTAGGATTTGCACTGTTTGACATTCAGTTTGTGAAGTACATCAAAGTCAGAAATGGATGTGCCTAAATTAATCATTCAGTGCTCAGTGGTTAGCGCATTCATCTTATGATCGAAAGGCATCCGGAATGAGTAATCGAGAGCGATTCAATAAGCTAGGAGCTTTCATCGCAATCAAACTAAAATAAATTGGTAGAAACTAATCATTCGGTGGGATAAGGTTTAACCCTTGTCCTGCTGAGCCCAGATATGTCTTATTTTCCAAACAATGAAGATCCAGATCAGATGGCTTCTGACGAAGCCATCTGATCAGGATCTACATTGTTTGTCGTTCAGATAGTGAATTATTGCAATAATTTGGATCAAGTAATCTGATTGTTTGATAATCAGTAGTGGGTGTGGCATATATAAATATTCAGCAGGTCAAGGGTTAAGATGAAACAAAAAATATGATGGTTGTAAATATGACATTTTTAAGAATACATAGAGGATCTTACATGTTTTACATTAGTGTAACAAGTTGATGAAAAGGGATAAAATGTGAGGTTTTGCCGAGCATTTTATCCCTTTTCCTCAATTTGTTTAATAAATTCAATAATACATGAGCACAAATGCAAGATTTTATTTATCATATGACATTTTTGAACAAATTTAATTCAAGATTTTTGAAAAAAGAAGAAAAAAATCAATATTCCGCCACTGTTAAGTATGTCGTATGTGTAATGTTACGGGACGTTTCTAACTAATTTGCATATTTAATTCACAAGTGGATTACCCTATTTATTACACAGACTTATTGCATACTCAGACCCAACGTGATATAATAAATGAAATATTTAATAATTTGTAAAAAAAAAAAAAAAAAAATAGAAATGCGTCCATAGGACACGGATGCCCCCGCCCGAAAATATGTCTATGTTCGTATTCATCCATAGAAAGTTATTGACAGTGTTTAAGTTTCGGACCCTTTTTTTGACCTTTGACCTCCAAGTATGACCTTGACCTTGGAGGTACGGACCTGGATTTTACATGTGACACATCGACTCATGATGGTTAACATTTCTACAAAGTAATCTCAAAATCCATCCAGAAATAAGAAAGTTATTGACTGCGTTTAAGTTTCGGACCCTTTTTTGACCTTTGACCTCAAAGTATGACCTTGACCTTGGAGGTACGGACCTGGGTTTTGCACGTGACACATCGACTCATGATGGTTAACATTTCTCCAAAGTAATTTCAAAATCCATCCAGAAATAAGAAAGTTATTGACTGCGTTTAAGTTTCGGACCCTTTTTTTGACCTTTGACCTCTAAGTATGACCTTGACCTTGGAGGTAAGGACCTGGGTTTTGCACTTGACACGTCGTCTCATGATGGTTAACATTTCTGCCGATTAATTTTAAAATCCATCAAGAAATAAGGAAGTTATTGACTGCATTTAAGTTTCGGATGCACGGACGGACGAACGAACGGACGGACGGACAGGGGCAACGCTATATGCCCTTTCCACCATTCTTCGATTGGCGGGGGGCATAAAAAATTATTATTATATACTCCAAACATAGAATGTGGGTTGTTGTTACTAGAACCCCCTGAATGAGGCAGTTCTAACAAGTACCCACATTCTACTGTTTTATTTTACTTTTTTTATACTCTTTTGTTTTGTGGGATATGATAAGAGGGGACGAGTGGTGGGGTGGGGGGAAAGCGTAAGAAATAAGTTATATAATGTGTACCATTGTGAGTTCCACCTTTTTCGATATAAAGTGGAGTTTACAAAGATACAGGGTTTGAGAAAGTTTGTTGAACACAATAAGTCTTGTAGATGCATATCAATGCAAAAACCAGCAAATGGAGCAATATGATGCTCAGCAAAACTGCATATTTTGTGTAAAAGTTGACCTGTAATATGTAATGAAATTTGTCAATAGTCTGAATACAATTAACACCTGACTGATGATGCATAAAGTAAAATTTAATATTTGAGCAAATATAAATAGAATAAACACATCAGCAATTTCTCTGAAACAGTATTTAACCGTTGACCTGCTGAATATTTATATATGCCACACCCACTACCGATTATCAACCAATCAGATTACTTGATGCAAATTATTCAACAAATTCACAATCTGAATGGTAAACAATGTAGATCCTGATCAGATGCCTTCGTGAGAAGCCATCTGATCTGGGTCTTCATTGTTTGGAAAATAAGGCATATCCAGGTTCAGCAGAACAAGGGTTAAAGCCAAGATAGGACTAGAGAGTTGATGAAATTGCAGGAAAAATGTTGTATTCCAATTAATACTTTCATACACCTAAAATCTCACAATATAGTTTTGATATCCTTCCGTCAAGTCAGCTGCAGTGTCTGTTAATTTTATTAATAGCTATTAACCGATAAGTACTACATCTGAATATATCGTCTGCTTATGTCGTCTGCTGACTTTTTTTTATTTTTTTTTTTGCAAACTTTTTAAAAATATTTCTCCATACAGGCAAACAGTGTGGGCCCAGATCAGACTGCTCCTGTAGGAGCAGTCTGATCTGGGGCCACACTGTTTGCAAAATATTACTTTATGGTATCAGGCAGACGGCAAATCAGACGACAATTGTCGTGACTGGCATTTTATGAGTTAAACAACAATTTATTTCGCAACTCAGTCTCACAACCTATCTTATGCAATGAGCTACAATAACAATGAAGAAGACTCACTTTTGCTCTTTGTAGGTAATTATGATCAAAGCTATTTATGCTTATCCAAAAATATTACTCTGAGTCTACATTGAATGTAGACATGCAGTGCTGTTATTACTTGAGTCAGTAAGGTCGCAGTTTCTCACCATGCCTTTACTCACTTTACTTACGGCATGCATTGCGGGGGTATTGATATTGACTGTTTAACAGTAGATATCATTTTCAATTTTTGCACGCTTCTTTTCAGAGAAAATCATGCAGACTTGACGTGGTTTATCAATGCTATAGTTCATCTTTGCATGTGTGTATTAATTGCAAATATTTTTTTTTATTATTTTTAGATTAGCAGTTTGGCCATTTTGTTGGATTGTATCTCTATTTTTTATATATTTTTTTGGCTTTCCCCTTCTGGCGTTTACATTATGTTGAAGGTGTTTTATGTTAATTAGTGTTTCTTTCCCTTTGACTTGAGGTTTAACGTCCCCGTCAACACTGTATAGGTGATTTTGGAGACGTTGCTTCCAATTTTGTGGGACTTTTACCCAACATTGGGATGAAATGACATCTCAAGCCCTGTCACCCAATGAACCACTAGGGTTCCCACTCGCACCACTTTGCCTGGGCAGGCTTAGATCCTCTTAGCAGTTAAACAGTACTCTTGTGCGCTCTGTTTCATCTCTGCGTGGATGCATCATGCAGCCTATCTATTTCTTTCAGCCCCGGGGGCTGATTGGTGTCTTGGATGTGAGGTGTGAGATAACTGTATCAATTCCTGAGCATAATCTTCACTTCTATTTTGACATTTCACTTGAATCATCTGTTCTGCTGGAAGATGATTCAAAGCCATCTGCTTAACCTTTACCCTGCTGTAGGCGACAAGCCCTATCTTGTCAAACAGTGTAGATCCAGATCAGATGGCTTCTGAAGAAGCCATCTGATCAGGATCTACACAGTTTGACATTCAGTTTATGAATATGTAGAAATAAGCTGCATCAAGTAATCTGATTGGTTCAAAGTCAGAAATGAGTGTGGCTTAATTGAATATTCAGCAGGTTAAAGGTTAAAAATATGAATAGTCAAGAACATATAATTGGCAGTTTCAATTAAACAATATAGGATGTAGAACACTTTATTTAAAAGATATAAATTAACAAATAAGATTTCATTCATTTTCAATGCATTTTCAGAAGAAAAATCCTACAGTTAACTATTGGGATCTGTATGCTGTTAAATTCTTTCCTTTAAGGGGAATTGGAACACCTTAAGGGGAGGCAACTCCCGCAAAAGTATTTTTATCTCCCATGTCAATAGGGGTCATCTCTTAATGGAGGAGCAAATTCTTTCCTTTCAGAGTAGACCCCTTTTTTAGCGGGACAGGGCTTATAGAAAAGTCAACTGTAAGTTCCGAAAGTTGTCTCCCTTTGAAAATGGCGGAAAACTCTGCCACGTGTTCCCATTCCCCTTAAAACTAGACCCCTTATCAGTGTATCGGAAAGCAAACAGGAAGTCTCAACAGTTGTTTTCCTTGAAGAAATGGCAGAAAAAATGCATACCCCTTGAACTTTTTGTATAAAATTTCTTCTTGATGTGTATATACAATAAATATACATGTTGTACATGTATGTGTATAATGGTTGTGAAGTTTTGATACTTTATACACCCGTACGAACTTTTATATTTTTATACAGAGATTTAAATATATATTTTATCTTTTCTAGAAACATATCCTGTTTTCTTGTTGTACTTATACATAACAACATTCTATGCAAATATTGAGCTCAAATTAACTGTTTCTTATCTTTGTTTTTGTTTATTTGATTTGAGGTTTAAAGTCCCTGTAAACACTGTATTGGTCATTTTGGAGACGTTGCTTCCAATTTGTGGGACTTTTACCTGACACTGAGATGAAATGACATATCAAGCCCTGCCACCCAATGAAACCAGTAGGATTTATATGCATGGACGGTGCGACTCACGCCACTTTGCCAGGGTAAGCTTAGACCTTCTAAGTGGTTTACCAGTACCCATGTGTGGTTGGTTTCAGCTCTGCATGGAAACACCATGCAGCCCAATCTATTTCTCCAAGGGCCCGGGCCCTATCTTTCTGTGCAAAGAAGAAGGTACAAATTGGCACAAACAACCAAATTACAATAACATACCCTTGTAACATAGTACATTCTCTTTCTCTCTGTAACATTAAAATTTTGTCTTATTTCTGCTGCTAACATAGATTGTGGTGCTTGTTAGAACTGCCTCAATGAGGCAGTTCGAACAAGTACTCACAAGCTAGGTGCTTTTTAGAACTGCCTCAATGTTGCAGTTCTAATCAGTACCTACAATCTACTATTTAGAGCAGAAATAAGAATAATAAAGTATATTCCTGTAAACCCTTTTTAGCTCACCTGAGCTGAAGGCTCATAGGTGAGCTTATAGTATGGTAAGGCTCCGTTGTCTGTCTGTCGTCTGTTTTCTGTTGTCTGTTGTCTGTCAACATTTTCAAACATCTCCTCTGAAACCACAAGGCCGATTGGAGTCATATTTCATGTGGAGCATTCATGGGATGGGGGAACGAAAGTTTGTTCGCAGGGTCCAGGTCACATGACCAATATGACCGCCATGGCCATATAAGGTAAAAACCCTTCAAAAATCTTCTTCTCCGGAACCAGTTGGCCGATTGGCCTGAAACTTGGTATGTAGCATTGGGGACTCGGGCCCATCATATTTTGTTCAAATGATGACCCTTGGATGACCTTGACCAATTTTAGGCCAAGGTCAAATTTGGTCGCATAGACTTTTGTATGGGAAAAAGTCAAAACCGTGTACTTTTTGGAAAGTGTTGCAGCCTGTGATCTGAAAATTAGTAGATGCAGTAAGCTAAATGGGTGGATGAAACCACATGAGTATTCAAGGTCAAGGTCATCCTTTGACCTTTGTTCAAGGTCATTAAGATATGAGAATTTAAACTTATTTTTCTCAGAAACCACAAAGCCATTTGTAACGGAATTTCATATGAAAGTTTTTAAGAAAAAGGTAATGACAATTAATCAATGCCCATTTAAGGTAAAAACTCTTCAGAAATCTCCTTCTCCGGAACCATCGGGCCGATTGGCCTGAAACTTGGTATGTAGCATTAGGGACTCTGGTCCATCATATTTTGTTCAAATGATGACCCATGGATGACCTTGACCAATTTAAGGCCAAGGTCAAATTTGGTCGCATAAACTTTTGTATGGGAAAAAGTCAAAACCGTGTATTTTTGGAAACTATTGCAGCCTGTGATATAAAAATTAATAGATGCAGTAAGCTAAATGGGCCGAATGGCCTGAAACTTGGTATGCAGCATTAGGGACTCGGGGCCCATCATATCTTGTTCAAATGATGACCCTTGGATGACCTTGACCAATTTTAGGCCAAGGTCAAATTTGGTCGCATAGACTTTTGTATGGGAAAAAGTCAAAACCGTGTATTTTTTGGAAACGATTGCAGCCTGTGATCTGAAAATTAGTAGATGCAGTAAGCTAAATGGGTGAATGAATCTACATGAGTATTCAAGGTCAAGGTCATTCTTTGACCGTTGTACAAGGTCATTCAGATATCAGAATTAAAACTTATTTTTCTCAGAAACCACAAAGCCATTTGTAACAAAATTTCATATGAAAGTTTTTAAGAACAAGGAAATGACAATTAATCAATATGAATTTGGTCACATGACCAATATGGCCGTCATGCCCATATAAGGTAAAACCCTTCAGAAATCTTCTTCTCCAGAACCAGTGGGTCGATTATCATGCAACTTGGTATGTAGCATTAGGTACTTGGGTCCATCATATTTTTCTCAAATGATGACCCTTGGATGACCTTGACCAATTTTAGGCCAAGGTCAAATTTGGTCGCATAGACTTTTGTATGGGAAGAAGTCAAAATCGTGTTTTTTGGAAAGTATTGCAGCCTGTGATCTGAAAATTAGTAGATGCAGTAAGCTAAATGGGTGGATGAATCTACATGAGTAGTCAAGGTCATTCTTTGACCTTTGTTCAAGGTCATTCAATTATGAGAATTAAAACTTATTTTTCTCAGAAACCACATAGCCATTTGTAATGAAATTTCATATGAAAGTTTTTAAGAACAAGGAAATGACAATTAATCAATATGAATTTGGTCACATGACCAATATGGCCATCATGTCCATTTAAGGTAAAAACCCTTCAGAAATCTTCTTCTCTGGAACCAGTGGGCCGATTATCATATAACTTGGTATGTGGCATTGGGGACTTGGGTCCATGATGATGACTCCTGAATGACCCTGACATATTTTAGGCCAAGGTCAAATTTTTTCGCATAGACTTTTGTATGGGGAAAAAGTCAAAACTGGGTATTTTTTTGAAAATATTGCACCTGGTGATCTGAAAATTGGTAGATACAGTAAGCTAAATGAGTGGATGAAATGACATGAGTATTCAAGGTCAAAATCATTCTTTGACTTTGATTCAAGGTCATCCAGATATGAGAATTAAAATATATTTTTCTCAGAAACCACTGAGCCATTTGTAACCAAAATTTCATATGCAGCATTGGGGGCTCGGGCTCATCACAGTTTATTCAAATGATGACCTTCGGATACCATTTTACGCCTAATGCCTTTCAGATATGAAGATTAAAATTTATTTTTAACTAGAACCTCTGTGCCGTTTGTGACCAAATTTTATACAAAGCTCGTCGAAACAAGTAAATGAAGATTTAATACATGCGTTTGGTCAAATGACCAAAATGGCCATTATACCCATATAAGGTAAAAACACTTCAGAAATCTTCTACTCCAGAACCAGTGGGCCGATTTTCATTAAACTTGGTATGTAGCATTTGGGATTTGGGCCCACTATAGTTTCTTCAAATGATGACCCCTGGATGGCCTTAACCTGTTTTACGCAAAGGTCAAATTTGGTTGCCTATACATTTGTTTTGGAGAAAGTAAAAAAAAATGTGAATTTTTTGGAAACTATTGCAGCCTGTGATCTGAAAATTGGTAGATGTAATAAGCTAAATGAGTGGATGGGACTAAGGTCAACATTATTCTCTGACGTTGGCCCAAGGTCATTCAGATGAAATTAAAATTTATTTTTCATAGAAACCACTACTCCATTTGTAGCCAAATTTCACATGAAAACTTATAGGAACAAACAAATGAACATTTATTAATATGAATTTGGTCACATTACTAAAATGTCCGCCATGTCCATATACATGTATACCCTTCAGATTTTTTTCTTCGAACCAATGGGCCCATTATCAAGTCACATGACAGAGATTAATACTTGGTAAAAACCCTATAAAATCGTTTTCTCAGAACGGGCCTCCGTGGCCTAGTGGATAAGAGCGCTGACTCTTAGTCATTAGGTCTCTCACCGCCGTAGGTTCGAGCCTCGCTCGGGCCACGTGTGAGACGCCAAGTTCTGCAACGGAAGGTCAGGTGGTTTTTCTCCGGGTACTCCGGTTTTCGCCCACCTCTGATTAACGATCGGCTCGATATGAGTGAAATAATCTTGAAAGGGCCGTAAAACCCAAACCAAAAAAAAAAAAAAAAAAAAAATCGTTTTCTCAGAAATGAAATGGCTCCATAAGCTCTCAGCACTCAGGTGAGCGGCTCAGGACCATTGGTCCTCTGGTTTCAGTATAAAATGGGTTTACATCCCAGCAAACACACGTCGCTAAGGCAACGTCAAATCAACATCGGTGCAACGTCATGCGTCAACGTAGATGTGACGTTGCATAAGCGTCATGCTTATGCAGTGACATTGATGTGACGTCACAATTACGTCATGTGTCTGCTGGGATGTGTGTTCATTGCACAGACTTTTAACGTGAATATTAAACGAGCAGACTCAAGCTGGCATAAAAATGCAGACTGATTAGTCTCTGCAAGTCGTCAGAGATAATTATGTTTATTCTCTCACACCTGTCCTGTCTGTGATAACGATGTGGCTGTATGGATGCTCAGGCTGATTCCAATCTATGTCAGTTACGTATGCCAATTTGTACCTTTTTTGTTGTACACAATCTTTGTGTTGTTCTAAGCTGATATCCGTTACTTCCTTTTGTCTTTCAGGTTTTTTTGGGAGGACAGCAATTATAATCTTTACTTAGAATCTCATTTCTACTTTTAAAATCATGTTGTTTATAATGTAACTAAGATTAAACAGAATAGAAAATAAAATATTATATAAAACAAAGCATTTCTTAATTTTGTCTGTACTCCTGTACTGAAATATCACCTATTGTTCAAATCTAGCAGCATTATTAACATATCATTAAAACTGATTTTAAAGTGGCGGAAACACTATTCTAACACAGCTTGCCAAATGACATCATTAAAAGCTGCCAGTTTATGATGTCACTCGTAGACTCCTTGACGTTAGACGGTATAACGTCACTTTCTCGTATTAAAAATGTTTCAAAGGGATATAAATGCATGTATTACAGTCAATATTTTTTGCGGGATTTCTTCTCACAATGGCAAAAGGTTGTGAGAATTTGAAGGAAACAACATTTTTTTTTGCATATTTTCAGCGTGTTAGAATCAAAATAGATCAGCTCTAGTCTGGGATTTGTTGAGTAATTAATCACAGTTTTTCTGTCAATTGTAAGTAGTCAAATCATGTACGCTACTCGCTCTTGATTTTATCTATTTTACAACTGACCTCTAAACTATGATTTAATACTCAACAAATCACAGCTAGAGCTGATCTGTTTCTTAAATATTATTACTGAAAAAATGCGAGTAGCTATTGCAAATGCAAAAGCAACTCACCTTTTTCCAGGTATTGCACTTGAAATTATATATTGTATTTGCTAGAACAGTTGACCAGCCCCGATAGCTCAGTTGGTAGAGTGTCCGCTCCGGGGAACGGGAGGTCACAGGTTCGATCCCGGGCCGAGACATACCAAAGTCGTTAAAAATGGTACTAGCTGCTCCTCGCTTGGCACTCAGATTTACAGGGTAGAGCTAGGACTGTTCGACCCAGTGTCAGGATAATGTGACTGGGTGTGGTATCATGTAATGTGTCTAGGACATGATACTTCAGTGAGGCAGCACTATAAAAGTGAGCATTGAGCTCCCTGTCGCAACCAGACACCGTCGTGATATGACTGAAAAATTGTTGAAAGCGACGTTAAACCCAAATACACACACACACACACACACACACACACACACACACACACACATTGCTAGAACAGTTACCAATGTGCTCAATAATGAGTTCATTAACCCATTTGGTACAGGAAACCCCAAAAGGGGTAATTGGCAAATAGTGTAGGCCCAGATCAGACGCCGCCGAACGCAGCATCTGACCAGGGCCTACACTGTTTGCGAAAAGTTAAGCCATTTTCCAAATAAATTTTGAAGAAAAAACAACCAGACAGCCCTTAGTTTTAGGAATGGACATGTGCTATATATAAGGAGGAAGATTCCATTTGGTACAAAAAGGGTCAAGCTACATTTGCACAACTCGGCCCAGTTGTTCAAATCTAACCATGCCTTAGTTTACATATTGTTAAAACTTTAATCATTCAGTGGCAAAAAATAAAACTGCATTAAATATTGTACTCCCTGGTACAATTAACCCTTATCCTGCTGTTCACGACAACCTCTACCTTTGCAAACAGTGTAGATTCAGATTAGGTGGCTTCTCGTCTGGTTGTACATGCAAACTTGCACCTTTTCCTATGCATTGGCTCATATAATCTATAAATAAAGTTAGTTTCATTCGCTTGGAAGCTTATCGCTTGTGACTGACAATACTTCATGTCACATGATGTTGTGATGTGACACCATGCACTGTGCTACATTACCTGATTACTTGATGTTGTTGCTGTTGTGTGAGGATTTAATCAGAAGTCAAAGACACGATTGAAAAGGAGAAAAGAAAGATGATGGAAAAGCGACAGAGGTTTGGTTTACTTTAGAGTTGGCCCAGTCAACACTATTTAGGTCCCATGGAGCCTGTCAATTTACCTAACCATACATCTCCTGGGCAGGCTTATAACCAGTACAGTGCACTGTCTTTCACCAGAAACTGGGCCACCGCCCATCAGGGTTTGAAGAAATAGATTGGGTTGCATGGTGCTTCCACAGAGCTGAAACTGACCACACAAGTACTGGTAAACCGCTTAGAAGGACTAAGCCTGCCCAGGCAAAGTGATGCGAGTCAGACCATCCAATGCATATAAGCCTTTGGCATCATTGGACGGCAGGACTTGAGATGTCATGTCATCTCAATGTAGGGTAAAAGTCCCACAAAATTGGAAGCGTCTCCAAAATGACCTAAATAGTGTTGATGGGGACGTTAAACCTCAATGCAAACATATCACCAGAAACTGACAACTGCCCTTCTTGAGACAGCATGAAGGAGTGAATGACCATAGATTATATTTCATGATCCTTCTCCACAAAATTTTGTCAGCATTGCTGGGATCGAACCCATGACCACCAGATGATCACCAGTCAGACACCCATTGGACTGAAACACTATCGCCACCTCAAACCTTGTAGGTCATTTTGTTTCATCTCTGAGTGTTTGTTTGTTTGTATTGTAGTTTAACCACCCAGCCAACACTATTTAGGTCATTTTTGAGCCGGTCAGTTTACCTACCCAAACTTTTCCTGGGCAGGCTTATACGTAAGTGGTTAACCAGTACAATGCACAATCTTTCGCCAGACTCCTCTCTGAGAGAAAGGGAGAAAAGGGATGGGGGAGACAATATTAGATAGAGGAAAAAAATGAGGGCAAAGGGAATGAAAGTGATGAGACAGAAGAGACAAATTCATGCCTCCTCCACTGTAAGCCAGAATCTACCTGACACACCAATGCCAACATATAAGACGTTTGCCACGTTCAATAACTCTTCACAATGTTAGTTTAATGTAGCATGGTTTGTGTCATAATGTCAAGTAATGCCATAATATGGTTTGTGTCATGATACTGAGTTACAGTTAAGCCTTATCCCACTCAATACGACAATCCCTACCTTTGAAAACAGTGAAGATCCAGATCAGATGGCTTCTGAAGAAGCCATCTGATCAGGATCTACACTGTCATGCAGTTTTAAAACTAAACAAAAACATTACCAAGTAATTTGATGGGTGGATAGTCAGAAATGGGTGTGGCTAAATTAATCTATGCAGCAGGATAAGGATTAACATCTGGGTCCAGTTGTTCAAAGCAGCATTAGTTTAACAAACCCTAGAACCATTGTAGCAAGTACAGTGTCTAGTACTCTCCTATTTTGCTGAAAAAATGTGAGTAGCTTCTACTTGCATTTTTTTTTTCAGCAAACATACATGAGAGCTGATTGATATGTTGCGAGTCTCATATTGAAGGCGGTTTACATCCTACTATTCTCTGAGTACCCAAGGACTGGTCTCATTTTGTCAGTTTATATCGAAGAGGTAGCACTCTAAAGTAAACAAGACAAGCAGCTTTTGCAAAATGAACAAAATCAGTGAAAGGGCAGTGATCCAATATTTGCATAAAAAAGGTTTCACACCTTAGGATATCCATAATGATATGGTACGAGCAACACTAGGAAAAGATGCCCCTTCATATGCTACAGTGAAAAGGTAGGTGGAGGAATTTAAGCCTTGAGGATGACCCCCGTCCTGGAAGGCCTGTCAATGTTGCATCCCTGCCAAAAAGGTTGTGGGTGCTTGTTAGAACGGCGTTATTGAGGTGGTTCTAATGAGTACCCACAATCTACGCCTTGAAGAAAGAATAAGAAAACATCAATGTACACCCCTGTAAACCCCAGATTCTCTATATATGTATGAAGTTGAAGTGGGGTTTATGGGGGTGTTTATTTCATGTACAAAATTTTGTCACATTTACTTTATTTTTACTGCAAACATAGTTTGTAAGTGCTCATTAGGACTGACACAGTGTGGTGAGGTAAAGAGTACCCATAGTCTACACTTAGAAGCAGAAATAAGAGTAAAAATGTATATCCTTGTAATCCTTTATTCATGTCACAGACTTGCTATTACAAGATTTGAGACAAATACATTATGAAATGCAACACTGCCATCATGTGAACAAGTCCGTGAAATGAACACCCCCTAAACTCCACTTTCTATAGAGAAAACTGAGTTTATGTTTGCAGTATAGATAAGAAAAATACAGCGGATTTTCATCAGAAAAGTAGCCATTTTGGAGATGTGAAAGTACACTATTTCGCACGTGTGTGTTATCGTAATGTGAACTTGTCAACTTCCGAATAAATTAATTTGTTTTGTAATTTAATGACCCAGGCAACATAAATTAGGTCATATCAAGCCAGACATTTTTACCTATCCACACTTTTCCTGGATAGACTTATACATCAATAATTCCAATTCTCTATCATTATATTTCGAACAATTTGATTGGTTGAAATAAAAGTTTTATACTTCGATAAATTCCACGAGCAATAATCTCAGAACTAATCACACAGCGACCGGTACTAATAGAATGTGACATCAAAGAGCACATTTTAAACCCTAGCAATATGTCATTGTATATAAACGACGTCAACAGTGTTCAATTAAAAGATGGAAAACTATTGAAAACGTAAATGTTAGATGATAAATAGACTTGATGTTTTGTTCACTTGGGTTTCTTTCAAAGATGGCAGCTTCTAATTGAATAATCACTCTGCCATGGCCATTGGCAAGTTCATTCTTATGCTTTCGAAATTATTCCTAAAAATAACATTTTTGTTGCATTAATTTTTTTTGCTGATGGGCAGGGGCTTGAAGAAATAGATGGGCTGCATGATGCTTCCATGCATAGCTGAAATCAACCCTACACCAGTACTGGTAAACCGCCTAGAGGATCTAAGTCTACCCAGGCAAAGTGGTGCGAGTCGGTCGGTCCGTCCTTGCTTATAAGCCCTATTGGTTTCATTGGGTGGCAGGGCTTCATTTTATCTCGTGTCATGTAAAAGTCCCACAAAATTGGAAGCAACATCTCCAAAATGACCTATACGTTGTTGACAGGGACGTTAAACCTGAAATCAAACAAACTTGGTGGCATTTTTAATATTTCAATGACAAAGTTGGAATTATAAGGAATGAATTATCATTTTTGTGGACTCTGGCGAATCACTCACAAACTTAGCATGAAGCAGTTTGTGAGTGATTTGCCGGAGTTTACACATCCATAAAATCCACAAACATGAAGTTCATTCCTAGAGCATTAACCAGGAAAATGCAGATTCATTCACCACTCTTCTTAAATCAGCGGAAGGGAGAGAATGACCATAGAAAAGATTTCATGATCCATCTTCATGAAAAAATGCTGCTGACTGACTGGTGGGTATCGAACCTACATCCTCCTGATCACCAGTCATAGCTGCATCCCGTGAACAAGTCTGTGAAATGAACACCCCCTTAAACCCCACTTTATATAGAGGAAACTAGGGTTTATGGGGGTAAACATTATTTTTTTTTAATTTATTTTTCTTATTTCTGCTCCAAAACAGTTATACTGCAAACATAGGTTGTGGGTACTCATTAGAACTGCCTCAATGAGGCGGTTCTAATAAAGTAGCCATTTTTGGAGATATGAAAAATACACTATGCCCCACGGGTGTGTTATCGTAATGGCATCCGACTGAGCACTGAGTCCGACTCATTTAGTGTAAACAATATTTTATTAACTTTTTTTCAATTACAGTTACATAATAAGAATGTAATATACAAGAAAGATCAACAGGATTTAAAAACAGGCAAACTTGCTTATATACTAATCATCTTATACATGCTTGAAGAAATAAATGGGCTGCATGATGCTTCCAAGCAGAGCTGAAAACGACCTGCACATGAGTACTGGTAAACCGCTTAGAGGAACTAAGCCTTCCCAGGCAAAGCGGTGCGAGTCGGTCAGTCCATGCTTATAAACCCTATTGGTTTCATTGGGCGACAGGGCTTGAGATGTCATTTCATCTAAATTTCGGGTAAAAGTCCCACAAAATTTAAAGCAACGTCTCCAACATGACCTTTATAGTGTTGATGGGGACGTTAAACCTCAAATCAAACAAACAAACAAAAACAATAAATGGGTAATATATACCACTTCTGAAGTTCTGAAGATAATACAAGAGGCTCATTGGCTCAAAGAGCCTAACCGCTCACCTGAGGAACATTTTAGTTAGCTGTTTGACTCATGGTCTTTGATCATAATTTTTTTTGAAGTTCTACCAAATGGAACACGGCATTGTCAATTTGGACCCTAGGGGCAGGTTTGGTAGGATAATGTAGGGGACCACTTGACATTGCTACATGCTTAATATGTAAGCTCTGGGCCTTGTGGTTTCAGAGAAGAACATTTTTGAAGTTTGTTTTTTTCCATTATAAGTCTATGGGGGCTAAGGGGTCCCGGGGCGTGGCCAGTTTAGACCCCAGGGGCATGATTGGCACAATTTATGCAGGGGACCACTTGACATTGCTACATGCTTAATATGTAAGCTCTGGGCCTAGTGGTTTCAGAGAAGAAAATTTTTAAGTTTGTCCCATTGTAAGTCTATGGGAGCTATATGTTGCCATGGCAACACCAGTTTCAATCTGAATTATCCCAAAACATACTGCATCTTCTCCCCCAATCGGATAATGCTTCTCATGAAATTTAATCATGATTGGCCAAGTGGCTTTAAAGATATACTTATTTGAAAAAGTGAACGGACGCCGGACCATTGGCATACCAATACCTCACATGAGCCTTCAGCTCAAGTGAGCGTATAATACTAGCGGTATCAGAGAAGAAGATTTCTAAGCTTTTTTTCCATTATAAGTCTGGGGGCTAAGGGGCCCAAGGGCATGGCCAGTTTAGACCCCAGGGGCATGATTGGCAAAATTTATGTAGGGGCCCACTTGACATTGCTACATGCTTCACATGTAAGCTCACGGCCTGTTGGTTTCAGAGAAGAAGATTTTTTTTAGCTTTTTTCCATTATAAGTCTATGGGGGGGGGGAGGTAAGGGGCCCCGGGGCGTGGCCAGTTTAGACCCCAGGGGCATGATTGGCACAATTTATGTAGAGGACCACTTGACATTGCTACATGCTTAAAATGTCAGCTCTGTGCCTAGCGGTTTCAGAGAAGAAGATTTTTTAAGCTTTTTTTTCCATTATAAGTCTATGGGGGCTAAGGGGCCCCAGGGTGTGGCCAGTTTAGATCCCAGGGGCATGATTGGCATAATTTATGTAGGGGACCACTTGACATTGCTACATGCTTAATATGTAAGCTCTGGGCCTAGTAGTTTCAGAGAAGAAGATTTTTTAAGCTTTTTTTTTCCATTATAAGTCTATGGGAGCTAAGGGGCCCCAGGGAGTGGCCAGTTTAGATCCCAGGGACACGATTGGCACAATTTAAGTAGAGGACAACTTGACATTGCTACATGCTTAATATGTAAGCTCTGTGCCTAGCAGTTTCAGAGAAGAAGATTTTTTAAGCTTTTTATTTTCATTATAAGTCTATAGGGGTTAAGGGACCCCAGGGCGTGGCCAGTTTAGACCCCAGGGGCATATTTGGCACAATTTATGTAGGGGACCACTTGACATTGCTACATGCTTAATGTGTAAGCTCTGTGCCTAGCGGTTTCAGAGAAGAAGATTTTTTAAGCTTTTAGTTCCATTATAAGTCTATGGGGGTTAAGGGACCCCAGGGTGTGGCCAGTTTAGACCCCAAGGCATGATTGGCACAATTTATGTAGGGGACCACTTGACATTGCTACATGCTCAATATGTAAGCTCTGGGCCAAGTGGTTTCAGAGAAGAAGATTTTTTTAGCTTTTTTCCATTATAAGTCTATGGGGGATAAGGGGCCCCGGGGCGTGGCCAGTTTAGACCCCAGTGGCATGATTGGCACAATTTATGTAGAGGACCACTTGACATTGCTACATGCTTAATTGCTTAATATGTAACTTCTGTGCCTAGCGGTTTCAGAGAAGAAGATTTTTTAAGCTTTTATTTCTATGGGGGGGGGGGGGGGGGGGGTAAGGGACCCCGGGGCGTGGCCAGTTTAGACCCCAGGGGCATGATTGGCACAATTTATGTAGGGGACCAATTGACATTGCTACATGCTTCATATGTAAGCTCTGGGCCTATTGGTTTCAGAGAAGAAGATTTTTTAAGTTTTTCCCATTGTAAGTCTATGGGAGTTATATGGCGCCATGGCAACAAGAGTTTCCATCTGATCTGCCCCAAAACATAATGCATCTTTCCCCCCAACCTGATAATGCTTCTCATGAAATTTAATCATGATTGGCCACCTGGCTTTAAAGATATACTTAGTTGAAAATGTGAACGGACGCCGGATCATTGGCATACTAATACCTCACATGAGCCTTCGGCTCAGGTGAGCTAAAAATGCAACAATAACTTGTTGAACTGTTGGTAATACTCAATTCAATATATCATCAAACTATCTACTGAATTTGAGAAAAATGTCAAACAGCCAGAAAAACCATTAAATTTCATAGCACCAATAAATATGATGTCCATTTTATGACAAAACATCACGAAAACATGCCTATATAATTTTGACCCCCTTGAACCCCACTCTTATACAGTAAAACTGGGGATTACAGGGGTAAACCTCATTTTTCTTATTTCTGCTCTGAAATGTAGATTGTGGGTACTCGTTAGAACCGCCTCATCTGAAATGTAGATTGTGGGTACTCGTTAGAACTGCCTCGATGAGGCAGTTCTAACGAGTACCCACAATCTATATTTTGAGCAGAAATACGAATATCACCATTTTTCATCTCAAAATGTTGGTTTTTTCGGTGGTAAAATTTACAATGCATTTGTATAGGCTGGTTTTGTGACGACCTTTCTCAAAGCATATGCCTATTGTTCATACAAAGAACATTTTGAAATAATACAGATGAAATAAGTGGCAGTGCACGAAAAAGCCTACCAGACCTGCACAACCAGCAAAGACTGATCAGACTTCACTGTTGGCATCAGCCTCATAAAATCTTTGAGCTATTCAAAAAGCATTAAGCAATGGTAGTGACCCGGGTCCAATTGTGCAATAAGCACCTTCTTCTTGTGCGTTGCTTCATTTGTCTCCAAAATGATCATTGGTCTACTCTTGAAGGACAGCCCCCGCCCATAGGGGCTTGAAGAAATATATGGGCTGCATGATGCTTCCACGCAGAGCTGAATCCGGCCCGCAAACTAGTACTGGTACACCGCTAAGAGGATCTAAGCCTGTCCAGGAACCACGGTGTGAGGCGGACCATCCATGCTAATAAACCCTATTGGTTTCATTGGGTGACAGGGCTTGAGATGTCATTTCATTTCAAATGTTGGGTAAAAGTCCCACAAAATTGGAAGCAACGTCTCCAAAATGACCTTTACAGTGTTGACGGGGACGTTAAATATCAAATCAAACAAACAAACAAAACTCTTGAAGGAAAGAATTTGCTCCTCTGTTGTGATTTTTTTCCTTTAAGAGTAGACACATTTATTTGAGGAACAAATTCTTTCCTTTAAGTATAGACACATTTAACCCTTGTCCTGCTGACCACAACAACCCCTACCTTTGCAAACAGCGTAAATCCTGATCAAACAAGAAGCCATCTGATCAGGTTCTATACTGTTTGTCAGTCTGTTCTTAAATTGAATGAATACTTTGGTTGGTTCACACTCAGAAATGTGTGAGGCTAAATTGATCTATATAAAATGTAATCTGTTTCATAAATGGTGGGATATTCTCGAAGGTGAATTCCAAGGTGAATTTATTTGAATTCACCTTTAAACTTTTCAACACAAATTATTATCGAACTATTTTACAGTATAAAGTTTTACATAAAAATGTCACAGAAATTAATGATCAACAGTATAATTGTGAGGTATATGGTAAGAACTCCAATAATACAAACACAAACAAATAACTCCCAGGGTTCAGTTGTTCAAAGCATGGTTAGCTTAACGAGCTCATTAGTGGTCATATTGTTAACTCTTCTAGCAAGTACAATATTGTAAATTTTGGTATTATTGCTGAAAAAATGTGAGCAGCTTTTGCATCCGCAAAAGCTGCTCACATTTTTTCACCAAAAATTTCAGCATATTTGCCATTTTTAATGATCAAAGTTTTAACGATATGTTAACTAATGATGTCGTTAGTTTTGAACAACTGGCCCCTGGTAATTATTTCTGGCAGTCCAAAAACAGTACTTAAGTTGTGGTTTCATTTATTTTATGTTTGGTCCTGTTCAATTTTTAAATGTTTTCATTTGAACTCTTCTAAGTGTCCAAATTATTTAGTTCAATTTGTTTGTTTGTTTGATTTGAGGTTTAACATCCCCGTCAACACAGTATAGGTCATTTTGGAGACGTTGCTCCCAATTAAGTGGGACTTTTACCCGACATTGAGACAAAATGACATTTCAAGCCCTGTCCACCAATGAAACCAATAGGGTTTATAAGCATGGATGGACAGACTCGCACCGCTTTGCCTAGGCAGACTTAGATCCTCTAAGCGGTTTACCAGTTCTCGTGTGCTGTCGGTTTTGTTTGTTTGAGGTTTAACATCACCGTCAACACTGTAAAGGTCATTTTGGAGAAACTGCTTCAAATTTTGTGGGACTTTTACCCGACATTGAGATGAAATGACATCTCAAACCCTGCCGCCCAATGAAACCATAGGGTTTATAAGCATGGATGGGCTGACTCGTATCGCTTTGCCTGGACAGGCTTAGATCCTCAAAGCGGTTTACCAGTACTCGTGTGCGGGTCGGTTTCAGCTCTGCGTGGAAGCATCATGCAACCCATATAATTCTTCAAGTCCCAATAGGTGGGGGCCTTGTGCAAACGGCTTCAGCTCTGTGTGAGCATCATGCAGCCCATCTATTTTTTCAAGCCCCGATGGGCTGGGGCCGTCAAATAGGAAGTACCGAAAGTTGTCTCCGTTTGAAAAATGGCGGGGGAAAAATGTGCTAGGTGTTCCCATTCTCCTTAAGATGTGATTGTTTGTCTTTCCCTTTGATTTTTGGGATAGGCTTCAGTTCCTAAAGTGTCTTTATTCATTTAATTTCTGACATGTTTGAAGCTGTTTTAAAAATACCAACTACTTGAAATGTACGAATAGCTGACATGATGATGCAGCACTATTGTAATGGTTTAAAGATGCTTGAGGTTGGGCATTCTTGGTTTACGAGGGTAGGCTGAAAAGTTCTGAGCCTGACCAAGATCCAATGGTTTGTCCATGCTGAAAGTGCCTTATTTTTCAACATAGTCTCCCTTTCTGTCCACACACTTCCTCCAGCGATGCTGGAGTCCTTGGATCCCAGTGGTATAGAAGGTCTCATCTTGGTCCCTGAAAAACTCCTCCACAGCAGCTATCACCTCCTCCTATGACCGATAATGCTGCCCAGCCAAGTGCTTTTTCATGTTTGGAAACAGGAAATAATCTGATGGAGCTAGATCAGGTAAATACGGAGGGTGATTGACAAGTGTGAAGCCACAGTCATGCACAGCAGCCATTGCGACAACCGATTTATGAGCAGGCGCATTGTCCTGATGGAACAAGACCCCTTTTGTCAATTTTCCGGGTCGTTTAGCCTTAATTGCTTTTCGCAATTGTTTTAGCAGATCTGCATAATACTCCCCATTAAATGTTCTGCCCTTTTGAAGGTAATCTATGAATATTATACCCTTGGCATCCCAGAACACTGATGCCATCACCTTCCCTGCAGAGGAGACGACCTTTGCCTTCTTTGGAGGGGGTGAGTCAGGGTGCTTCCATTGCATGGATTGTCTTTTGGTCTCTGGCTCAAAGTGATGAACCCAAAACTCATCCTGAGTGAAAAAACGGTCAAGAAAACCATCTTTGTCTGCTTCAAAAATAGCCAAGTTGGCTTGCGACAGGTTCAGTCTGGTCAACGTTTGGTCAGGTCGAAAGTCGTGGCACCCATCTGGCGGAAACCTTCGACATCCCTAATTCACTGTGTAGAATGTTCTCTACTCGTTCACGGGAGATGCCAACAGTGTTAGCCAACTGATTCACAGTTAAACGCCTGTCATTCATCACGGCCCTGTGCACTTGGCTGATGTTTTCCTCAGTGGTTGCCGTTGTGGGTCGTCCACACCGGTCATCATCTTCAAGGCTGTCCTTGCCCATCTTAAAATTTGCTGCCCACCTTTTCACGGTTGCATAAGAAGGTGCATCATCCCCTAATGTAGCAACCATATCGGCATGAATGTCCTTAGGAGCTAACCCCTTTTTATGGAGGTACTTGATGACACCACGATGCCAGATTTTGTCCATTTTCTCAAAAACGTGTTAGTATCAATTTTCAAAGTCTAGAATTTCTACGTTATTGCAGGTAAACTTGAACTTATTTGAGTCAAATCAAGTAATAAAGGTTTGGATTTAATTAATTCAAAATTTCATGGCTGTTTGATGCCTGCTTCTTGGTCAGGCTCAGAACTTTTCAGCCTACCATCGTACTTGACTGGCTTGATAAACTTCATGAAATCGTAAGTAAAATGCCAATCATGGTTTGGTTTGGTTTGGGTTTTACGGCCCTTTCAAGATTATTTCACTCATATCGAGCCGATCGTTAATCAGAGGTGGGCGAAAACCGGAGTACCCGGAGAAAAACCACCTGACCTTCCGTTGCAGAACTTGGCGTCTCACACGTGGCCCGAGCGAGGCTCGAACCTACGGCGGTGAGAGACCTAATGACGAAGAGTCAGCGCACTTATCCACTAGGCCACGGAGGCCCGTTAACCAATCATGGTTTAGACTTGCATTTGTTTTTAATTACATTGCGCTCTTTAACACTTTCTCCTGATAATATTAGATTACAGTAAATAAAGTAACCATAAATACAAAATACCAGATCCACATCAATTTTGTTAACCCTTAAAATGCCATGAAAAACTACATCTGAAAATGTCGTCTGCAGAATCTTCCTGCAAACTTTTTAAAAATATTTTTGCATAAAGGCAAACAGTGTGGACCCAGATCAGACTGCTCCGCAAACAGTGAGGACCCAGATCAGACTGCTCCTAGAGGAGCAGTCTGATCTTGGTCCACACTGTTTGCAAAAATGACTTTTAAAGTAACCAGCAGACGACAAAACAAACGACAATTGTCATGATTGGCATTTTATGGGTTAATAACATGTTGGGTCCAGGCAAAACAATTATGAATCCCTCGGAAATAATTAGCTGACTCAATTATTAAAACTTCATTTTTAATCTGAAGATAATTTCATTGTCTATAGTGATATACTTTCTTTTTGCAGATTTTGTGTTTGAATGATTTTTGTTTGAATTGGGGTTTAACGTCCCCGTCAACACTATTTAGGTCATTTTGGAGACGTCGCTTCCAATTTTGTGGGACTTTTACCAGACATTGAGGTGAAATGACAACTCAAGCCCTGCCGCCCAATGAAACCAATAGGGTTTACAAGCATGGACGGTCGACTCGCACCCCTTTGCCTGGGCAGGCTAAGGTCCTCTAAGCGGATTACCAGTACTCGTGTGCGGTTGGTTTCAGCTCTGCCTGGAAGCATCATGCAGCCCAATCTATTTCTCCAAGCCCAAATGGGCGGGGGAGATTTGTGTTTGAATGATTATAATTCACTTGTTTTGAAAATAAATTTACTGTCTTAACTGATACATTGAAGAGCTGTATTTGTGTTTGAATTATTGGCGTGCCTGAAGTATCAGAATGTTTACAATTAATCATTTTCCAGTCTCACATACACACACACACAATGACTGAACTTGAGTACTGGTAAACCGCTTAGGTCTAAGCCTGCCTAGGAAATGAGATGTGAGTCAGACCACTCCTTAAACCCTAGCAGTATCCATTTTGTTTGTATTGGAGTTTAACGGCCTAGTCAACACTTTTTAGGTCATTTTTGAACCAGTCAAGTTACCTATCCACACTTTTCCTGGGCAGGCTTATATAGGTAAGCGGTTAACCAGTACAGTGCACATTCTTTTGCCAGAAACTGACAACTGATCACCAGTCAGACGCGCATCCGACTGAGCTACCGAGGCTGGCAGCAGTTTTAAGGTGGGGGGGGGGGGGGGGAGGCGTTTAAGGCTTGGGATGACATATTCATCTCAATGTCAGGTATAAGTTACACAAAATCGGAAATCGGAAGCAACGTCTCAAAAATGACCTAAATAGTGTTGACGGGAATATAAAACCTCAACTATGTGGGGGGTAGGGGGGACTTGAGATGTCATATTCATGACTTGAGATGTAATATTCATCTCAATGTCAGGTAAAAGTCACACAAAATCAAAAGTCAGAAGCAACGTCTCAAAAATGACCTAAATAGTGTTGATGAGAATATAAAACCTCAACCAACAAAACACAACCCACATACACCAATATGGATCTGAGGTAAAAATACATATGAGAAGCTAAATTCTTTCACGGAGTGTTAGGAGTTTCTATGGCCACACCATTGGCATGATAGCATGATTTATATTCAGTGTTAGGGGCCAGTTGTTCAAACCATCGTTGTCTTAATGGGGTCATAAGTGGTTTTTGTTTGTTTGATTTGAGGTTTAACGTCCCCATCAACACTGTATCGGTCACTTTGGAGACTCTGCTTCCAATTTTGTGGGACTTTTACCCGACATTGAGATGAAATGACATCTCAAGCCCTGTCGCCCAGGGTCATAAGTGGTAAAACTGTTAACTGTTCTAGCAAGTACAAGTCCTAATTAACCCATTTCAGGCCGGAAACCCCTAAACGGATACCCTGGCAAACAGTGCAGGCCCAGATCAGACGCCGCAGAATGCGGCGTCTGATCAGGGCCTCCATTGTTTGCTAAAAGTTCAGTCATTTTCCAAATAAATTTTGATGAAAACAGAACCTGGCACCCCTAAATTTCGAAATGAACTCCTGCTATATATAAGAAGGAAGATTCCATTTTGTACAAAAAGGGTTAAGCATTTTTTTTGCTAAAAACTGACAGCAGCTTTTGCATTTGCAGCAGCTGTGCTTATTTTTTCAGCAAAACTATTAGCATATTTGCCAAATTAAATGATCAAAGTTTTAATGATTCGTAAACTACTGACATTGCCATCATTGGTTTTGAATAACTGGCCCCAGGTTGTATGTATGTACATGTTTACATACATACTCCTTCTTTGATTCTGGTCAAGTCAGACACCATTTTTACCCTAAATATTCTCAGAAGCCTCCATGGTATAGTGGTTATGCTACTCGGCTTGTAAACCAGGGGTCACAGGATCAATCCCAGGCTTCTCTAGACTTTCAGATGAGTTTTTAAATTGAGGTCCCGTCTCTGTATGACCTTAGCTGTTGGTGAGACATAAAACTCAAATACTCACTAATTCACCCTAAATATTCGGACACTTTTTAACCCTCACCATACTATTCTGAAAAATGTGTTTGTGAAACAGTGATGCCCCCCCCGGACAGCACATGTGAAATTTTAATGCCCTATCACTAATCAAGGTCAAGGTAACAAGATCAAAAATTATGGTACCACTGGAAAGCTCTTTTGACAAGGAATGTACATGTGAAATATCAAAGCCCTATCACTTACCATTCAAAAGTTATGCCCAATGATAAGGTTTTTTAGATAAAAATAAGTGATATTTGTCTTATGTCTGCTCAAAATATTGATTGTGGGTACACGTTAGAACCACCTCATCGAGGTGGTTCTTACAAGTACCCACAATCTATATTTCAGAGCAGAAATAAGAAAAATAAGGTTTACCTCTGTAAACCCCAGTTTTGCTATATAAAAGTGGGGTTCAAGGCGGTCAGAATTATATTCTACATAGGCATGAAAATTCTATGCAACTAACTTATTCACAATAAGTTTATGGACAAGTTCAGTGAAATTAACTGTACATTGAGCAGTAGTGGTGATTCGCATACACCACCGATAAACTGATGCTATAGTCCAATATCACATAGCACTTCTGTCAGTAGCCTACGACTCTCAGCTAGGGTCAGGTGACCTTCTGCTGTTCCAGGACTTTTAACTAAAAATAAAAGATATTACATAAGAATGTGATGATCCTAAGAATTGGGACAAAAAGGCCTAAGCAAACAGTGCAGACCCAGATCAGACTGCCCCTGGAGCAGTCTGATCAGGGTCTACACTGTTTGCCATATCATTTGCACCTTTTGGACTCCTTACAGAAGCATGAAACAAACTTGTTAAAATTTGCGAAGGATTATTGTTTGTTTGTTTGATTTGAGCTTTATCGTCCCCGTCAACACTGTATAGGTCATTTCTGAGACGCTGCTTCCAATTTTGTATGACCTTTACCCGACACCGAGATGAAATGACATCTCAAGCCCTGCTGTCCAATGAAACCAATAGAGTTTATATGCATGGGCGGGGCAACTCGCACCACTTGTCCTGGGCAGGCTTAGAACCTCTTATTAGTTTACCAGTACTGATGAGCGGTTAGTTTCAGCTCTGCATGGAAGCATCATGCAGCCCAATCTATTTCTTCAAGGCCCAATGAGCGGAGGCCATTTAGGAGAATTACAGCAAGTCCTCAAGCTATCAGAATTTTTCAGGATTTTTAAGGTATTTACAACATTATAGCTGCAGATAAGGGGGCACAACAAGGATAATTAAGGGATAATTTTTCGTATTTCTTCATAAAAACATATGATCATTGAGGCGATTCTAACAAGTACCCACAACATATACTTCTGGCAAGAAATGAGAAAAATTATCCCATATTGGTTTTGTTTTGTTTGATTTGAGGTTTAACATCCCCGTCCATGGGAAAACCATGCTGCCCGAACCCCAAATAACTTCTGATAATTATTCATCCTGACACCCCTAAATTTCAAAATGGACTCCTGCATTCCCTAATAAGATTACCAAAAATTAAGACAGATTGCGCTTTATAAAGCTTATTTAGTAATTTGTTTGATTTGAGGTTTAACGTCCCTGTCAACACTGTATAGGTCATTTTGAAGACGTTGCTTCCAATTTTGTGGGACTTTTACCCAACACTGAGATGAAATAACATCTCAAGCCCTGTCGCCCAATGAAACCAATAGGGGCTTATTTAGTAGGTTTAAATTATTCCTTCTTGGTTTTCTGCATGCAGTGTCCTCTATTAAGAGACCACCTTTGGGTCTGATCAAAAGTGGTCTTTAAGACCACTTTTGAACAGACCTAAAGGTGGTCTTAATACAGGAATTGAGGCAGATTCTGTACAGTTTAAAGTGAGTTATTACCTTGTCAAGGAGCTGTTGACACTGTTGAATAGCTAACGTAAATAATATCACAGCTTCATTCAGCCACTGGACCGTACATTCTACCTGTAACACAGACATCAATAATATACACAAATAATTCCAATTTTCCATCATTATGTGCATTTCGAGCAATTTGATTGGTTGAAATAAAAGTTTTATACTTCCATAAATTCCATGAGCAAGAATCTCAGATCTGTTTCACATAGCAACAGGTAGTAATATAATGTGAAGTCAATGAGCATGTTTAGAACCAGCGTGTTACGTCATTGTATATAAATGACGTCAACAGCGTTCAATTAAAAGATGGAAGAATATTGAAAGAAGACAAATAAACTGAGTATACAAACTTGAGGTTTTGTTCCCTTGGGTTTCTTTCAAAGACGGCAGCTTCTAATTGAATACTCATTCCGCTGTGGCCATTGGTAAGTTCTTTCTTATGCTTTCGAAATAATTCCTAAACTAGAAAAGGTGTTTGTAAAACACTATGTCCCCCATCCATATGTTTGCCCCTAATTGCCCAAATTTTCAAAGGGCCATAAAGCAACACCATCAAAATTACCAGAAATTACATGAAAGGGCCATAACTCCAACGAAATTTCATTAAATTAGTTGAAAATTTAATCAGGTGATCTGCTGCTTAGTCCCAATCAGTATGCCAAATATCAAGGTCTTAGCTCAAATACTTTCTGAGATATCTTGCTAACAAGATCTATATGTTATCTAATTAAAAGGGAAATAACACGAGAAGTGGAGATAATTCAGATAAGACAAAAAAATACAGTTCAACTAGTCTTTCATGAGGAATCCATACATGAAATTTCAAGACACTAGCATACACAGTCTTTAAGTAATGCCATGCACAAGAAAGCAACACAATTAAACGGCCAGAAATTGCAAAGGGCCATAACTCCCACAAAATTTCATTAAATTTGTTGAAATTTTAATCAGGGGATCTTCTGCTCAGTCTCAATCAGTATACAGAATATCAAGGCTCTAGCTCAAAAGCTTTTTGAGATATCTTGCTAACGAGATTTCTATGTTATTTAGTTAAAGGGGAAATAACTCCAAAAGGGGAGACAATTCAGATGAAAAAAAAAATATGGTCAACTTTTTTTTCATGAGGAATCCATACATGAAATTTCAAAACACAAGCATACATGGTTCTAAAGTTATGCTATGCACTTGTTAGCGACAGGATTAAATGGCCAAAAATTGCTGTCCAAAGTAGTACACCTAATGTCAGGGCTCTAGCTCATATATTTTTTCAGATATCTTGCTAACGAGATTCAATAATTAAAAGGGCAATAACTCAAAAAGGGGAGATAATTCAGATAAGAAAAAAAATACGGGTCAACTATTTTTTATGAGTAATCCATATATGAAATTTCAAAACACTAGCATACATGGTTCTTAAATTATGTGATGCACTTGTAAGCAACAGGATTAAATGGCCAGAAATTGCAAAGGGCAATAACTCCAACAAAATTGCATATTTTTTTTTTTGTTGAAAATTTTATCAAGTGATCTCCTTCTCAGTCCAAATCAGTACACCAAATTTCAAGGCTCTTAGCTTAAATCCTTTTTCAGATATCTTGCTAACGAGATTCCTATGTTATCTAATTAAAAGGGAAATAACACAAAAAGGGGAGATAATTCAGATAAAAAAAATATGGGTCACCTATTTCATATATGAAATTTCGAAACACTAGCATATATGGTTCTTAAGTTATGCAATGCACAAGAAAGCTTGACGAGGAACAAACAAACAAACAAACAGACAAGCCAGAAGCAATATGCCCCCAACTTTTTCAAAGTTGGGGGCATAAAAATTACCATTCTGGTGGCATTTTTAATATTCGATGACATAGTTGGAATGAATCATTTTTGTGGATTTTATGGATGTGTAAACTCGAATCACTCACAAACTTAGCATGGGCTTCATGCAGTTTGTAATTAGTCGGATTTTACACATCGATAAAATCTACAAAAATGAAATTCATTCCTGTAATAAAATAGCTACAGCAAGCAATACAACTTGGATTGCCACTGAGAAACAGACTTGCCCTTATTTAATCTGCCAATCACGACAATTGTCACTTGCATTGTCGTCTGCCGGTTACTTTAAAAGTCATTTTTGCAAATAGTGTGGACCCAGATCAGACTGCTCCTCTAGGAGCAGTCTGATCTGGGTCCACACTGTTTGTCTGTATGCAAATATATTTTTTAAAAGTTTGAAAAAAGATTCAGCAGACGAAATAAGCAGATGATATTTTCAGATGAACATGTAGTTTTTCTCAGAGTCTTAAGGGTTAAAATTCACTGAACCATGAATTATTATATATCCAGGAAATGCTATTTACTCTAAGTGGTCAATATTTTTTCATATTGCCAGTTGTCAAATTTATATTGCCAGCTGACAAGTAAACATTCCACGTAGGTTAGCATTCTCATTCACAGAAGAACTACTTCCAAACTTGTCCATGTGGAGAGAAAAATTGGCAGCCATCTTGTTGAGCATATCAAGGATATACGTAAAATATAACAAATACAGTGTGACTTAGAACATGAAGCCCATGTAACAGTATGGAATATGACCTACCTTCAATTTGTGTACAGTTTAGAATTTGTTTTTCACTCCTCCTTCTCTGCAGTTCAGACTTAAATATTTGAGGGTCACTGATGATGCCTAAATGGCCGAAGCTAGAATTTGTTTTTCTACAAAAACACATATGTCTCCCCCCTTTTTGACCTCAAAATATGACCTTGACATTGGAGGTATTGACCTGGGTCTTGTTTGCAACACATTTCTGCAAAATAACTTCAAAAAGTTCAGAGAGAAATATGGAAGATATTGACCATACACAAAAAAGCCCTTTTTTACCTTTGACCTCTAAGTATGGCCTTGACCTTTGCGGTACAACACATTGTCTCATGATGGTTATCATTTCTGCCAAGTAATTTCATAATCCATCAAAGAATAAGAAAGTTATTGACTGTCCACAAAAAATGCCCCCTTTTTTTTTTACCTTTGACCTCTAGGTATGACCTTGACTTTGGAGGTATGGACCTTGGTGTTGCACAAGACTCATCGTGAAATGAGACGGCCTCGTTGGCTCAGTCGGATGCGCTTCTGACTGGTGATCAGGAGGACGCGGGTTCGACTCCCGCCGGGGTAGGCAACATTCTTTCGTGTAGATTGATCATGAAATCTTTTCTACGGTCCTTCTCTCCCTTCCGCTGATTCAAGAAGGGCAGTTGTCAGTTTCTGGCGAAAGAATGTGCACTGTACTGGTTAACCGCTTCGGTATAAGCCTGCCCAGGAAAAGTGTGGATAGGTAAACTGACCGGCTCAAAAATGACCTAAATAGTGTTGACTGGGCTGTTAAACTCCAATACAAACAAACAAATCGTCAAATGAAGGTGAACATTTCTGCAAGTTTACTTTAAAAAGTCCATCCAGAAATAAAAAAGTTATGGACACAAAAAAAAAGACTTTTTTTGACCTTTGACCTCTTAGTATGACCTTGACCTTGGAGGTACCGAAGAAGAAGATTTTGAAGCTTTTTTCCATTATGAGTCTATGGGAGCGAAGGGGCGTGGCCCATTTGAAACACAGGGGCAAGATTGGCAGGAATTATGTTAGTGTCCACTTGCTGTTGCTACATGCTAAATATCTAAGCTCTGGGCCCTGTGGTTTCAGAGAAGAAGATTTTTGAAGTTTTTTCCATTATGTGTCTATGGGAGCAAAGGGGCCCTGGGGCGTGGCCCATTTGGAACCCAGCGGCATGATTGGCAGGAATTATGTAGGTGACCACTTTCAGTTGCTACATGCTAAATATCTAAGCTCTGGGCCCAGATGTTTCAGAGAAGAAGATATTTAAATTTTTTCCCATTGTAAGGCTATTGGAGCAATATGTTGCCATGGCAACAAGAATTCCAATCTGATCAGCCCAAAAACCTTACGCAGCCTTTCCCCCTACCTGATGATGCTTCTCATGAAATTTGATCAAGATTGACAATGGAGTATTAGAGATATACTTATTTGAAATTGTTTACTGACGCACGGATGTATGGACGGACAGACGGACGCACACACGACGGACGACGGACAAAATGTGACCACAAAAGCTCACCAATATGTTGCCATGGCAACCTAAATTCCAATCTGATCAGCCCAAAAACCTTATGCAGCCTTTCCCCCTACCTGATGATGCTTCTCATGAAATTTGATCAAGATTGACAATGGAGTATTAGAGATATACTTATTTGAAATTGTTTACTGATGCACGGACAGACAGACGGACAGACGGATGCACACACGATGGACAAAATGTGATCACAAAAGCTCACCTTGTCACTACGTGACAGGTAAGCTAAAAAGGCTGACCTTTGACCTCTAGGTATGACCTTGACCTTTTAGGTACCAACCTGGGTCATGCACGCAATACATCCACTCATGGTGGTTAACATTTCTGCCAAGTAATTTCAAAATCCATCTAAAAATAAGAAAGTTACTGACAGACCCCTTTTTTACCTTTGACCTCTATGTATGACCTTGACCTTTGAGGTAACAAACTGGGTCATGCGTGCAACACATCGTCTCATGGTAGTTAACATTTCTGCTGAGCAATTTCAAAATCCATCTAAAAATAAGAAAGTTATTGACCAAACACGAAAAAAAGGCCTTTTTTTTGCCTTTGACCTCTATGTATGACCTTGGCCTTTGAGGTACCAACCTGATTCATATGTGCAACACAATGTCTCATGGTAAAATTTCGGGGGAGACATAACTAGCTAGTCTGGCCCAGAAAACATGTACACTCCATATTTTCCAGTTCTGTGGTGTATTCCTTGCTTCCAAAGGATAACCCTTTCTAGAAGATATTTGACGTCACCACAGCTGGTGTCTGGGAATGTGAGGCGGCCGTAAAAAGTCTCCCTGCCCTACATTATAGTGTAGTTTATATTTTCTTGTCCTTTGGAATCATTGATTCCATTGTGGAATTTTAAAAATATTTGAGAGTCACTGATGAGACCTAAATGGCCAAAACTAGCTACTAGCTAGTCTGACCCAGAAAACATATACCCTCCATATTTTCCAGCTCTGTGGTGTATTCCTTGCTTCCAAAGGATAACCCTTTCTAGAACATATTTAACTGCTCTGAAACAGTGTGACTCATTTGCTTAACATGACCTCAATGGAAATTAATAAAACTGCCATATTTTCCACAAACAGATCATCTTTAAAGGAAATACACTAATCAGGGCATCCTATTTGCTTTTCTATAAAGTGAAGTCCTTTCAAACAGGGTTCTACTCTTACAGGAAAGAATTTGCTCCGGAGGAGCAAATTCTTTCCTTTAAGAGTAGATCCTTATTGATGGAGTGAACAAAAATATTTTGAAAGAGCTGCCTCTCTTAATGGTGTATCCGTGCCCCTTAATAAGTGTTGATAAGGCAGTAAAAACTCATCTCCACTCCTCTCTATATCTGAAACTCCGACTTACCTGATGTCGACTCACTATTTCGACTTGTTGGCTAGTGATGTGAAGATGATACACTGTAAGAATGAGCTTCGATGAATGGATATAAAAACTAAGGGCTACGTCATTTGGCACTGGTGGTACAAAACTTTGCTGCAAAAGAGAATGCGGTACAGATGTTCAAAGCATTGACAAGCTTGTCAGTGATCACAATGTAAATTGTTCTAGCAAGTACAACACCTAATACTCTGTTATTTTATGCTGGAAAAAATGTGAGTAGCTTTTGTAAATGCAAAAGCTACTCACATTTATTCAGCAAAAATATTAGCATGTCTGCCATATCATAGGATAAATAATTTAACGGTTTTTGTCTGTTTGTTTGATTTTAGGTTTAACGTCCCCATCACTACTGTATAGGTCATTTTGGAGATGTTGCTTCCAATTTTGTGGGACTTTTACCTGACATTGAGATGAAATGACATCTCAAGCCCTGTCGCCCAATGAAACCAATAGGGTTTATAAGCATGGATGGTCCTGGTCCTACTGGTACCACTTTGCCTGGGCAGGCTTAGATCCTCTAAGCGGTTTACCAGTACTCGTGTGGGGTCGGTTTCAGCTCTGCATGGAAGCATCATGCAGCCCATCTATTTCTTCAAGCCCCGATGAGCGGGGGCCGTGTTCAAAGCACTGTTCACTAAACAAGCTTGTCAGTGGTCACACGGTAAATTGTTCTAGCAAGTACAATACCTAATACTCTGGTATTTTTTGCTGAAAAATGTGAGATTCTGTGCGAATGCAAAAGCTACTCACATTTTTCAGCTAAAATATTAACATGTCTGCCATATCTTACGATAAAAATTTTAACAATAAGTTAACTAATGACATTGTTAGTTTTTAACTACTGGACCTGGATGATTTTACTTCAGTTGTCATTTTTTTTTTTTTGTATTGAATTTGTGACACATGATTTAGCTGGTTTAATGAATTTCATATTAAATAATTTCATATCAAATGAGCATAAATTAAGATTTCATATAAACTGTCCTTATGAACTGCCATAAGTTTTATTACAACTGTCAATGAATGCAAGTTTTCATATAAAATTATCATAAATGTAAGTTTTTATAGCCTATGAACTGACCATAAATGCATGATTTCATATGAAATGACCATAAATGTAAAATTTCATATGAACTGTCCATACATGTAAGATTTCATATGTAATGACCATACATGTAAGATTTCATCTAAACTGACCATAAATGAGATTTCATATGAGCTGCCTAATGCAAAATTTCATATGAACTGACCCTATGAACTGTCATAAATAAGTTTTAATACAAACTGTCACTGAATCCAAGTTTTCATATAAAATGATCATAAACGTAAGTTTTATAGCCTATGAACTGACCATAAATGCAAGATTACATATGAAATGACCATAAATGCAAAATTTCATATGAACTGTCCATACATGTAAGATTTCTTATGAACTGACCATACATGTAAGATGTTATATGAACTGTCTACACATGTAAGATGTCATATGAACTGTCCATACACATAAGATGTCATATGAACTGTCCATACATGCAAGATGTCATATGAACTGTCCATACATGTAAGATTTCATATGAACTGACCATACATGTAAGATTTTATTCGCATGTAAGATTTTATATGAACTGACCATACATGTAAGATTTCATATGAACTGACCATACATGTAAGATTTTGTATGAACTGACCGAAGCCATCTGATCTGGATCTGCACTGTTTGCAAAGTTAGGGGCTGTCATGTTAAGCAGGATAAGATGAGTGTGTTTCAGTTTTATGTCCCACCAACAGCTAAGGTCGTATGGAGACAAGACCTCGATTTACAGACTCATCAGAAAGTCTGGAGAAGCCTGGGATCGATCCTGCAATACCTGGTTTATCAGGCGAGTAGCATAACCACTACACCACAGAGGCTTCTACAGGATAAGGTGAAGATAACTGACTGTGTACACCCCCACCCCCCACCCATTGCTTACCATATTGTGGTTCCTAATAAGTTCTTCTATAGATTTTCTCTTAGGAAAGGCTAGACAGGTTCTGCCTAGAGTTAGAAACTTCAGGAGATCTTCTAGTAACTGAAAACAAAAACGTTGTGATCAATTAGGCAATCACTTCTTAACTGTTAAACTTCTTAATCAGGGTTATCGGTATCATAAACTACACAAAGCCTTTCCAAATTTTTATTCATCTCATTCCAATTTAATTTCAAAATTCAGCATTGGACTTAAATCTCTTCTGCAACAAGGTTTATCGGAACCCAATTATATGGCGACTTAGTATATAAATTCAGAAACATATATAAATGCAATGACTTCAGCACCCAATTTCGTAAAAACGTTCTCCAATATAAAAAGAAAGAGTATAACATAATAATTTATTGTTATATGACAAATTGCATGCATGGTAGTTAACCCAATCACAGTTAACAACTTTGCTTCCCTCTTTAATTACACACCGGTGGGTCAGGCCTCAGAGCCTATGATGGTTCCAGCATAAAGGCTTACTGAAAATTAGAGAGAATCTAATTTTATGTAATGTTGGTTGGTGCCTGATGCTCAGTCTCTGGTCGGGCCCATTGAAGTCTATTGGTCTTCTTTTGCTCCAGCATTTCAGTGGTTTCTTGCTGTCGAGTCCTCACCGTTGTTTCATCTCTGTGGTTGTTTGATTTCTGTGTTCACGGAGATGTTGCGTTGATGAGTTAGGAGGCCTTCATGTGGACTGTACAAATTATTTGTCTAAATCGCGACGGAAATAAGGGCAAGGATTGTGGTAAAAAAAAATCAATTTAAACTGACCATTCCAAGGTGGTTCTTCTGTTGCGTTTTATTAGCTCACCTGGGCCGAAGGCTCCAGGGGAGCTTATAGTATAGTGGGTCCTCTGTCGTCCGTCCACACTTTTGAGCAGCTATATCTCTGTATTCTGCAGGCTGATCTCAATCATTTCTCATCTGTAGCGTGCCTCTGGTGGGGCATTGATGACATAAACTTTTTTTCGAAATCGCTCTAAAACTTTGGTTCCTATGGCAACCACAAGGTCCCATAGACTTACTATGGGAAAATGCTTGTCATCACCGTAGCGCCTTCAGTTTTGATCAGATCTTCCTGAAACTTATATGTAAGGTGGCTGGGGATAAAAACTCGGATGAGTTCGAAAATCGGCCAAGTCGGCCCATTTATCATAGAGTTACATCCCTTTGATTGCTGAAAATGCCGATTTTTGACCTTGTCATCACGGTAGCCCCTTCAGTTTTGATCGGATCTTTCTGAAACTTATATGTAAGGTGGCTGGGGATAAAACCTCGGATGAGTTCGAAAACCGGCCAAGTCAGCCCATTTTTCATAGACTTACGTCCCTTTGATTGCTGAAAATGCCGATTTTTGACCTTGTCATCACGGTAGCCCCTTCAGTTTTGATCGGATCTTTCTGAAACTTATATGTAAGGTGGCTGGGGATAAAACCTTGGATGAGTTCGAAAACCGGCAAAGTTGGCCCATTTATCATAGAGTTACGTCCCTTTGATTGCTGAAAATGCCGATTTTTGACCTTGTCATCACTGTAGCCCCTTTGGTTTTGATTGGATCTTTTTGAAACTTACACGTAAGGTGGCTGAGGATAAAAACCCGAATAAGTTTGAATACCGGCCAAGTCGGCCCATTTATCATAGAGTCACGTCCCTTTGATTGCTGAAAAACGCTGACTTTCGACCTTGTCATCACGGTAGCCCCTTCAGTTTTGATCGGATCTTTCTGAAACTTATATGTAAGGTGGCTGGGGATAAAACCTCGGATGAGTTCGAAAAATTGGCAAGTCGGCCCATTTATCATAGAGTTACGCCCCTTTAATTGCTGAAAATGCCGAGTTTTGACCTTGTTATCACGGTAGCCCCTTCAGTTGTGATCTGATCTTTCTAAAACTTATATGTAAGGTGGCTGGGGAAAAACCTTGGAAGAGTTCGAAAACCGGCCAAGTCGACCCATTTATCATACTGTTACATCCCTTTGATTGCTGAAAAGGCCGATTTTTGACCTTGTCATCACTGTAGCCCCTTCAGTTTTGATCGTATCTTTCTGAAACTTATATGTAAGGTGGCTGGGGATATAAACTCGGATGAGTTCGAAAACCAGCCAAGTCGGCCCATTTATCATAGAGTTACATCCCTTTGATTGCTGAAAATGCCGATTTTTGACCTTGTCATCACGGTCGCCCCTTCAGTTTTGATCGTATCTTTCTGAAACTTATATGTAAGTTGGCTTGGGATAAAACCTCGGATGAGTTCGAAAACTGGCCAAGTCAGCCCATTTTTCATAGACTTACGTCCCTTTGATTACTGAAAATGCCGATTTTTGACCTTGTCATCACGGTAGACCCTTCAGTTTTGATCGGATCTTTCTGAAACTTATATGTAAGGTGGCTTGGGATAAAACCTTGGATGACTTCGAAAACCGGCCAAGTAGGCTCATTTATCATAGAGTTACGTCCCTTTGATTGCTGAAAATGCCGATTTTTGACCTTGTCATCACTGTAGCCCCTTCGGTTTTGATCGGATCTTTTTGAAACTTATATGTAAGGTGGCTGAGGATAAAAACTCTGATAAGTTTGAATACCGGCCAAGTCGGCCCATTTATCATAGAGTCACGTCCCTTTGATTGCTGAAAAAAGCCGACTTTCGACCTTGTCATCACGGTAGCCCCTTCAGTTTTGATCGGATCTTTCTGAAACTTATATGTAAGGTGGCTGGGGATAAAACCTCGGATGAGTTTGAAAAATTGGCAAGTCGGCCCATTTATCATAGAGTTACGCCCCTTTAATGCCGGCCTCAGTGGCTCAGTCGGATGCGCGTCTGACTGGTGATCAGGAGGTCGCAGGTTCGACTCCCTCCGGGGTCGGCAACATTCTTTCGTGGAGATTGATCATGAAATCTTTTCTACGGTCATTCTCTCCCTTCCGCTGATTCAAGAAGGGCAGTTGTCAGTTTCTGGCGAAGAATGTGCACTGAACTGGTTAACCACTTACGTATAAGCCTGCCCAGGAAAGTGTTGATAGGTAAACTGACCGGCTCAAAAATGACCTAAATAGTGTTGACTGGGCCGTAAAACTCCAATACAAACAAACGCCCCTTTAATTGTTGAAAATGCCGATTTTTGACCTTGTTATCACGGTAGCCCCTTCAGTTGTGATCCGATCTTTCTGAAACTTATATGTAAGGTGGCTGGGGATAAAACCTTGGAAGAGTTCGAAAACCGGCCAAGTCGACCCATTTATCATACAGTTACATCCCTTTGATTGCTGAAAATGCCAATTTTTGACCTTGTCATCACTGTAGCCCCTTCAGTTTTGATCGTATCTTTCTGAAACTTATTTGTAAGGTGGCTGGGGATAAAACCTCAGATGAGTTCGAATACCGGCCAAGTCGGCACATTTATCATAGAGTGCCTTTGATTGCTGAAAATGCCTATTTTCGACCTTGTCATCACTGCTGCCCCTTCAGTTTTGAACGGATCTTCATGAAACTTACAAACAAGAAAGTCAGGCAGAAAGCTTGGTGGAGTTTGAAAACTCTTGTTTTTGAACTTGTCATCACCATAGCCACTTCAGTTTAGATTGGATCTTCTTAGCAAGTCAGGAATAAAAGCTTGAATGAGTTTGAAAACCGGTGAGGTCAGCCTACTTATCATAGAGTTACATTCTACTTGATTTGCAGAAAATGCTAACCCTGTCATCACCTTGTCCTCCCATAAAGCCTTCAGGAAAGGTTGGCACTTCCTTAAACTTTGAATTTGTTAGCTCAGGTGAGCGATACAGGACCAAGCTAGCTTGGTCCTCTTGTTTTTGCTATGGTTTGTCTTTGAATGTGTGTATCACTTATATTATTTTTTTGGTGGGGATAGCCAATTGGCCATTTTGTGGAAAAGTAACTGTCCTTTTGGCTTTCCGCTTTTGATGTTTCCATTTGGGTTTAGTTGTTTCATGTTTGTGCTTCTTTCCCTTTGGTGTCTCTGATGGGAGCTGTGGGTTAATTGTATTGATTCCTGATCATTGCCTTCACTTCTATTCTGGGCATAAGGAGCATATGGTTGCACCTGAACAGTGACCATACGCTTTATAGAATGACTTCCAAAGTTTTGCTTTTATGATACGAATGAAATGTCTAAGCCCACAATGACTTATTAAAGGGGATATTATTCATTTGTTACCCTTGTGTGAGGGGAATATGACGATTTGTTCACCCGAGCAGGTAATATCGCCCTAGGGAAATATTACCTGCTCAGGTGATTTGTTGAGGGGAATATGACAATTTGTTCACTGGAGCAGGTAATATCGCCCTAGGGCAATGTTACCTGCTCGGGTGATTTGTTGAGGGGAATATGACAATTTGTTCACCCGAGCAGGTAATATCGTCCGAGGGTAATATTACCTGCTCGGGTGATTTGTTGAGGGGAATATGACGATTTGTTCACCCGAGCAGGTATTATTGCCCGTGAGCAATATTACCTGCCCAGGTGATTTGTTGAGGGGAATATGACAATTTGTTCACTCCAGCAGGTAATATCGTCCGAGGGCAATATTACCTGCCCAGGTGATTTGTTGAGGGGAATATGACAATTTGTTCACTCCAGCAGGTAATATCGTCCGAGGGCAATATTACCTGCCCAGGTGATTTGTTGAGGGGAATATGACAATTTGTTCACTCCAGCAGGTAATATCGTCCGAGGGCAATATTACCTGCTCGGGTGATTTGTTGAGGGGAATATGATGATTTGTTCACCCGAGCAGGTAATATTGCCCGTGGGCAATATTACCTGCTCAGGTGATTTGTTGAGGGGAATATGACAATTTGTTCACCCCAGCAGGTAATATCGTCCGAGGGCAATATTACCTGCTCGGGTGATTTGTTGAGGGGAATATGATGATTTGTTCACCCGAGCAGGGAATATCGCCCTAGGGAAATATTACCTGCTCAGGTGATTTGTTGAGAGGAATATGACATTTTGTTCACCTGAGCAGGTAATATCGCCAGAGGGCAATATTACCTGCTCGGGTGATTTGTTGAGGGGAATATGACGATTTGTTCACCCGTGCAGGTAATATCGCCCAAGGGCAATATTACCTGCTGCGGTGAACAAATCTTCATATACCCCTCACACAAGGGCAACAGATTATTTATTAGACCAAATTCTGACTTCTAGAAATCCTTTCAGTGAATGCTTCAAAATACGGAAAAAACAAGCTAGTTAACACAAATGTAAGACTTGAATGATGAAATTTGATTTATCCAGTTGTGCTCTTTACGTAGAGGAGAATATTGCAAAGGAATATAATTTATTGCCCTGCGTGTGGCATGCTCTCAACCAAGCAGAATTCTAGAATAGCTCATGAGGTATAATAAAGTTAAATATCACTTCAGCTGAGGTATATGCCACATGTGATATAGAAACTTACTAATATCACTTCTCTAGCTGATCTATATACATGGTCGGGATCTTGTGAGCTGATTATGGACAGAGTTTTGGCAAGGTGATTGGCTGAATCTTGCACCTGCAACAAACAAAAAGCAAAGCAATGTGATTGTCTCTTGCACCGGCAACATGCCCTGAAGCTTTCCACTCTGGTGAGCTTACCCTTATCCTGCTGAATAAATTAATTTAATCCATTTTTGACTATCAACCAATCAAATTACTTGATAGGGTATATTCATTCAATTCACATAGAAGTCTCCGTGGTGTAGTGGTTATGCTACTCGCCTTGTAAACCAGGGGTTGCAGAATAGATTCCGGGCTTCTCCAGACTTTCAAATTTTAAACTGAGGCCCTGTCTCCATATGACCTAAGCTGTTGGTGAGATGTAAAACTCAAACACTCACTCATTCAATTTACAAACTGCATGACAATGTAGATCCTGATCAGATGGCAGCTTCCTGATCTACACTGTTTCAAGTGTTTGCAAAGGTAGGGTTAGTGTGTATCAGGATAAGGGGTTACCCACTGTATACTAGTGGACTTATCCATTGCTATATGTTGGACAAGCCCATTTACCATATAAGGGGTGTCAGGCCAATTTTTTCGTTTTTATTCTATTTTTAAGGAAAATTCTGCAAGCAAATAGTGCAGGCCCTGATCAGATGCCGCTTTCTGCGGCTTCTGATCTTGGCCTGCACTATTTCTCAAGGCATCCCTTTATGGGCTTCCCGCATGCAATGGGTTAAAAGTTACTTAATGCTCCACTCACAGTCTGCAGAAAATCGGTGTGAAACAAGCAGCCCACAAACAATCAAAACCATGTAATCTTTTAACCCTCAAAATGCATTCTAATGAGAGGTCAGAATGATAGTTCAATGGACACCTATTACAGAAGGTGGACTGAAGTATTTGTCACAATGGTGGACATATGGCCAAGCTAAAGTGAAAGTAGATCTAGGAAATTTATTGTTTTTCATATCTGATGTGTCATATGAAATGACGTCACCCGGATGTGTACACATACGTGGGATATCCATGCATTTGTTGTTTATTTCTGCCGTCTGCATTTGTTAACATTCTAAACAAGCTTGTGTTCATAAAGATGGGCAGAAAGGGAAAAGAACTGACACCAGAGGTAAAACAGGTTGAGGTGGATTTATACCAGCAAGACAAAAACATCACAAATATCGCAGAAATATTGAATATATCCAGGACTACCATCAGTTACATCAAAAAGAAATTTTAAGAGCAAAAACATCAAAAGAGTCGGGAGGCCGTACATTAATGCACAGAAATACACTAACATTTTGGAGGACAATATATGGCCTGTGATTGTCACTTTCCCAATAATAACTACTTGTTCCAGGATGATAATGCCCCCGTACACCAGGTTGCTTTGACAAGGCAGTACTGTGCGACGAATAGAATGAAATGTATGAGATGGCCCCCACAATCACCAGACTTGACTATTATCTAAAATGTGCGGTTGTTCATCAAAAGAAAGATGCAGGCTCAAGTGCTTAACATCAAAAACTCCAATGACCTTGTCAGTGAAATCCACCGGATTTGGCAGGACATTCAACCAGAATACATCCAGAGCCTCTATAAGGACATTCCCCATAGAATTCAGAGTGTGATTCGATTAAAGGGACATCTAACCAAGTACTGAGGTAATAATTTGTTCAACAGCTGTTGTTCTGTTCCTGTTTCAAGCCTTTAAAATTTTGAACATAAATAATTGTGAGTTTCTAATATGGCCGCCATTGTGACAAATACTTCTGTCCATCTTCTGTATCATCATCAACAGATTTTTTATTAACGTGCAGGGCAACGTCCACATTAGTGGCCCCCCTTCCAGGTAGCTGGCTTGCTGCATGCATGGCAGATCTTACACCAGATCTCCAGGCCTGTCTATCATGAGGATTGATAGCAGAGAAAATCCATTCTCTGCAATCTCTTTCTGTAGTGCATGGTGCTTCGGATCGGGACGTTAACTGGAGGCCCCCTGTGCAGGGAGAACCATCCCCTGTGCAGGTTAAAGAACCCTACCATAATTACATGATTACTGTGTAGGCTTTCATCCTGCAAAACCTGGAGTGTATGTAATGTACATTTGCGAGTAATAGTCAGATGTGACCGATGGCAGTATCAGTAGAAAGAAAGAAAGAATGAAAATACTGACTGACCTGATGTAGTCTCCAGGAATATTTGTCTGGCTGTATTTTTGTTTTGAAGATGTGATGATCTTTCCCTGCCTTGTGTTTAAAACTGATGTCCTGAAAAAAAGAGAATAAGAAAATAAATGTTAGCTTTTTTAAAATGCTGCCCTTGAGAAAAATGTAGTATAGTAAAATTCCTATATTAAGACCACCTTTGGGGACTGTTCAAAAGTGGTCTTAAAGATTATTTTTCTTATTCATTGCAATTCTAAAAAGTACCCAGAAACATATTCAGTGAAATTTCAATGACTTGAACACTGATGGCTGATTTAAGGGAATGGGAACACCTGGCAGATTTTCCCCGCCATTTTTCAAAGGGAGACAACTTTTGGGACTTCCTGTTCGCTTTTCTATAAACTCTGTCCCACCGAAAAAGGGGTCTACTCTTAAAGGAGATAATTTGCTCCTCAGGAGCAAATTCTTTCCTTTAAGAGTTGACCCCTGTTGACATGGAAGACAAAAATACTTTTACAGGAGTTGCCTCCCCTTAAATTTGTTCTGGAGTCCCTTGGAAAATTCTTCCCATATCTCCAGATAAGAAATATTAAGGAAACTTGAGGGAGATTTTCTTATTCTTCTAAGAAAATATGTTGTATGTACTCATTAAAACTGCGTCTTGGAGGCGATTCTGATGAGTAAACACAACAGTCTAGTCTAATAGTCTTTTCTGTCCTTCTGACAGAGTATATTCACACTCTGTTGTTTGAACTATATATACTCCTGTATTAAACCAATTTTCATGGTCAAAAAGATGCTGGAGACATTCAACTTTGACTGTACGTCACAGAAATAAGAGAAATTATCCTTTAACCCTTATCCTGCTGAATAAATTAATTTTGCCACACCAATTTCTGGCTATCAGCTAATCAAATTACTTGATATAATGTAGTAGTTCAATTCACAAACTGCATGACAAACAATGTAGATCCTGATCAGATGGCTTCTTCAGAAGCCTTCTGATCTGGATCTACACTGTTTGCAAAGGTAGGGGTTGTGTTCCGCGGAACAAAGGTTAAGATGCCAAGCAAAACTACATATGAAAATGCTGTCTGCTGCATCTTCCTGCAAACTATTCAAAAATATTTTTGCATACAGGCAAACAGTGTGAACCCTGATCAGACTGCTCCTGAAGGGGCAGTCTAATCTGGGTCCACACTGTCTGCCATTTTTACCTATTTTGTACCAGAAACCCCAATACGAGTACCCTGGCAAACAGTGCAGGCCCAGATCAGAACATGGCATCTGATCAGGGCCTCCACTGTTGCTAAAAGTTCTGTCATTTTCCAAAAAAAAAAAATGATGAAAAAACAACCTGACACCCCTAAATTTTGAAATGAACTCCTGCTATATGTAAGGAGGAAGATTCCATTTGGCACAGAAAGGGCTGATGACCTTTTGACTTTTTTTAAAGTAACCAGCACATGACAATTGTTGTGACTTGTGTCTTAACCTATCCTGCGGAACACAGCCCCAACCTTTGCAAATAGTGTAGATCCAGATCAGATGGTTGGATCTAAACTGTTTGTCATGCAGTTTGTGAATTGAATGAATACATTATATCAAGTAATATGATTGGTGGATAGTCAAGCATGGGTGTGGCTAAATTAATTTATTCAGCAGGATAAGGTTTTAGGGTTAAATATCCTTGTCACACTTCTTATCTGGAGCTCAAGTTTTCACAACAGTCTGATTCAATTCTCCTTATATGTATACATAGCAAAGAAATGGAATATTTTTCAATGATACTAACCAAGTAAGCTAAAGTGACAAACATGTTTCCTTAATTGATTTCTTTCTTTTCCTGAGACCAATTAACCCATTTTGTACTGGAAACCCCAAAACGGGTACCCTGGCAAACAGTGCATGCCCAGATCAGACGCCGCATTCTGCGGCGTCTGATCAGGGCCTACACTGTTTGCAAAAAGTTCAGCCGTTTTCCGAATAGTTTTTGAAGAAAACACAACCTGAAAACCCTGTATTTTGAAATGGACTCCTGCTATATATAAGATGGAAGATTCCAGTTGGTACAAAAAGGTCAAACTGGGGTAGACATGAGAAAAAATCCATTTATTTCCTCTAATTTACCATATTTGCCGCGTCTGACTTGTGACCAGTAGGTCCCAGGTTTGATGGTTGCTGGGTTGGCAATGTTCTTTTGTGGAGATCAATCATAAAATCTTTTCTATGGTCATTCTCTCCCTTTGTTTATTCAAGAAGGGCAGTTGTCAGTTTCTGGCAAAAGACTGTGCACTATACTTGTCAACCACTTTCGTGGAGCACTGTGGTGCAGTGGTAAAGCGTCAGATTTGAGATCGAGAGGTAGACGGTTCGATCCCTGCAAGCGCCATGTGTTGTTTCCTTGAGCAAGAGACTTTATCCACATTGCTTAATACTGGTTCCTACCCAGGAAAAGAGGACCACATGGAAGATTAGTATAGTCTTTCAAAACGCAGTGAGACGTGAATGCACATTTAATTTTGGACTAGTCCGCGTTTTAGGTAAATCGCCTTCAGTTGGGATTTCATATTGGGGGATATAGTTTTACTGAGGATCATACTACATCATATTAACCACTTGGCCACCAATTCCACATAATGGAATTATCAAAAAACTTCTTTATAGTTTTAAAATCCTGTGAAAAAAGAAATCCGAAACCTGCTTCCCCTTAAACATGGAATAGTCTTATCACGCTAGAACGTTGAACCCTCAAAGAACGTTGAAAAACTATACTAAATGTGTTATTATTATTATTATTAGAGCTGGCTAATCAGAGCTGAAAAGATAATCGATTATCAGTCCTTTTTGGTGGGGTTTTGGTTTTACGGCTCTTTCAAGATTATTTCACTTACATCGGGCTGATCGTTAATCAGAGATGGGCGAAAACTGGAGTACCCGGAGAAAAACCACCTGACCTTCCGTTGCAGAACTTGGCGTCTCACATGTGACCCGAGCGAGGCTCGAACCACAGCAGTGAGAGACCTCATGATCAAGAGTCAGCGCTCTTAACCGCTAGGCCACGGAGGCCTGTGATTATCAGTCCTGCCATTGTGATCGATAATCGATTAGTACCGGTAATCACCGAAGATTTGAACACAGTTTTACCTGTCTGGCTTTCTGTCTGAGCATGACACCTATTTTTTTTTATAGTTTGCCATATGTATTTGAACAGACAGTCATGAGCAAACAGTGTAGACCCAGATGAAACGCCGCAAAACGCTGCGTCTCATCAGGGTTTTCACTGTTTGCCACTCATCTAGCTATTTTAGGCACAACTTAGGGTTGTAAATTGTACTTATCAAATAACTGATTACAAGCAAATCTGTAATGGTTATCATTTCTGTGGAATTTATCGATTGATTAATCGATTATCCGATTAATCGTGCCAGCCTTAATTATTATTTATTATTATCATTATTATTAACATACCCTGCAGGCTCACCTGAACCTGTTTGATAAGTTCTCTTGTCTCATGATCTGATTCAGTTTATTGGTCTAACAATACTATTGACCCATTGTATGCTGGTGGACTCTTCCATTGCTATATGTTAGACAAGTCCATTTGTCATATAAGGGGTGTCAGGCCTATTTTTTCCGGCTTTTTATTCTTTTTTTGACGGAAAATTCTGTTAGCAAAAAGTGCAGGCCCTGATCAGATGCCGCGCTCTGCGGCGTCTGATCTGGGCCTGCACTATTTGCCAGGGTACCCGTTTTGGAGTTTCTGGTACAAAATGGGTTAAACAGACTATGGAAAGGGATATCTCAGTAATGGCTCAAAATGTGTTTAATATCACTTCAAACTAAAGAAAGGTCAGATCGGCCCCCACAGTCTGGTCACAGCATTCCCAGGAGGTTTTTACCCTTTTTGTACCAAATGGAATCTTCCTCCTTAAATATAGCAGGGGTCCATTTCAAAATTTAGGAGTGTCAGGTTGTGTCTTCTTCATAATTTATTTGGAAAATGGCTGATCTTTTTGGAAACTGTGTAGTCCCTGATCAGATGCCGCATTCTGCGGCGTCTGATCTGGGACTGCACTGTTTGCCAGGGTACCACTTTTGGGGTTTCCGTAACAAAATGGGCTAAACTAAAGAAAGGTCAGATCGGCCCGCACAGTCTGGTCACAGCATAGTCTGATCAGAGCCCTCACTGTTCCCATGAGGTTTAATGGACTAAATGCCTTGTAAACATTTACCAAGAAAAGACACAAAATTCAATATGTATATTGACTGGCTGTGAACCACAATGTCTTTTTTTTTATGCAACCCATTTGTTTTTTCATGCGTCTCTTATGCAAATAGAAAGGAAAGCTCTTGAGGGCTACATCAAGATTAACCTTATATGAGCCTAGCAGCTAAAAACTGGGACACTGACAGTGCAGACCCAGATTGTACACCGCAGAATGCTGAATCTGATCAGGGTCTATACTGTTTGCTTAAAGTATAGTAATTGCTGTGGGGTTTTTTAGTGTGTGTGTGTTTTTGTTTGTTGATTGGTTTTGGTTTTACAGCCCTTTTAAGATTAATTCACTTATTCAGAACTGCGGCGTCTAATCTGGGCCTGCACTGTTTGCCAACTACAGTCGAACTTCGATGGCTTGAACCCCTTTGGGACCATGGAAATTTGTTCGAGACAGTGGTAGTTCGAGCCACTGTTGTATACTTTCAGAAAACATAACGGGCATATTTTTGGACTTCTTTTCGGTGTTCTGTAACATAAATATATGCTGTGTGTACTCATTAGAATCGCCTCATTGAGGCGATTCTAATGAGTAAACACAGCATACATTTGCAAGATAAAAGTTGAAAATCTCCTTAATTATCCAACACGTTTTCTTATGCAGAGGAATTCCCTAGGGACTCAAAAATGTGTTCCACTCAGCCATGGTAAATGAGCCATCGGTGTTCGAGCCATCGAAGTTCGACTGTACCAGTTTTGGGGGGTTCCAGTACCAAATGGTTTAATCCATAAATTCTATTTAGCAGACAGTGTAGAACCTTATCAGACGCTGCATTGCAATACTGTCTGCAGTTTTTTGGACTCCTTGCTGGATCATGAAACATATTTGTTAGAATTTTAGGAGAATTACATCAAGACTTCCGGCCCCCGGCCATCAGGGCTTGAAGAAATAAATGGGCTGCATGATGCTTCCAAGCAGAGCTGAAACTGACCGCACACGTGTACTGATAAACGGCTTAGAAGGTCTATGCTGGCCCAGGCGAAGTGGCATGAGTCGGACCGTCCATGCATATAAACCCTATTGGTTTAATTGGGCGAAAAGAGTTGGGATGTCATTTCATCTCAATGCCAGGTAAGATAGGGTCCCACAAAATTGGAAGCAATGTCTCCAAAATGACCTAAATAGTGTTGACGGGGACATTAAACCTCAATTCAAACAGACAAAATCCAGAACATAAATCAAAAAACGTTAACCCTTGACCTGCTGAATATTCATATATGCCACACCCACTACTGATTATCAACCAATTAGATTAATTGATGCAAATTATTGCAACAAATTCACAATCTGAATGGCAATGTAGATCCTGATCAGATGGCTTCGTCAGAAGCCATCTGATCTGGATCTTCATTGTTTGGAAAATAAGGCACATCCGGGCTCAGCAGGACAAGGGTTAAAGACTCTTTTCTCATATGTCAGTTTCAAATACAGTCCAACCTGTATTAAGCAAGCACCTAAGGGATAACAGCCCCCGCCCATAGGGGCTTAAAGAAATATATGGGCAGCACGATGTTTCGACGCAGAGCTGAATCCGGCCTGCACACTAGTACTGGTAAACCGCTTAGAGGATCTAAGCCTTCCAGGAACCGCGGTGCGAGGCGAACCATCCATGCTAATAAACCCTATTGGTTTCATTGGGCGACAGGGCTTGAGATGTCATTTCATCTCAATGTTGGGTAAAAGTCCCACAAAATTGGAAGCAGTGTCTCCAAAATGACCTTTACAGTGTTGACGGGGACGTTAAACCTCAAATCAAACAAACAAACAAGGGATAACAGAAATGTGCATGCTTAAGACAGATGCTTGCTTAATACAGGTGAAATTTAACACATATGACTATTCGGGAACCAAACACCTGCTTGCTTAAGACAGGTTGCTTGCATAGTAGAGGTGACCACTAAGAACAGGTTTTACTGTATACTTACTGCATCACAGATGGAATCTCCAGTCAGTGTTACAACACATTTGATTTGTCCTGTGTTACTGTAAAGAAATCAAAGAGTTCTATATGGCCTGCCGTAAAGATCCAAAGTATTGGGACGGATGGGCCTGAGCAAACAGTGCAGACCCAGATCAGAATGCTCCTGAAGGAGCAGTCTGATCAGGGTCTACACTGTTTGTCATTCTGTCTGAACTTTTTGGACTCCTTGCTGGATCGTGAAACAAAGGGGGAGTTCCAAATCTGCCCACGCACAGATTTTCTTGAAACTTCAGTTGTTGTTTACTTGAGTTCTATCAACTATATATATAACTTTGTTTAATTTGATAAATTACTATAGGTCTCAGGAGAGGTCCCTGAGGTAATCACCTATAGTGGTCAGACACACCTGTTAACTGTTCAGTCTTATTCCATATTTATGATTATTTTCAAATTTTGTTGCTTTGATTGGCAACAAAGCTCCATGAGGATTAATCTAATACAAAAATTTAAATGTGTCTATGTCTTTTAATCTTCCGGATAAATTTATTTACAACATTTCTTCTATTTTTCATGAAAATTTGCAAATATTAAGATGTTCATCATAAGTATTAGATGTGTTACTGATCTTGTCACCCCAAAATATTGCATATAAAATAGGCCACATATGTGCTCTATATAGCAAACAAATTTCAAAAAAATCAGAAACCGGTAAGATTGTTTTTGAAAGCTAGATATGGGTTCAGGTCAATTTTTGTGCCAAAATCAGTTTCAGCCCCTGTCACACTATGCTGCGTTTTCACTGCGATGGGACGGCGTTGTTTAATTTTTCAGAACGCCGCGAGATCGCAAGAAATATGGGATATTTTTGTGAACATGGACCTTTCATGGCGTCCCTACAGCGACCAAGACGTTGCTAACGAGCTTACATGGCGATCTATCGCGATCCTGCGGCGTTCTTGATGGCGATTGTATGCGCTCTCACGGCGCTTCCTCTGCGCTTTTACGGCGCTCACAATGCATGCACTGCGCTTTTACAGCGCTCTCAATGCGTGCACTGTGCTTTTACGGCGCTCACATGTTGAAGACGTTCTCAAAGTGTAAACAGACATCTTCATCAGTCAAACAGTTTTGTTTGATTTGAGGTTTAACGTCCCATCAACACATTAAAGGTCATTTTGGAGACGTTGCTTCTAATTTTGTGGGACTTTTACCCGACATTGAGATGAAATGACATCTCAATCTCTGTCACCCAATGAAACTAATAGGGTTGATAAGCACGGATGGTCCGACTCGCGCCCCTTTGCCTGGGCAAGCTTAGATGCCCTAAGCGGTTTACTCCTGTGCCGTCGGAAGCAAGTCCACCGCAATCACCGCAAGCATGAGCAAGTCCACCGCCATTACCTTACCCGGAATGAGTCACCTCAGAAGTAGGTTTTTCGGGACAGTACACAATCAAACTCTACTCTAGCCATTGTTTATACAAGCGGGCGGCCCCCTCCCATCGGGACTGGAAGAAATAGATGGGCTGCATGATGCTTCCACGCAGAGCTGAAACCGACCTCACACGAGTACTGGTAAACCGCTTAGAGGATCTAAGCCTGCCCAGGCAAAGCGGTGCGAGATTCGTGTAAACTCTATTGATGTAAACATGCTTATACGTGTAAACTCTATTGGTTTCATTGGGCGACAGGGCTTGAGATGTCATTTCATCTCAAAGTCGGGTAAAAGTCCCACAAAATTGAAAGCAACGTCTCCAAAATGACCTATACAGTGTTGACTGGGACGTTAAATATCAAATCAATCAATCAGTTAATCAATTATACAAGCGGAGCTTATATTGCGTTGTAGGAGACCTCTGTGCGCCCCTACCGAGCTCCTGTAGCGTTGTAGGAGACCTTACTGCGCTGCTATGGCAACCTCACTGCGTTCCGAACACAACGCCGAGTGACGGCGTTTGTTTTGAGCATGCCCAAAATGCGCGCCGTCGCTTGGCGTTCTATGCGATCCCAACGCGTCTACTGGCGACGCCACTGCGTTGCTACGGCGATGTTTGCGATCGTACTGCGCGCACATCGGCGTTCTGCATTTTTCTTGGACGCCGTGAGAACGCAGCCCTGGTGTGACAGGGGTTTTCAATACCAGGGGACAAGATTTCCTTAAAGTGAATTTTTATTGTGTTTTATGTCCATTTAGGGCCACATTATCATACAAAGCTTAGCATAGGCATTTATATAATCCCCCCCCCCCCCCCGAACACACACACGCACATACACACAAAGTAAAAGAGAACATACATTATCAACGTATAAATCAAGCTTTATCCAAAAATTTTGAAAAGAAAAAATAAAATGCATTCATGCACTTTCCATGATGAATGTTAGTGTTGACAATATTGCAAAAATGATAATGCTGAAAAAGTAACATTATGACACAATAGGAATAAGACATGGTGGATCTTTTTACCCTATTTTATTTGGCGTTCTTGTACATTTTAAACCCTGCAATGCAAAGGCACTTGATGTCAGTAATACTCAATAACGTTAGGAATTTGCTTAATTATTTACTTACATAATCCTATTTTTTCCTTAATTATTTTGTTGTTGTAATTTATTTCTTTAAAATAAAACAGAAGTCAATAATTGCAAACTTGATGGGACAGACTGATTTTCTGATTTGTTGATTGATTGGTCATTGTATTGTTGATGTTTTCTTACATCTCTTGGTCAAAGAGACTCACACTCTGCTCCCCCACCAAAAGTTTTGTGAGATCATGGAGAGAATTTTCTGCAATTTTTTTTCTAGGTTCATTGAAACATCTGCAAAATGGTACAATTTTTTAGTCTTCAAAATAAATGCAGAGCTAGTCACACTGGAACTAGTTGTAAAATTGGCATTTGGCATACACTTCACTAAATGAAATAGATGGAAGGCAAGTTGCTGTAACAAATTTATTTTATAGCTGATATTATATTTAGATGTAGTTATACCTTTCGCATTTTTAGTCATATGTATGCAGTACTTGCCATCAATGTTAAGCTTTCTAGCTCTGTATTCATCAGTTTTACAAATGGTGTGAATCAGCTGTTAGCTGTACTAGAAGCATATTTGCGGAGCCAAAATCTGCAGTTGGCTATATATTTTTCTACAGCACTGCTAGCAAATATACTGTTCGCTCTTTTCTTCCTCTGAAATCGTTTGAAAGTATGAATAGTCTTATCTATTATATCATATCATGTTACTCAAAAATAACTGGTTATTTTCCAGATCATATATAAGAATATAACGATCATATTTAAGAATATAACTTTCTTACACGGATTTGCACAGCAGGCGACATTTGTTAAGCTTTAAGTAGACTGTAGTTTAGTTCAGATTTTGAGGGGACATTGTCAGAGTGACAAAAGAGCCAAAACAACAGTGTTTCCATTTTGTCTACGGTAATCTGTGTATACAGTGGGCCAAAAGTCTGTGGTATTATAAACTACCTGGCACACCATAATAAAAGCATCATAAATCTTGGCTATTCAAGCAGGCTGTGCCATTCCGGTATGACAGACTTTTCAAACATTTTAAGTTGACTGCATCATACTTACAATACTGCATAATACATACTTATTAGAGAATCAAGAAAATTGTCTGGTTTACAGAACCATCCATTTAATTGCCATTTCAACAGTCTTGGTCATAATAAGCTTTAGCAAACTTTAGGATTACTTTAAATGCAAAAACTCTTGTCATATAACGAAATATATTTTTATTGAATTGTTAATGAACACTCAAAATAAATTGTGTTTTTGGTGTCCCCCAGGGTACCATAACTGATACAGCTGCTTATTATATGAGCTTACACTATACACATCATGGTTTAAACATACATATATTCATGTTTATATATATTATTTGTGAGCAATTTCTCGATTGAAAATGTTATACCATATCTACAAATGGATTGAAAAAATTAAAAATCTGACCAGATTAGTCAATGTTCAAATGCAGTATGTTACCGGTCTCAGATTTTCAAGAAAATTTGATAAAATGTTCCACACATATATGGGCAATTTTCATATTAAAATGATGAGGTGACAAGAACTGCAACAGTATGAAATCAAAAGTAAAACATACTCCAAAAGATTTTATGGTTGTGAAGTCTAGGGTCTACTCCATATGAAATTGAGCATGGTCTATAGAACTTTACCTGAACAATAGTAAATGTGATACAAAAATAATCTCAAATGACTACAGTGATGCCTGAGAACAAAATGACTCCAAAACATAAGAAGCTGTTGTGTATATGTATACTTGTTTGGGGGTACCCCTATTTTCAGATGCAGAAATAAACAAAACATTGTAGATTTATAATGAACACAGATATGAGAGTGAAATAGATAAATAATGAACAGTCATTTACCAGGTATTTATTATGCACAATATCATGGACATCTGTGCGTGGGCAGAACCCTATGGAAATTTACTATAGGCTGGAACTCCCCCTTTGTTAAATTTTTAGGAGAATTACAGCAAGTTTTCAAGGTGACCAAATTTGTAGGATTTATATGGTATTAGCCCTAATAGGAGCAAAGTGCACTTAGACATTTCATTTTAACCCTTATCCTGTTGTTCACGACAACCCCTACCTTTGCAAACAGTGTAGATCCAGATCAGATGGCTTCATTCATTTTTTGAAATTTGAACAGAAACATTATATCATGTAATCTGACTGGCTGACAGTCAGAAGTGGGTGTGACTAATGCAAATATTCAGCAGGATAAGGGTTAAATCATAAGCCCTGGAAGTTAGTCTAGGTGAAACCATAATTATGCTCCTAATGCTTACTTTGGATATGTTTGGTTGAACCAAACAAGTCTAAAGTTGGCATAAGGATCATACATATCCATTACGAAAACACCCCTACACAAATACATTGTAAATTCTACCGCAGAAAAAAAAAACACGAAAATTTTAAGATGAAAAATTGTGATATTTTTCTGCTCAAAACAGATTGTGGGTTCACATTAGAACCGCCTCGATGAGGCGGTTCTAACGAGTACCCACAATCTATGTTTTAGAGCAGAAATAAGAAAAATAAAGTTTACCCCTGTTATCTGAGCGTGATAGCTCAGTGGTTAGTGCACTTGCCTCTGATGCTAGAGGTTCCGGGTTCGATCCCCGGCAGCGGCGATAAAATTTCGGTGTCCGAACACGCTCCATCTGGCATCATTTGCAGGGATGAATGTCATTAAGTGCACCGTCCTTCGGATCGGGACGTTAACTGGAGGCCCCCTGTGCAGGGAGAACCATCCCCTGTGCAGGTTAAAGAACCCTACCATAATTACATGATTACTGTGTAGGCTTTCATCCTGCAAAACTGAAGTGTATGTAATATACACCTGCCTAGAATGTCCGCGAGGGCGTATGGCAGTATATATAGAAAGAAAACCCCAGTTTTACTATATAAAAGTGGGGTTCCAGGGAGTCAAAATTATATAGGTGTGTTTTCGTGATGCAAAACACATTAAGTTCTGTAACAAAGTATAAGTCAACATTTTATTCCTTTTTATTGCAAATGCGTGTAAACATGAAATCATCATCATCATCATTGCAAATGCGTAGTAACTGATGTGATTGTGTCAGCAATGTTCCATTTTCCAAATCTCGCACTCTTAAATGGTGTAAAATACACTTCTTGAAAAGGTATTGATGTGTGCTCATTAGAACATGTGCGATTATTAAGGCAAATAAGGTTTTGTTTGTTTGTTTGTTTGTATTGAGGTTTAACAGCCCAGTCAACACTATTTAGGTCACTTTTGAGCCGGTCAGTTTCCTTATCCACACGTTTCCTGGGCCGGCTTGTACACAAGTGGTTAACCAGTACAGTGCACATTCTTTCATCCAACTGAGCTACTGAGGCCGGCAAGGCAAATAAGGTAATTACCTAAACATTTGGACACCTGAGAACATGCTATAATTCTGCTAAAATTTTAACAAATTTGTTTCACGATCCAGCAAGGAGTCCAAAAAGTGCAGACAGAATGGCAAACGGTATAGACCCTGATCAGACTGTCCCTCCAGCATAGAAAAAGACCATAAATGTCATTTTTGTATAATATATATATATATTATTTATTTATCTTTTTTTTTTGGGGTTTTGGTTGGGTTTGGTGTTTAACAGCCCAATCAACACTATTTAGGTCATGTAGGGCTGTGCAGTTTACCTGACCACCCTTTGCCTGGCCAAGCTTATACATAAGCACTAGTAAGTACTATGCAAAATCTTTTGCCACAAACTGACAACTGCCCTTCTTGAATCAGCATGAGAGATCATGACTGTAGAAAAATTTTGTTCTGTTTAATAATAACATGGTAATTTATGGTAATATGGTTTCGTTTCTGTTTAAGACCCCAACAGCGGTATTATAAAATGATTGTGGTGCATTCTAAATGGTTTCATTGGACGGCAGGGCTTGAGATGTCATTTCATCTCAATGTCGGGTAAAAGTCCCACAAAATTAGAAGCAGCATCTCCAAAATGACCTTTACAGTGTTGACGGGGATGTTAAACTTCAAATCAAACAAAACAAAAGCATTCTAAATACATGAACTGGCACTTACTTCGGACTTGATAGTAAATTTCGCTGAGATTTTACAACAGTTTGGTCCCCTGGAAAAGAAAACATAACATATTAATAAAATCTTACAGGCAAGAAAATTTGCATACCAGCACTTGTGAGTATTAAGGGGAATCGCACACCTGACATTTTCAACAAAATTTTGAAAGGGAGACAACTCATGTGTTTTACAACTTCACTGACATTACATTAACACACCCATGTGACATAGTGCATCTTTTCACATCTCCAAAATGGCTACTTTTTTGCTGAAAATCTGTGATACTTTTCTAATTTATACTGCAAATATAGGTTGTGGGTGCTCGTTAGAAATGCCTCAACCAGGCAGTTCTAACAAGTACCCACAACCTATGTCTTGAAGCAGAAATTAGAAACATAATGTATACCCCAATGAACCCCAGTTTTTTCTATATAAAGTGGGGTTTAGTGGGGGCTCATTTCACCCCACAACCTATGTCTTGAAGCAGAAATCAGAAACATAATGTATACCCCCATAAACCCCAGTTTTTTCTATATAAAGTGGGGTGCCCATTTCACGGACTTGTACACATGATGGAGATTTCTTTCCCGCAAACTCTGAGCTTCTCCTTAATCCTTAAGATGCCAATCACATCAACTGTCGTCTGCTTTGTCCTTGTCACAGTTGAAATTTATGTTTCATTATTTTAGTGGGGAGTATACTGTTATTTTGCCATGATATTTTACCTTCAATTATAGCAGAATATTGTTGAAGGGTTGTAAAGGTTTATATTACTTCAGTAGTAAGTTATCTTTTCATTCAGGTGTATTGATTTACCTTAATCCATTGACAATCCGCTTGAGTGGTTACAATACCTGTCTATCTGTCCAGTGAGATATTTTTACTGTTAGCCTATATTGATAAAATCAGCTGATTGGATTTAGAAGTGAACTTGGTTTTGGAAAGGAAACATGTATTTTTGGGATAAAAGGGCATAAACAGAGGTAAATTCCATATTTTCCCTCCTTATTCCTGTTTCTATAAATGCATGTTGCTGCCTACAGTTTGTAAATAGCAATATTATTGTTTTGCCTGAATTTTGGCATTTTCTTGGCTGAAATAAAAGTTGAAGTCGATGTTTTGCAATTTTGAGCATGTTTATGAGGTGAAAGCTTATGTAATGTAGGTGCTTAGTTATTAAACATTGAATTTAATAATTTGCATCAGTGGTCTGGTTATTTTGAGCATTTTTGTGTCACTTTTATACTTGGCAAAATATGTAAGGTCTCACACTTTGGAATAATGTTTGGTCTCACATTTTTGAACTTGCGTTGCCGTCTCCATTAATTGTTTGTCTCCGGGGTAGTTAATATATATATTTTTTTTTGATTTTAGCCCTTTTCTGGTGGGATATGCTACAGCCAAGCAACAGGACATAAACATTGTCAGCTTGTTAAAATATCTCAGCCAAGGCTACATCTACCCAAGATAGACTGCCATACATGGTGTAATAATTTTCAAAGCAGTGAAGAGACACTATGTCAATGGTTGAACTGGGGATTTATTGCACGTGACTTTGAACACTGAAAGTTTGCACGTGACAGTTTTGAGGTGGTTCAGATTCATTCTACGAATCATTACTGGGAACACATTACTAGGGACACGTTACTACCCTACATTGGAGACAACAAAACTTTTTATCATCGACGAGAGACCATGACGACCATCAGTATTGAATATTCACTTGTTTGACGGTTCCAGCTTTTGTGACGGTGTCAGAAACTGTGCGTAGTATATTTGGAATACCAGCGTTACAATTTCATGTGTGCACGCAACATTAAAAGTCCATGGCATTTCACACTTAAAATATTCACGGCGCCCATTCTGAATTTATCTATTGAGCTCAGGATCTTGATAAGTGTTTTTTTTTTCTTATTTTTTCCTTTTTTTGAATGTTGTTGTAAATAATATACATAAAACTTGTTCCAGCAGTATTTTGTTGCGTTTAATGTGCACTACACCATCACTTTCGGCCATCAGTCTGACATTTTGGTGTCAGAAGTGGGATGGTGGAGTGCACTTAGTGTGTTTTTTTACAAATAACATACTGTTAGCTGTGTAGTGTCTGACATGGTGAGTTTCCTGTTGCTTGACTTTGCCCAAATTGTGAAAGTTTGATTCAGTCCTAGTTATTTCTAGCAAGATCAAAGCTGAGTGAAATATTTATTTCCATTTATAACTTTTCAGTGAATTTTTCTGGGGATTTTGCTTTGTAATTTCAAGCCCTAAGCAGAAAGTTAAAGCCTTAGGTCTTACAATAAACTGTTCAAAGTGAATCGGTTTCAGTTAGGGTAAGCTGACTCTCAACGTTTACTACATTTTTTTTTTATTTTTACACTGTTCAAAATTACGAAGGTTCACATTGCAAATATTACAAATGGAAACTTTGAAAGAATTAACAGCATTGGGGCAATCACTAGGTTATGAGGGGGCCAATTTGCAAGATTTTGTGCGTCAGCAGCAAGAGCTTGAGCGCGCAGAACGTCAGTTGGCTAGAGATGCGAAAAGAGAGGAGATAGAAAATGCGCGTGAACAAAGAGAGCATGAGCGGGAGTTAAAGCGTTTAGCAGATATAGAGGAAGAGAAAAAGAGGGAGCATGAGAAACACTTAGCTGAGTTAGAACATGATGAGAAACTCAAACAGTTGGACTTAGACAAAACAAAAGAGCTGAGAGAGAGTGAATATACTAAAACAGTTGAATTGGCTGATGCTAGATTAAGGCAAGAAGATGCTGAACATAAACATAAACTAGAGATTTTAGAAGCACAGGCCAAGTTTCATATTACTCCCACTCCTCCTCCTCCTCCTCTAGCAAGTACTACAACTGCTAGGGCTCCAAAACTTCCGTATTTTGATGAAGCGGTTGATGATATGGATGCGTATCTTCAACGTTTTGAGCGTTACGCAACTTCTCAAAAATGGCCAAAAGAACAATGGGCTGTTCATTTGAGTGCCCTATTGAAAGGGAAAGCACTTGAAGTTTATTCGCGCATTGCTCCCGAGGAAGCTTTGAAATTTGATGTTTTGAAAGAAGCATTGCTTGTCCGGTTCGAAATGACCGAAGATGGATTCCGTAAGCGTTTTCGAAACTGTCGTCCGGAAGTAGGTGAAACCTTCGCGCAGTTTACTACGCGTTTAGCACGTTATTTTGAGAGATGGTTAGACCTGTCTAAAACTGACAAAACCTATCAAGGGCTTTTGAATCTCATGTTGAAGGATCAGTTTATGCAAAGTTGTGGTAAAGAATTAAGGTTGTTTCTAAGGGAAAGAATTCCAAAGTCTATTGATGAGGTATCAGCATTAGCAGATCAGTTTCGAGAAGCCAGAGGTGGTAATATAATCCCATTGATCAACAGGTCTAAGAAGTATGAGGCTAGTGATAAACCTAATCCAGATAATTTTAGGTGTACTGTGAATCAAGGAGTTAAAGGGAAAGACAGTGTGGTTAAGGGTAAAAAGGATAAGCCCTGTTGGATTTGTGATAGAACAGGGCATTTTGCACACGAATGTAAATTGAAACAGAAAGTTCTGGCCATGGAGGCAGCTGCAAGTGGAGATAGAGATTCCCAACCAGGGACATCTGATCGATCTTACAGAGGTGGTAGTAGAGGTAGAGGTAGAGGCCAAAGAGGTGGTTATAGAGGCCGAGGAAATGGTCAAGTTATGGCGGTTCAACAGACTGAAGCTAAAGAGGCTACTCCTTCTCCTGACAATGTGTCTGCTTCAATATTGACTCCAAATATTACAGAGAGAACTGCAATTCTAAGTTCAGCTTGTGAGAATCAGATATTTCATCCACCAAGAATGCCTGTGAGTCAAGGGAAAGTTAATGGATATGTGGTTACTTTGTTACGTGATACTGGCTGCAGTGGAGTGGTAATCAAGCGCGACCTGGTGAGAGATGATCAGCTAAATGGGAAGTCACAACTGTGTATCTTGATAGATGGAACAAAACTTCCAGCACCAGTGGCAAATGTGTTTATTGATACACCATACTACACAGGGAATGTCGAAGCCTGGTGTATGAACAACCCCGTCTACGATCTTGTGTTAGGAAATATTGAAGGGGCGAGATTACCTGGTGAACCAGATCCACAGTGGACGTTAGCCCAAGCTGTACAGACTAGAGCTCAGAAGAGAGAGGAGAATAAACCATATGCGAAACTGAAGGTCCCTGAAGTTCTGCTGACCACAGCATCTCCAGAAGAGATAAAGTTAGCACAGGAAGAAGACCATTCATTAGATAAAGTTAGAGAAATGCTGTCTAGTGGCACTGAAAAGATTTCTAAAGGTGGTGGTAAATCAGTATTTGTAACAAAGAAGGGATTGATATTTAGAAAGTTCCGGTCCACTTCTGAGGATCAAGCTGCATCACAACTTGTAGTTCCTAAGAAATACAGAACAACAGTGTTGAAACTGGCTCATGAGAGTACGATGGCAGGACACTTTTCAACTAAGAAGACAGTGAGCAGAATTCTAGATGAGTTTTGGTGGCCAGGATGCCAGGCTGATTGCAACAGATTCTGCAGATCCTGTGATATGTGTCAAAGAACTTATCCAAGGGGAAAAGTTACAAAGGCTCCGCTTGGAGATATGCCAGTGATTGATGTACCTTTCCAGCGTATCGCTGTTGATATTGTTGGTCCTCTAGATCCTCCTACATACAGAAAGAACAGATATATACTGACCATAGTAGACTATGCTACAAGATATCCGGATGCGATTCCTTTACCCGGCATTGAGGCAGAGAGAGTAGCAGAAGCTTTGGTTGATGTGTTTAGTTGAGTTGGGGTACCAAGGGAAATGCTTACTGATTTAGGAACCCAATTTACCTCAGATCTTATGCGTGAAGTAAGCCGTTTGTTATCTTTCCGTCAACTTACCACGACCCCATACCACCCAATGTGCAATGGGTTAGTCGAAAAGTTCAATGGCACTTTGAAACAGATGCTGAAGAAAATGTGTAGTGAGCAACCCAAAGATTGGGACAAGTACATCAACGCCCTGCTATTTGCTTATAGAGAGGTTCCCCAGGACAGTCTTGGATTTTCTCCTTTTGAGATGTTGTATGGGCGCAGTGTTAGAGGTCCTATGTCCATATTGAAGGAGCTTTGGACTCGTGATGTGCCAGACCCGGATACCAAGACTACCTATCAGTACATATTTGACCTGAGAGAGAAGTTAGAGAAAACCTGTCAACTTGCTCATGAGAATCTGAAGACATCTTCAGCTAAATACAAGAAAGCGTATAACAGGAAAGCACGTGATAGACAACTGAAAGCTGGAGACAAGGTCTTAGTTCTACTTCCAACTAGCAACAACAAGCTTTTGATGCAATGGAAAGGTCCATTTGTTGTAACTAGCAAGATGAGTTCCCTTGACTACAGAATTGATATCAATGGAAAGCTCAAATCTTTTCATATCAACATGTTAAGACTGTACACAGAAAGGTCAAAAGATGACAAGAGTGACAAGAGAGGAAATGGTGATGTGCTTGCAGAAGTGGGTGTTGCGATAGTTGATATAGAGCATGAAGAAGAGGAAACAGAAAAATCTGGAATTTCTGATATCCCATATGTGATTCAGTGTGAACAGAAAGAAACATTTGAGAATGTTCATCTCAGCCCTGATTTGTCGACTGAGCAAGAAACAGAAATGAGAGAGATTCTGAAGGAGTTTCCTGAAGTATTTACAGACATACCAGGGAAAACAAACTTGGTGGAATGTGACATTAAGTTGACATCCCAGGATCCAATTAAAGTCAAGCAGTACCCTATGCCATACAGTATGACAGAAGATGTGAAGAAGGAGGTTCAACAGATGTTGCGACTAGGAGTGATTGAACATTCTGATTCACCATACAGCTTTCCCATAGTCATGATAAGGAAGAAAGATGGTACCAATAGATGTTGCATCGATTTTCGACAGCTTAACCGCATTAGTGTCTTCGACGCAGAACCAATGCCTAATGCAGAGGAGATGTTCTCCAAGGTAGCAGGTCATCAGTACTTTTCTCGACTGGACTTGACAAAAGGCTATTGGCAAGTGCCAATGAGTGACAGCTCAAAGAAACTGACTGCATTCTCGACTCCACTGGGCTTGTTTCAATTTCGAACAATGCCTTTTGGCTTAGTTACAGCTCCAGCGGTTTTCAGTAGGCTGATGAGAAAGCTTCTTGATAACATGGACAACATCGATAATTTTATCGATGATATCTTAGTGTTTACCATGACATGGCCTGAGCATACTGATGTGCTGATTGAACTTTTCAAGAGACTACAAAGTGCTGGATTGACTGCAAAACCATCCAAGAGTTTCATAGGTTATAGAAACTTGGAATGTTTGGGCCACTTTATAGGAAATGACAGACTTCAGCCAAATCCTGATAAAGTGAAAGCCATTGAAAATGCAGAAAGACCAATGACCAAGAGACAAATCAAATCCTTCATAGGTTTAGTCGGTTTTTACAGGAAATTCATACCGAACTTTTCTGTAATTGCGGCACCGTTGACAGATCTAACGCGTACTGGTCAACCAAATCGTGTGATATGGACAGAAACTCAAGAGCATGCATTCAATTCGCTCAAGAAGTCGTTGACAATGAGTCCGATATTGAAATTGCCAAATTTGATAGAGGTGTTCATTTTAAGAACTGACGCGTCTGACCGTGGTATCGGTAGCGTTTTGCTGCAGGAAGAGGAAGGTGTCAAATGGCCTGTAGCTTATGCAAGTCGAAAACTGTTACCCCGAGAAGAATCGTACGCAACTGTTGAGAAGGAATGCCTGGCACTCGTTTGGTCGGTTCAGAAATTTCAACGGTATTTGTATGGCAAGCATTTCGTTGTCGAGACTGATCACCAGCCTTTGTTGTATTTGAACAAAGCCAAAGTTTCAAATGCGCGTCTGATGCGTTGGGCATTGCTTCTCCAGCCGTATAGATTCACAGTGCATGCAATCAAAGGCAGTGAGAATGTGGGTGCAGATTATTTGAGTCGCCAGTAAGGGTAGTTGTAAACATAATTTTTTTCTGTGAGTGGTTCAAAGTGTTTCACACTTCTAAAAGGGGAGAGTAATTGTCACAGTTGAAATTTATGTTTCATTATTTTAGTGGGGAGTATACATTGAAAGTCAGCACTGTTATTTTGCCATGATATTTTACCTTCAATTATAGCAGAATATTGTTGAAGGGTTGTAAAGGTTTATTTTACTTCAGTAGTAAGTTATCTTTTCATTCAGGTGTATTGATTTACCTTAATCCATTGACAATCCGCTTGAGTGGTTACAATACCTGTCTATCTGTCCAGTGAGATATTTTTACTGTTAGCCTATATTGATAAAATCAGCTGATTGGATTTAGAAGTGAACTTGGTTTTGGAAAGGAAACATGTATTTTTGGGATAAAAGGGCATAAACAGAGGTAAATTCCATATTTTCCCTCCTTATTCCTGTTTCTATAAATGCATGTTGCTGCCTACAGTTTGTAAATAGCAATATTATTGTTTTGCCTGAATTTTGGCATTTTCTTGGCTGAAATAAAAGTTGAAGTCGATGTTTTGCAATTTTGAGCATGTTTATGAGGTGAAAGCTTATGTAATGTAGGTGCTTAGTTATTAAACATTGAATTTAATAATTTGCATCAGTGGTCTGGTTATTTTGAGCATTTTTGTGTCACTTTTATACTTGGCAAAATATGTAAGGCAGTGATTTTTTTACAAATTTTCAACTATGCGTCCTGGGACTCGCACAACCAAAAAACTGTGCGTCCCAAATCTGAAAGTATGAGTCCCAATATTTGGAGGGAAAAAAAGGAAGTACAAAAAAGATCGGTTCAGTATAAAATGCCATTATTCATAGTTAAAAATAATGTGGTCTAGTATATTTTATTTGCAATGAACATAATCAATCATCAACTTGTGATGTTTACTAGCCCAAAGAAATCCTGCTAAAGTGTACGTTTTTTAGTCTATTTTCTGTAATGTTTTCTACTTTCGTTTTCAATAAATGCGCACCGCAACATGTGCGTGAAATTTACTTCATGCACAATGGAGATAATATTCCGGACCATTATCAACAAACGTTTCCTCCCCTGATTGGGACACCAGCTATCTAGGTTCAGGGGCTGACAAATCCATTGCGCGGCCGCCCGGTACAAGTCCGAAATCACGACGGGAAGGTGCACTTTGATCTTAGGACGCCCGGTCGGGCAAGTGCAAAAAAATCGTCTACAGCTGTCAGTCTTCTGAGTCCTTAAATACAGTTAAACTAGAGTAAGTAAATCACAATAATTGTGCTGCACTGTCCTGCTTTTTCGGCAATTTAGAGACAAACCGTCTGTGTATTTATAACAGTTCAATTATGACACTATTGTTAATCCCTGTCATATAATTGCCAAGTAAACATGATTGCCCTGCGGTGCGTGTCTTTCATTTCTGGCGATAAGCCAACTTGAACGAGGTGTGAAAATATGGTCAAGTTATGTCTCTAATTTGTGTTGTTTACTAGCCCAAAGAAATCCTGCTAAAGTGTACGTTTTTTAGTCTATTTTCCGTAATGTTTTCTACTTTCGTTTTTGATAAATGCGCACCCCAATCATAAAATTTAATCCACAATCAATGTGAAAATGATTTACTCGCTCCTCAGACAATTAGCTACATCTAACGGTAGATGCATGCATTATAAAAACGGATCGTGAATGGTTATGTTTTGGTGCCAAATAGCAGACGCTCGGCCTGGCGGGAAAAGTTGAACGCTGTTGTTGGAGCTGCTGGGGATAATTCGGGGGCTGTGCAAAGCGCTGTTTTCTATCCACCTCCATTCACAACCGTTTAGCTATCGAGAAAATATTTTTTACCAGTTCCAAACAATTTTTTAAGAACGGGATACAGCCCATTAGAATCAAACAATGGCTTTAAACACGTGCGGGGTTGCTGACATCGGATGACGTCATTTGACACATTTACCGATCACGTGCAGAAAAATGGTAGAGTTGGTTTGTGGGCGGCGATTTGGATGGCGGAAACTTTGATGTTCGCATTGAACTTGCTTGTGTGAAAGTTTGGGCTCATTTTGGATGGAGGGGATTCTCGTCTTGTGGTTGGATCATTAAATTGTACCTGTATTGATTTTTCGGTGACTCGTTGGGCAGTTGAAAGTTCGGTAAAAGTGCGGTATTTTATCACTTCCACCGATATTTACAGCAGTGAAAACGAAAGTTGGAATTTTCGCCCAAAAATATTTGCGTCCGACGTTGGAGCTGCTGGGGATAATTCGGGCGACGGACGCACATATTTTATGATCCTGCGTCCTCAGTCCTATTTGTGCGTCCTGGACGCAGGACGCAGGGGTAAAAAAATCACTGTAAGGTCTCACACTTTGGAATAATGTTTGGTCTCACATTTTTGAACTTGCGTTGCCGTCTCCATTAATTGTTTGTCTCCGGGGTAGTTAATATATATATTTTTTTTTGATTTTAGCTCTTTTCTGGTGGGATATGCTACAGCCAAGCAACAGGACATAAACATTGTCAGCTTGTTAAAATATCTCAGCCAAGGCTACATCTACCCAAGATAGACTGCCATACATGGTGTAATAATTTTCAAAGCAGTGAAGAGACACTATGTCAATGGTTGAACTGGGGATTTATTGCACGTGACTTTGAACACTGAAAGTTTGCACGTGAAAGTTTTGAGGTGGTTCAGATTCATTCTACGAATCATTACTGGGAACACATTACTAGGGACACGTTACTACCCTACATTGGAGACAACAAAACTTTTTATCATCAACGAGAGACCATGACGACCATCAGTATTGAATATTCACTTGTTTGACGGTTCCAGCTTTTGTGACGGTGTCAGAAACTGTGCGTAGTATATTTGGAATACCAGCGTTACAATTTCATGTGTGCACGCAACATTAAAAGTCCATGGCATTTCACACTTAAAATATTCACGGCGCCCATTCTGAATTTATCTATTGAGCTCAGGATCTTGATAAATGTTTTTTTTTTTTCTTATTTTTTCCTTTTTTTTGAATGTTGTTGTAAATAATATACATAAAACTTGTTCCAGCAGTATTTTGTTGCGTTTAATGTGCACTACACCATCACTTTCGGCCATCAGTCTGACAGTCCTCTGCTGGTAACTTCAAAAGTCATATCTGCAATCAGTGTGAACCCAGGATCCAGTTTGCCTGTATGGAAAAATAATTTTAACCCTTAACCCTTATCTTGCTGTTCACGACAACCCCTATCTTTGCAAACAGTGTAGATCCAGATCAGATGGCTTCTGAAGAAGCCATCTGATCAGAATCTACACTGTTTGATATTCAGTTTATGAATTTGTAGCAATAAATTACATCAAGTAATCTGATTGGTTCAAAGTCAGAGATGGGTGTGGCTAAAATGAATATTCAGCAAGAGAAAGGTTCAGCTGCAATAAAAATAAGAAAAATACCAACAATTTGTCACTGAAATTAGCCCAGAGAGTAGTAACAGTTAAGCAAAGTAGAGCCACTATAGGAAGATTCTGTCATATGTTTCTTCCTAGACAGACTAATGGTATTTTATGGTTACATCTGTTGTATAAATGATTGTTTGTTGACGGGGATGTCAAAGAATGCCTTTTCATTCAAAAACCTTCTTCACAAGATAAGGGTACATGGGAAATGTGCAACATCATGCAATCATTCCTATATAGTTTTGACCCCCTTGAACCCCACTTTCATATAGTAAAACTGGGGTTTGCAAGGGTAAACCTTATTTTTCTTATTTCTGCTCTAAAATATAGATTGTGGGTACTCATTAGAATCGCTTCGATGAGGCGGTTCTAACGTGTACCCATAACCTATATTTTGAGCAGAAATAAGAAAAATATCACATTTTTTCCTCTTAAATTTTTCAATTTTACGGCGGTAAAATTTACAATGTATTCATATAGGCTTGTTTTCGTAATGTAACTGTCGATTCATTATTACCTAATGGTGTTGATTGTGCCATTCAAAATAGAAGTGAAGGCAATGCTCAGACCTCACACCTCTTATCCAAGACACCAAAGGGAAAGAAACACAAGCATTAAACAACTTCATCATAACGAAAACATCACAAGCGGAAAGCCAAAAGGACAGTAAACTGTTACTTTCCCATCATAATGGCAAAAAGTCCACACTAAAACAAACTGTCTCTGTACTTAGGATTTGGTTTTAATCTTACAGCTACCAGCTCTCACTAAATATTATCCGGGAGATGATTCACACAAGCACTTTACTTGTTTTCAAATCCTGTCATTGCCATTTGTACAAGTCATGTACTGTTGTAACTTGCCCAACTGTAAGCCAATATCAGTTGGACGCCCCAGTGACGCAAGATACATGTACATGTGACCTTTGTGTCACCCAACCAACCCCAAGAAGTGAACGAATACATTATATCAAGTAATGTGATTGCTGGATACTCAGAAATAGGTGTGGTGACATGAAAATTTATTCAACAAGATATGGTTTAAGTATTCTCGGATTTATCTTCTTCAAATGTGCATAAACAGGCAACTAATGAAGCTAGAACTACTTGCAAGAGCTACATCAGGATCTCCTTTTCGTATATTTTTTGTGCAACATCACATTAACAGGGTCGTGTAATTAGGACGCCAGCAAACCCCACTTTATACAAAGAAAACCGGGGTTTACAGGGGTATTCATTATTTTTCTTATTTCTACTTCAAGACATAGGTTGTAGGTGCTCGTTAGAACCGCCTCAATAAGGCAGTTCTAACGAGCACCTACAACCTATATTTTAAGCAGAAATAAGAAAAATAATGAATATGTAAATGTAATAAAATCACAGATTTTCAAAAGAAAATTAACCATTTTGGAGATATGCAAGAATGCACTATATCCCACGGATATGTTGTCGTAGTGAGCTCGCCTGAGCCTTGCCTAATGGCATATGCAATAAGTACACTCTTCTCATGAGCTGACTCATTCAGACATTACCCTACAGATTCAGCCATGAAAAGAATGGTGATGAGCAGACAAAACTCGTCAAATTAAAGTCAGTTTTAGACAGCCAAAGGGTTACACAGAATTAGTATGGCGACTGATAAGATAATTGTGCGCCTGAAGATTGACAATATAATGATTTTTTCACAATATTCTGTCACAACTTGTCTTCAATATCAAATGCCTTCACATCTTCATTGTCTGGGCTATTACTTTACCATTAACCTGCCCAGAAAAAAATACATCTGAAAATGTTGTCTGCTTATGACGTCTGCTGAATCTTCTTGCAAACTTTTTAGAAATATTTTTTCATACAGGCAAACAGTGTGGACCCAGATCAGACTGCTCCTAGAGGAGCAGTCTGATCTGGGTCCACACTGTTTGCAAAAAAGACATTTAAGGTTAACAGCAGACTGCAAAGCAGACGGCAAATTGTTGTGATTGACATTTTATGAGTTAACTGTAAATTAAGGAGAGAAGGCTCCAATGGTATGGACACATGAAGTGTTCCAAGGGTGCAGTCAAGACAGCCTTTGACATACAGGTGGATGGAAAAGGTGGGCCTGGGAGGCCCAAGATGACTAATGGAAGCACCTGACAGAAATGGATCACAGATAGTGGACGACTCACATGATAGACATACCTGGAGATCTGGTGTGAGATCTGCCATGCGTGCAGCAAGCCAGCACCAAATGAAATCTTCATCCTTATAGCATGAGTCCATTTCAAAATTTAGGGTGGACAGAATGTGTTATCTTTTGGAAAATGGCAGAACTTTTTGCAAACAGTGTTGGCCCTTCCAAAGAAATGTGCACTGTACTGGTTAACCTCTAATGACTGTATAGGCCTGCTCAGGAAGCGTGGTTGGGTAAACTGACTTTCTAGATATAACCAAAATGGTGTTGAATGAGCCGTCAAACTCCGAACAAACAAACAAACAAAACTCAGTGCTTGCATTTCTCCAAGTAAACAAGCCTGTGCAATGAATATCAGGGTACCGTAATGATCGTCAGTATTGGGACAGACAGGCCTAAGAAAACAGTGCAGACCCAGATCCAACTGCTCCGAGTCTGATCAGGGTCTACACTATTTGCCATTGTGTCTCCACTTTTTGGACTACTTGCTGGATTGCAAAACAAACCTGTTACAATTTTGTTTGTTTGTATTGGAGTTTAACACCCCAGTCAACACTATTTTAGGTCATTTTTGAGCTGGTCAGTTTACCTACCCACACTTTTCCTGGGCAGGCTTATACGTAAGCAGATAATCAGTACAGTGCACATTCTTCCACCAGAAACTGACAACTGCCCTTCTTGAATCAGTGAGAGGGAGAGAATGACTGTAGAAAAGATTTCATGATCAATCTCCATGAAAGAATGTTGCTATCCCCAGCAGGTATCCGGATCACCAGTCAGACGTGCATCCGACTGAGCTACTGAGGCCAGTTGTTACAATTTTAGGAGAATTACACCAAGTCCTCCAGGTGTCTGAATTTTTAGGATTTTTACAGTAAATCCCATATTACAATACCGTCAAGCTCGCAAACACCTTTGGAACCATGAAAATAAGCTCCAGATAGTGGTAGTTTGAACCACTAAAGGTTAATTATAGCAGCAAACTAGAAGGTATAATCTTGTATGCTCTGTCTACTCATTAGAATTGCCTAAAATTGGGCAATTCAAATGAGTACACACAACATACCTTTTTAAGATAAAATAAGAAAAAACCCACTAACTTCTCTGCATGAATTCTGTATCAGAATTTGAAACTTCAATCTTCTCATCACTCATGATAACATCATTGAATTTTGAACATCCATTCTATTAAATCTGGAGTTGAATCAATAAACATCAACAGCATGATGCTGAGCCATCTCATCTGTACCTGCACTGTTTTGCACAGACATCTATACTGGTCTACCGTGTTGAAAGGGTCAATATCACCAGATATTAAGACCACTCAAGTATTAAGAACCCTATTTATTAGTCCAAAATTAGGTCTCAAATTTCTTTCAATTTTGTGGAACTTTTACCTGACCTTGAGACGAAATGTCATATGTCAAGCCCTGTCGTCCCAAATGAAACCAATAGGGTTTAAAAGAATGGAGGGTCCGACTTGCACCACTTTGCCTGGGCATGCTTAGATCTCTAAGCGGTTTACCTGTACTCGTGTGCAGCCGATTTCAGCTCTGCATGGAAACATCATGCAGCATTTATTTCTTCAAGCCCCGATTTGGAAGGGGCGTTAATTTTTATTCTAGTTGTAGGACTCTTTCAAGATTATTTCACATATCAAGCCAACTGCGAATACCAAGATATGTATGAAAACCACAGTAACTGAAGGGAAACCACATCACCTGTTGCAGTGCTTGGCACTCTCACATGTTGCCTAAGCAATGTTCGAACCCACAAGAGGATATCTGCTATTAAGACCAACCCATCAATAAGACCACTTCTGGGCAGTCCTTTAGGTGGTCTTAGTATAGAAATTTTACTGTATTTTCAGCAAGTTATCATAATGTTGTACATTTCTTAATAATTCCATTTCTACATCATTAGGTGAAGCTTGTAGTCGGCCAGTGCGTGGTTACCCTTCTGTCTGTGTATGCCCCGCAAAGTGGTTTAAGTGCTGAAGTCAAGGACTTGTTCTTTGACCAACAGCGTGCTGTGACTGCCAGGATCCCAGGATCCGAACTGATCCCATGCGGAGATTGGAATGGCCACGTAGGCCGTGCAGGCACTGGATACAAGGAAGTGCATGGTGGGATCGGGTATGGTAGACCTGAACCAGATGTTGAGGGTGAGAGGATTCTAGAGTATGCCCTGGCATTTGACCTGCTTCTTGGAAACACATGTTTCAAGAAACGTGACAGTCATCTTATCACATACAAGTCAGGAAGCGCAGCGACGCAGATAGATTTCATCCTTTACCGCAGGACAATGCGCAAACTTGTCACAGATGTGAAAGTGATCCCTGGAGAGGAAGTAGCCCTGCAACATCAGCTACTCATATGCGACATGAGGATTGATGTGCCACCAAAACCCAAGCGCAAGTTCACCCCCAGACTAAAAGTTTGGAAGCTGAAAGAATCTCAGACAAGAAATCATTTCCAGGAGGTTTTCAGCCAGCATGTGAGTGCTTCGGCAGGTGTAGCAGATGCTACCACTGAGGATATATAGAACAGCATCAAGACCGGTCTGCTCAAGACAACTGAAGAGGTGTGTGGCACAACTCGGCCCCACCGCTGGCATCGCGAAACCTGGTGGTGGAATGAGGATGTTAATAAGGTCAATGCAGCCAAGCGGCAAGCCTTTAAAGCTTGGAAGACGGGTAAGGGCACCCGTGCATCATATCTTGCGGCCAAACGCATAGCCAGACGTGCGGTGCGCTCACCAAGAAGCTGAGAAGGAGATCTACAAGAATATTGACCCTAAGTCCTCAGAAGTATACCGCCTTGCTAACCAGATGAGAAGAGAGAATGCCGATGTTGTAGGTGCAACCAGTAAAGAATGATGCAGGGGAGATGTCAATGAGTGAGGACTCAAAGCAGAGGGCCTGGTTAGAACACTACCAAAGGCTACTCAATGTTGAGTTCGAATGGGACCCAGACCACCTGTCTGATGAACCACCAGTGGAAGGGCCACCCGTCCCAATCACTATTGATATGGTTAAGAAGGCTATCTCTCAGATGAAGACTGGCAAAGCATCGGGGCCCTCTGGCATAGTGGTGGAGATGATAAGAGCTGCAGGTGATGCGGGTGCCTCGATGATCCGCGACCTTGCAGCTGCAATCATCCGTGATGGGAAGGTACCCTCTGACTGGGAACAGAGTTTCATTGTCTGTCTCTACAAGGGCAAGGGCGATGCATTGGAACGGGGCAACTACCGTGGTCTCAAGCTGACAGAACAGGTCATGAAAGGCCTGGAGAGGATTGTGGATGGCCTCATTAGGCAGTTGGTGTCCATCGACGATTCCCAGTTTGGCTTCGTCCCAGGAAGAGGCACAACAGATGCAATTTTTGTTGTCCGACAGCTGCAAGAGAAGTATCTGGCGGCCAACAGGAGACTCTACATGGCTTTTGTAGACCTGGAGAAGGCATTTGATCCAGTGCCTCGGAAAGTCATCTGGTGGGCACTAAGAAAACTTGAAGTGGACGAGTGGATTGTGAAACTGGTCCAAGGGATGTACGCTAATGCTCGGAGCCGTGTCCGAGTTGGTGATGGTTACAGTGAAGAATTTGAAGTGAAGGTGGGTGTTCATCAAGGCTCTGTTCTCAGCCCACTGCTTTTCATCATTTTGCTTGAAGCCTTGTCATGCGAGTTCCGCTCTGGAGTCCCCTGGGAGGACCTGTATGCTGATGACCTTGTCATCATAGCTGAATCCCTTGAGGAATGTGTCAGGAGGCTATTAACTTGGAAAGACGCAATTGAGGCGAAAGGGCTGAGAGTGAATGCAGGAAAGACAAAGATCATGATCTGTGGTACAGGTCTGGACCTCTTGCAGAGTACAGGCCAGTTCCCATGCGCTGTATGTCGCACTGGAGTGGGCAGCAACAGTATCTTTTGTAATGGCTGCAAGTTCTGGGTGCACAAGAAATGCAGTGGGCTCAAACGCTTGATAGAGGACCCTGATTACAGGTGTACACGGTGCCAAGGAACTGCACGCCCCTTAGATGGCAGACCACAGAGGGAAGTCCAAGTCGGATCCGACAAGCTGGACGTTGTAGCTTCCTTCTGCTACCTAGGTGATATGCTCTCTGCAGCGGGTGGTTGCGACATTTCAACTACATCACGTGTGAAAACAGCCTGGAAGAAATTCAAGGAGTTGCTACCAGTTCTCTCTTCCCGCCACCTCTCGTTCAAGACACGTGGCCGTGTGTACAGCTCTTGTGTGCGGAGCGCAATGCTCCATGCCAGTGAGACATGGCCATTGACAAAGCCAAACCTCCAACGTCTACAGCGAAATGACAGGGCAATGATCAGACAGATCTGCAATGTCAAGCCACAGGACACTGTCACCATCAGGTCCAGTGAGTTACTTGAGCGTCTTGGCATTGAGGACCTGGACCTCATCCTGAAAGAAAGAAGACTTCGCTGGTATGGACATGTGGAATGCTCCAACGGTGCAGTCAAGACTGCCTGTGACATACAGGTAAGTGGAAAGCGGGGGCCAGGAAGGCCCAAGATGACCTGGAAGCAGCTAACAGAAAGAGATTGCAGAGAATGGAAGCTCTCTGCTATCAGTCCTCATGATAGACTAGCCTGGAGATCTGGTGTAAGATCTGCCATGCGTGCAGCAAGCCAGCTACCTGGAAGGGGGCCCACTTATGTGGACATTGCCCCTGTACCTGCACGTTAATCAAAAATCCGTTGATGATGATGATTATGACCATATGACCGATAAATTCCATGAGCAAGAATCTCAGATCAGTTCACACACACAAGTATATGTGAAGTGACGTCAACATCGTTCGATTAAAGATGCGAAGCAATTGGGAACATAAATAAACGGAATTTAAAGACTCAATAACGTTTTTTTGCTTGGGTTTCTTTTGTAGATGGCAGCTTCTAATTGAGTAATCATTCCGCCATGCTCGTTTGTAAGTTCATTCTTAAGCTTTCGAAAATTCCTATGCCATTCTGGAGACATTTTTTTAATCATTTCGATGACAAGATTGGAATTACAAGGAATTACAATCATGTAATTATCATTTTTGTCGAAAATTTCAAGCAGCAATATTTCAGAGCTGACCCGTAAAAAAGGGGCCTTAGCATTTTCTGATTTATGTTCTTCTATTGTGCACGTGCATTTCCGGTAACTCCTTCGGGGCGAAACTGATTTCGGAATGTAACTCCCAGTACCAAAGTAATTCTTAGTTCCTGACATTTTCTACAATTTGAAACAGGTAAAAAATGAGCAAGAACAATTTTCGGAAGTAAAAGTTTTATTTTTGCTGAACTCGGCAGTAGCAATATTACATGTATGCAACTAGGAAGCCAAAAGTTAACTAACTTCTTGGGTAAAGCTAACTTAGGCCAATTATACATGTCTGCGAGCAGCAAAAGCTTTGGAGAGCCTGCGCGTATGCGCAGGCTGGCCAAAGCCTTTACTGCTCGCCTATGCAATGTTATCTTTTTTTCATGGGCTGACTCTCATTATCTCCAATTATCAGCCTCATCTTTGTCCTAAAATTACGCTTGATTCTCACAAATTGGGGAAAATTACACCATTCCGACCTCTATGTCATAAGTATGCATTTGTTTTGTGGCAATTAGCTGAAATCAATGAAAAGAACAGAAATACAGGTCTTCAGAGACTTGTTCAAGAACAATAAAAAGCATAGTAAATTCTATAAATATCAGTCTTCTTAGTAAAGACTGTCCCCCGGGGAAAGGGCAAGTCAGTAACCGGAAAAACTGAGAATTGAAAACACCACAAGAGCATATAAATGCGTCCCTGATGACTGGGATAGCCATTTGTGTTTAGTTCAGTATTTTTAACCCTTTTTGTACCAAATGGAATCTTCCACCTTATATATAGCAGAAGTCCATTTTGAAATTTAGGGGTGTCAGTTTGTGGTTTCTACAAAATTGATTCCGGAAATGGCTTAACTTTTTGCAAACAGTGTAGGCCCTGATCAGTCCTCTGGGCCTGCACTGTTTGCCAGGCTACCCATTTTGGGGTTTCTGGTACCAAATGGGTTAATGGCCCAATATTGAATTGCCTTCTTAATTTTTGCTCAAGAACAAACATTTTGGGGTACTCATTTGATTTAATATATTTATTTCATTTCAACCTCACATTTACAAACATGTACAATTCATGATCACGAAATCTTTTCTATGGTCATTCTCTCCTTTCCGCTGATTTCTGGCAAAAGAATTTGCACTGTACTGGATAACCGCTTTGGTATAAGCCTGCCCAGGATAAGTCTTGATAGGTAAACTGACCGGCTCAAAAATGACCTAAAATAGAGTTGATTGTGCCGTTATTACTCCAATACAAACAAACAAACAAACAATTCAAGAAGTACACACTGAATTAAGCTTATAGGAAGCTCTAACAAACAAGATTCTTACTGTTCAGCGCATATTCTGTGCCTGTGGGGGCACAAAGTCACTGAACCATGAAATGTAGGTTAAGGTCAAATAAGGATGCTTGCTCCCATGCTGCAAGTTTGTACCAAGAATCATGAATGAATCTATGATAGTTCTTGAGTGAAACTTTAGTTCTTGAGAAATGGACTTGAACATGATGGTAAAAGCTACGGTTGTCCCAATATTTAACAAAGTCAGTAAACCATGAAATGTAGGTCAAGGTCAAATATGAATGCTTGCATTACAGTTGCCAACCTTTGATGCAAGATTGTACCAAGTATCAATAATAAAGCTCTTAAAGTTCTTGGGAGATGGACTTTGAACATGAGGATAAAAACTTGGGTTGTCACAATATTTCGCAAAGTCAGTGAAAAGTGAAATGTAGGTCAAGGTCAAATGGACCCCGTCAAGTGATTTTGGTACTTATCGCCTATGCGAGCAGCGAAGGTTCAGGCGAGCCTGCGCATCCGCGCAGTCTCGCCAAAACCTTCGCTGCTCGCTCATACAAGCAGTGAATCAAGAAGAGCCTTCAGACAGAAAGCCATATCCCTTGCCCCTCTGAATGGCTGGGCATGCGCAGTTAAAATTTGTCATGACGTGTCAAGGTCAAATATGAATGCTTGCATTAACCCTTATCCTGCTGGACATGATAACCCCTACCTTTGCAAAAAAAGTGTAGATCCATATCAGATGCCTTCTAAAAGCTATCTGATCAGGATCATGCAGTTTGTGAATTGAACAAAAACATTATATTGAGTAACTGGATTGGTGGATTATAAGTTACAAATGGGTGTGCATGGACAAACAGATGGATGGCAAACCAGATTCCTATATTGTGCCATGTAGAGCTGGGTATCCCTAGAAAAAATGTATCGCGATATATCACAATACCAGACAGGCGATACGATACAATATTGGGATACTTGCCTTGGACAGATTTCTGTTTTTCCAAGAACAATAAAAAGCACCCCTTCTACTGTCAGACGAAAAAATATTTTGGCTTAAATATACTAAAAGTAAATATTAGCCTTTCAGTCTTTGCCCTATCTGCTGTAAATCTTATCATGCAAGGTATTTCTAAACCTCCTGCTATCACAGAGTGTGTGTGCTGGCCACTTGGTACTTTACATGTCATGATTCCACCATATTCTTATGGAAAACTAGTTACACTACAGCGTGTAATGGGTTAATTTTAACCCTTATCATGCTGAATATTCAGTTTAGCCACACCCATTTCTGATTTTGAACCAATCAGATTACTTGATGTAATTTATTCCTACAAATTCATAAACTGAATGTCAAACAGTGTAGATCCTGATCAGATGGCTTCTTCAGAAGCCATCTGATCTGGATCTACACTGTTTGCAAAGATAGGGATTGTCGTGAACAGCAAGATAAGAATTAAACTCTCAGTTCTGGTAAGACTTTTGTCTCTAATAAGCACCTCCTCTTTTTCTAACTTTTTATGCCTAGGTTGGTAAATGGGAGGAATATGGTAGGTGTTTGTTTGTTTGTTTGTTTGTTTGTTTGATGTAAGGTCAACACTGTATAGGTCATTTTGGAGACGTTGCTTCCAATTTTGTGGGACTTTTACCCAACATTGAGATGAAATGACATCTCATGCCCTGTCGCCAAAAGAAACCAATAGGGTTTATATGCATGTGCAGACCAAATCGCACCGCTTTATCTGGGCAGGCTTAGATTCTCTAAGTGGTTTACCAGTTCTCATGTGCAGTCGGTTTCAGCTCTGTTGGAAGCATCATGCAGCCAATCTATTTCTTCAAGCCCCGATAGGCGGGGGTGCTTGATGGTTGGGATTCTTTGGACGGATTGGAAACTTGACAACTAATTGGCTATATGCAGTTTGTAATACTGAAGCACACTGACTGGACACCACATTCTGCAGCATCTGATCTGGGCCTTCATTGTTTCCCGGTCTCACATTTACGGGTTTCCCCACATAAAATGTGTATAGAAGAGGGCCATGATGGCCAAGATGGCCCTTGATCACTCACCTGATTTCACATAGCTTTGAAAAGTCATGTGGAGAACTGGCAGACATTTTTTTTCATTGGAGCAGAACTGTTTTAGCTCTTTTGATTGAGTGTCATCTCAGCCACATTCCAATGAAGTTTGAATGAAATTGGCTCAGGGGTATATAGATAGAGTTGTTGTTTAACCCTTACCCTGCTGAATATTTAAAATTAGCCACTCCCATTCCTGACCAACAGCCAATCAGATTACATGATGTAAGATTTTCCTTCAAATTTACAAACTGCATGACAAACAGTGCAGATCCAGATCAGATGGCTTCTGAAGAAGCCATCTGATCTGTATCTACACTGTTTGGAAAGATAGGGGTTGTCAGGAACAGCAGGATAAGGGTTATAGAATTTTCTATTTTTAGCTCTGGAGGACATCCTATACTTGAGCTTCTGTCAAATAACTATTTTGGAAGGATGCCACCTTGGCAACATTCCTGTGAAGTTCGAATCAAACTGACCCAAGGGTTCAGGAGAAATTTGCATTTAAAGAAATTGCTGATATTTTTCAATTTCTAGCTCTGCTGGCCATTTTGCTCATCGAAGCGGAACTGTTTTAGCTCTTTTGGTAGAAGGTCACCACAACATTCCTATGAAGTTTGAATGAAACTGTTTGGGGGGTATAGAGGAGTTGTCTTTTGAAAAAAAATCTATATTTAGATCTGACAGCAATCTCATTCATCGGAGTGGAACAATTTCAGATACATTTGGTAGGCAGTCGCCTAGAAAATATTCCTGTGAAGTTAAAGTTTAATTTGTCCAAAGGTTTAGGAGGAGTTACAGGTAGCATTTTAAGCAAATTATTGATGGTTTTCTATTTTTAGCTCTGGCAGCCATCTTCTCATAGGAGCGAAAAAGTTTTAGCTAGTTTGTTAAAGATTCACCTAAGCAACATTCCTATGAAGTTTAAATAAATTGGACCAGGGGCTTACATGTAGGTGGAGTAGTCGTTTAAAGATTTTTCTATTTTCAGCTCTGGTGGCCATCTTGTTCATCGGAGTGGAACAATTTTAGCTCATTTGGAAGAGGGTCATCTAAAAATTATTCCTATGAAGTTTGAATCAAATTTGTCAAGGAGGAGTAGTACATGGGGAGAAGTCATTTAAAGCTTTTACTATTTTCAGCTCTGGTGGCCATCTTGTTCAGCAGAGCCGAAAGATTTTAGCTATTACTAGACAACATTCCTGTGAAGTTTAAATGAAATTGGCCCATGGGCTTAATTAGGAGGAGTTAGCATTTTAAGCAAATTGTTGTTGTTTTTCTATTTTTAGCTCCGGCAGCCATCTTGTTCATCAGAGCAGAACGATTTTATCTATTTTGGTAGAGGGCCGCCTAAGCAACATTCATATCAAGGTTAAATGAAATTGGCCTATGGGTATGGGAGGAGTAGTCATTTAAAGATTTTTCTATTTTTAGCTCTGGTGGCCATCTTGTTCATCGGAGCAAAACGATTTTAGCTATTTCGGTAGACAGTCATCTTGGCAACATTCCAATGAAGTTTAACTGAAATTGGTCCAAGCATTTAGGAGTTAGCATTTTAGGCAAATTGTTGACATTTTTTCTATTTTTTGCACTCAAATTGTTGATGATTTTCTATTTTTAGCACTGGCAGCCAGATTGTTCATCAGAATAGAACGATTTTAGCTATTTTGGTAGATGGTCACTCAACCAACATCCCTATGAAGTTTGAATAAAACTGGCCAAGGGGTATGGCAGGAGTAGTCCTTTACAGATTTTTCTATTTTTAGCTCTGGTGGCCATCTTGTTCATCGGGGCAAAACAATTTTAGCTATTTTGGTAGACAGTCATCTAGGCAACATTCCAATGAAGTTTAACTGAAATTGGTCCAAGCATTTAGGAGTTAACATTTTAGGCAAATTGTTGACATTTTTTCTATTTTTCGCACTCAAATTGTTGATGTTTTTCGATTTTTAGCACTGGCAACCAGATTGTTCATCGGAGCAGATGGTCACCCAACCAACATTCCTATGAAGTTTGAATAAATTTGGCCCAGGGGTATGGCAGGAGTAGTCCTTTAAAGATTTTTCTATTTTTAGCTCTGGTGGCCATCTTGTTCATCAGAGCGGAACAATTTTAGCTATTTTGCAAGAGAGCAACCTAGGCAACATTCCTGTGAAATTTAAATAAAATCGGCCCAAGGGTTTGGGAGTAGTCCTTTAAAGCAAATTGTTGATGCAGGACGCCGGACAAAAGACCAGGGAAGATGCACAATGGATGATCGCAATAGCTCACCAGAGCACTTCTTGCTCAGGTGAGCTAATAAAATTCATTGTGTTTTATTTTCTTTTGTACCTTACATTTTTCATGATGTTTCTGGAAATCTCACTTTTTTCTAATAAATATCCTGCATCAAGGATCTATATTCATAGATCAGCTGACTAGATGGAAATGTGAAACAATTAATTAGTAATGTTGCGAATTTCTACAGATTTATAGCATACAGACATGAAAAATATCAATTGTCTCAAACACATTTTCAAACATAACAGTATTTTATTTGAGGCCCTGTCACAAGAAGCTGTTTTGAAAAAGAATGGTAAACAAAAACTGCAATGTAAAACCTGCCTACCCATCCATGCAGTCTGATAAGAGTATTCACTGTAAGCATGAGGATTATAATTATTTACGTGAACCTAATTGTCTGTCTATCAATAAAGGATGGTACCTGCCATCATTCCCCGCCCCCTGCCCATCAGGGCTTGAAGAAATAGTTGGGCTGCATAATGCTTCCATGCAGAGCTGAATCCACCGCACACGAGTACTAGCAAACCGCTTAGAGGATCTAAGCCTACCCAGGCCCATGCTTATAAACCCTATTGGCTTCATTGGGCAACAGGGCTTGAGATGTCAATTCATCTCAATGTTGGGCAAAAGTCCCAAAAAATTGGAAGCAAAGTCTCCAAAATGACCTATACAGTGTTGACGGAGACGTTAAACCTCAAAACAAACAAACAAACAAACAAGCAATGCTATAATCATACAAACAAGACCTGGAAACTCCTATTTAGTGCATGGTCAGGTGAACCTGTATGCTCCTTATGCCGACTTTTGACATGTGATGTTCAACCAAACATGTCCATAATTTGGCATAGGGAGCATATATTTCAATACACTGTAACATGCAAGCAAATATCCCTCTTCACCAAAAAAGCATAATAATTGTCTGTTTGTTTGGAGTTTTACAGCCCAGTCAACACTATTTAGGCTATATTCAGCAAACAAACATGTCCAAAACTGGCATAAAAAGCATAATTTATATTTTAAACACGCTATAACATGCCAGCAATTTGTCCCTCTTCACCAAAAAGCATAATAATTGTCTGTTTGTTTGGAGTTTTACAGCCCCAGCAACATTATTTAGGCTATATTGAGCAACCAAACATGTCCAAAACTGGCATAAAAAGCATATATTTTTAATACGCTATAACATGCAAGCAAATATCCCTCTTCACCAAAAAAGCATAATAATTGTCTGTTTGTTTGGAGTTTTACAGCCCAGTCAACACTATTTAGGCTATATTGAGCAAACAAACATGTCCAAAACTGGCATAAAAAGCATATATTTTAAACACGCTATAACATGCCAGCAATTTGTCCCTCTTCACCAAAAAAGCATGATAATGGTCTGTTGGTTTGGAGTTTTACGGTCAAGTCAACACTATTTAGGTCATACCGAGCTGGTCAGTTTACCTAATCACACTTTTCCTGGGCAGGCTAGAAGCCTCCGTGGTCGAGTGGTTACTCTACTCGCCTTGTAAACCAGGGGTCGCAGGTTCGATCCCGGGCTTCTCCAGACTTTCAGATGAGTCTTTAAACCGAGGTCCCATCTTCATATGACCTTAGCTGTTGGTGGGACGTAAAACTGAAAGGCTCACTCACTCCTGGGCAGGCTATACTGTAAGTAAACGGTTAACCACTGTATAGTGTACATTCTTTGACCAGAAACTGACAGAGTTCTGCCCTTCTTGAATCAGTGGAAGGGAGAAAATGACTGTCGAAAAGATCTCATGATCAATCTCCACAAAAGAATATCGCTGACATTGGCAGGCAATGAACCTGTGGCCTCCTGATTACCAGTCTGACACGCTTCTAACTGAGCTACCGTGACCAGCACCATAGTAAATGATATATTAACCCTTTTTGTACCAAATGGAATCTTCCTCCTTGTATATAGCAGGAGTCCATTTCAAAATTTTGGGGTGTCAGGTTTTATTCAAACTTTATTTGGAAAATGTAAGAAGTGAATGGCTGACGATTCGTGCCAGTTTGGAAAATGTATGAACTTTTTGCAAAAAGTGTAGGCCTTGATCAGACGCCGCGTTCTGCGGCGTCTGATCTGGGCCTGCACTGTTTGCCAATTACCCATTTTGGTGTTTCCGGTATAAAATGGGTTAATGTGATCTTGTAGCTCTCGCTGTTTCAACTACAACAGAATGCAAAATCTTGCACGCTAAACTTCTTGCCAAAGTATTACTGTAAAATTCTAAAAACTTTGGACACCTTCAGGACTTCCTTTAGTTCTCCTAAAATTCTAACAAAATTTGTTTCATGATCAAGCTGAGTCCAAAAAGGTGCAGACTGACTGGCAAACAGTGTAGATCCTGATCAGAAGAGCAGTCTGATCTGGGTCTTCACTGTTTGCTTAGGCGTATATGTCCCAATACTTTGGATCATTACGGTACTATATGCTTATTAGAACAAGAGCGCTAATTACAGCAAATACAGTATACCATCACTGGTCAAGTAAGCCCCAAAACTAAAGATAACACACCCATGCACTAAAATGGTGTCTATCTTATGGTCAGATATGGATGCTTGAATTGAAGTTGCTGATCAATGCAAGCTTATAGTTCTGGAGAAATGGAGGCTTACATTATGGTGAAAGTAAGGGTGGTCGCAATAATTCACAAAGTCAGTGATCCATGAAATGTAGGTCAAGGTCAAACATGGATACCTGCATAAGAGTTGTCACTCCTAGATGCAAGCTTGTACCAAGTATCATCATACTGACAGTTCTCGAGAAATGAACTCTTACATAAAGGGTGACAGTTAGGGTGGTCGCAATAATTCGGGAAGTCAGTGAACCATGAAATATAGGTCAAGGTCAGATATGGATGCTTGTATTGAAGTTGCTATTCCTAGATGCAAGCTTGTACCAAGCATCATCAATGAAGTACTTTTAGTTCTCAAGAAATGAACTCTTACATAAAGGGTGACAGTTAGGGTGGTCGCAATAATTCAGGAAGTCAGTGAACCATGAAATATAGGTCAAGGTCAGATATGGATGCTTGTATTGAAGTTGCTATTCCTAGATGCAAGCTTGTACCAAGTATCATCAATGAAGTACTAATAGTTCTCAAGAAATGAACTATTACATAAAGGGTGAAAGTTAGGGTGGTCGCAATAATTCATGAAGTTAGTAAACCATGAAATATAGATCAAGGTCAGATATGGACGCTTGTATTGAAGTTGCTATTCCTAGATGCAAGCTTGTACCAAGCATCATCAATGAAGTACTTTTAGTTCTCAAGAAATGAACTCTTACATAAAGGGTGACAGTTAGGGTGGTCGCAATAATTCGGGAAGTCAGTGAACCATGAAATATAGGTCAAGGTCAGATATGGATGCTTGTATTGAAGTTGCTATTCCTAGATGCAAGCTTGTACCAAGTATCATCAATGAAGTACTAATAGTTCTCAAGAAATGAACTATTACATAAAGGGTGAAAGTTAGGGTGGTCGCAATAATTCATGAAGTTAGTAAACCATGAAATATAGGTCAAGGTCAGATATGGACGCTTGTATTGAAGTTGCTATTCCTAGATGCAAGCTTGTACCAAGCATCATCAATGAAGTACTTTTAGTTCTCGAGAAATGAACTCTTACATAAAGGGTGAAAGTTAGGGTGGTCGCAATAATTCGGGAAGTCAGTGAACCATGATATATAGGTCAAGGTCAGATATGGATGCTTGTATTGAAGTTGCTATTCCTAGATGCAAGCTTGTACCAAGTATCATCAATGAAGTACTAATAGTTCTCGAGAAATGAACTCTTACATAAAGGGTGAAAGTTAGGGTGGTCGCAATAATTCGGGGTCAGTGAACCATGAAATATAAGTCAAGGTCAGATATGGATGCTTGTATTGAAGTTGCTATTCCTAGATGCAAGCTTGTACCAAGTATCATCAATGAAGTACTAATAGTTCTCGGGAAATGAACTCTTACATAAAGGGTGACAGTTAGGGTGGTCGCAATAATTCGGGAAGTCAGTGAAGCATGAAATATTGGTCAAGGTCAGATATGGATGCTTGTATTGAAGTTGCTATTCCTAGATGCAAGCTTGTACCAAGTATCATCAATGAAGTACTAATAGTTCTCGAGAAATGAACTCTTACATAAAGGGTGAAAGTTAGGGTGGTCGCAATAATTCACGAAGTCAGTGAACCATGAAATATAGGTCAAGGTCAGATATGAATGCTTGTATTGAAGTTGCTATTCCTAGATGCAAGTTTGTACCAAGTATCATTAATGAAGTACTTACAGTTCTCGAGAAATGAACTCTTACATTAGGGTGAAAGTTTGGGTGGTCGCAAATGTTGACGGCTTGACGAACAGACGGAAAATTCGACTCCTATATCGCACAATGCTTAAAGCAGGTGCGACAAAAAATGGAAACAACAATATTCAAAGGGGTATGAATAAGAAAGTCTGATTTCACAAAACCATGAGAAGTTTCTCCGCATGGGCCATTAGAGCAGCAGCAAACCTGTCTTTTAGGCCCTCTGAACTGCGAAAGAAGATGGAGATCAGCTTGTGTGCCTCTACAGGCTGGCTAGTATATGCCCAGACCAGGCTCAATGAGGGGCGAGTTGTTCAAAACTAACAAACGTCGTAAGTCAACAAATCGTTACAACTTTGATTATTAAATATGGCAAATATACTAATATTTTTGAAGAAGAAATGTGAGGAGCTTTTGCATTTGCAAAAGCTGCTCACATTTTTTCAGCAAAAATTACAAAATTTGGGATATTGAACTTGCTAAAACAGTTAACAATTTGACCACTAACGAGCTCGTTAAGCTAACAAGACTTTGAACAACTGGCCCCAAACCTTCTTACTGACACCAAAAGCCCTTATCAGACTTTCTGGATGTGCAGGCTGATCTGAGCCACAGTTGGTCAAACAGCTGCAAATAAGCGATGTTTCAAAGTACTGTTGGTTGAGTGATGTTTCTGTTTGCAATATTACCCATTTTGTACTGAATGGAAACTTCCACCTCATATTTAGAACAAGTACATTAATTTTGAAAATTTAGGGGTGTCAGATTGTGTTTTCTTCAAAATTCATTTGGAAAATGACTGAAAGTTTTTGCAAACATTGTAGGCCCTGATCAGATACTGCATTCTGTGACGTCTGATCTGGGCCTGCACCCCGGGGCCTGCACTGAAAATTGCCAATTTCTGGTACAAAATGAGACCATTAATGAGTTTTTGAATAGACTCAATGTAAGGATAAAACTATCTGGTATTGAGTTTCAATTAATCCAGTTTTGCTGAGATGGTTTCCAATGCTCCATCATCCTAAGCACATGTATTGAGACAGACAGGCCTAATCAAACTGCAGAATCACATCAGACTGCTCCTGAAAGAGCAGTATGATCAGAGTCTACACTGTTTGCCATTTCATCTGAGCTTTTTGGACTCCTTGCTGGATCGTGAAATAAATTTGTTAATATTTTAGGAGAATTACTGCAAGTCCGCAAGTTGTTCCAATTTTTAGCCTAAAACAAAGGGGAATAACAAGGGCAGTTCAAGAATATTTTTTCCATAAAAATATGTGTTGTGGGAACCCCCCAAAGCAATTCTAACTACTACTCAAAATGGGAAAGTTTAAAGAGGATTTAGGGAAACTGGATAATCATTTTCACAATTCAATACTTGCTTTACTTGATACTCACTTTTATCATACATTTAGTATAAACTACCTAGTTTTTGAATATGAGATACGAACGTGACACCAATGCACGTATCATGCTTGCACATGCTGTCATATCGCATGGGCTTTATCATACCCCAAAAATCCATATCACAACCCTTTATCACACCCCTAAGCCTTTATCATACCTCTGACATCACCCTATTCGGAACACGCGGCGTTCTTCCTTTTGCGGCATTTCGCATTTGTTGTTCAGGACGCCATTTGCAATTTGCAATATTTTCGTCTGTTCGAACTGTTTGGAAAAAAAAAAAACATGGCATGGCGCAGCGAATATGAGAGGAAAATGGGTGAAAGAACGATACAGGGGATTGCTGACAGACTTTTGGATCTGGATAATATTATCGAGCAAAGAAATTCTAGTGATTCGGTAAACAATGGAAACGTGAATGCAGCGACGAACAATGTCAGCGAGATTGACACAGCTGAATTTGTTAAAAGTGAAATGTATGATAAATAGATTATGATATGGCATTTTCATATCATACCCCATATCAGCCCTTGACCCATATCAGCCCTCGGGCCTTCGGCCTAGGGCTGATATGGGGTATGATATGAGAAATGCCATAATATTATGGTAATCTCTATTTATCAACTTGAGACTTGTTTTTCATTATTTGATACTGAGAGTATGTTGAGCATAAAGAATGGAAACTTAGCATTCTGAAACAATAGTGAACAAACGCATTTCTTTCTACCCTTAAAATACGAGCTTATTACCTCCTAAACCTAAGACTTCTTTAAACTTAAACTAGGTATTCAAGAATTTCATAAGAAGTTAGTTTTGGCTCCAGCAGATAAGGCTACTAACACGTCTAACAGTGTTATCGTTGTTTGACTGCTCCACTATGATAACACTCTTCAGCAAGGGCTTGGTGGTACTAAGACCTATGAACTGCAGCCTTTGGCTGTAGAGAGGGCTGTAGTTGATGACCACGTTTGTCATTCAGCCACCAAGTTTGCTGTACATGTATGTGTTACAGAAGGCCAAGACAAGCGTTATACTCCATGAAAGACCATACAAAGCACAGTTTATTGCAAATACAAGCTCTTGAACCACCACAGAACTTTCTAAATTATTAACTTTATGTTTTACTGCCATCAAAAAACGTGATTAAATACTGGGCACAAAGTCTTTGAAAAATCAGGGGGAAATCCGTTTTGGTCTATAAAAAATTCTAATGGAGTTTTAAATAAAATGAAGTCCAGATGTTTTCGGGCTTCAAGTCGGTCTACTTATGATTTTTTCCACCCTTTACACTGCACTTCCTCAAAATCTTATAAAAGAAAAACTTAATGGTTTAACTGAATGGACATTTCATAGGGAAGATTCCCTCTATCTTGCATGTAATGTAAAAATTGCTGTTTCCACTTCTGAAGAACATTATTATACTTATGGTGTGTGAAGCTCTCACTTTTCTAGTGGGTATTCCTATGCGTTATAATTGCGCACGCCTTGTGCCTGATCTGATTTTATTTTGTTATGAAAGCCACTTCCCTTTAGCTCAACTTCTAGATATTTGGATGATAATTAGATATTGACAATACCTATTTCTATGGTTTGATCAGTCAAATTTATGCCCCCTCCCGAACTTCAGTTAAATTAAGCAAATTCTTCTGATACAGAGGCCCCGTTTTTGGATTTACATCTATCTATTGTAGACAGGTTTGTTTCCTGCAAAATTTATGATAAATCTGATGATTTTGATTTTGAGATTGCAAATTTTCCTTTCTTGGATGGTGATGTTCCTCTTGCGGCATCCTATGGGGTTTATATTTTACAATTAATTTGATTTGCCAGAGTGTCCAGTCATCTAACTGACTTCAACACTCGTAATAAATTGTAAACTGCTAAACTGCTTAATCAGGGTTATTGGAATCATAAATTCTGCAAAGCCTTTTCTAAATTTTATAGATGTCATTCCAATTCAATTTCAAAATTCAATGTTGGACTTAAATCTGTTCTGCAACAAGGTATAGGAGCCCGAATATTATGGAGACTTAGTATATTAATTTAGAAAAATATATATGTGCAATGATTTCAGCACCCAATTTCGTAAAATCATTCTTTGATTTAAAAAGATTGGGTACAACATAAATTATACGACAGACTGCATGCATGATAGTTAACCCCAATCACGGTTGATAACTTTGTTTCCCTCTTTAATTGCACGCCGGTGGGTCAGGCCTCAGATTCTATGATGGCTCCAGCGTAAATGCTTACTTATGTGATGTTGGTTGGTACCTGATGCCCTGTCTCTAGTTGGGCCCATCAGAGTATAACTTTTGGTTTTCTTTTGCTCCAGAATTTCAGTGGTTTGTTGCTGTTGAGTCCTCACTGTTGTTTCATCTCTGTGGTTGTTTGATTTTTGTGTTCTCGGAGATGTTGAACGGCGGCTCTTCTGTCACGGTTAATTTTTGTTATCATTGGTCTTTAAGTGTGTGTGTCGCTTATATGTTTTTGTTGTTTTGGATAGCCAGTTGGCCATTTTGTGGGAAAGTAACTGTCTCTTTGGCTTTCCGCTACTGATGTTTCCATTAGGGTCTGGTTGTTTAATGTTTGTGTTTCTTTTCCTTTGGTGTCTCTGATGGACGCTGTGGGTTAATTGTATCAATTCCTGATCATTGCCTTCACTGCTATTTTGGTTTTTGTTACTTGAAACTTGTTCCTTGAAACTCAAGATGTGCTGTTTTGCAATGACTAAATTCTGTTCCATCAAGCGTGCAAAGTAGGTCTAGGTCAGTACAGGCCGACAGCAGTGGAAGGGTGCAACATGGCGGATGTTTGTTTGTTTGTATTGGAGTTTAACGGCCCAGTCAACACTATTTTAGGTCATTTCATGGTGGATGTGTGCACAACCTTAACCCATTTAGTGCCAGAAACCCCAAAACGTGTACCCTGGCAAACAGTGCAGGCCCAGATCAGACGCCGCAGAACGCAGCTTCTGATCCGGGCCTACACTGTTTGCAAAAGGTTAAGCCATTTTCCAAATAAAATTTGAAGAAAACACAACCTGACACCCCTAAATTTTTAAATGAACTCCTGCTCTATATATAAGGAGGAAGATTCCATTTGGTACTAAAAGGGTTAAATTAGCAAAGAGGCTTTGGTATTTCAGAAATGAAGCTTTACCCACAGACTTAACTCTTATCATGCTGTTCAGGACAGCCCCTATCTTTGGAAACAGTGTAGATCCAGATCAGATGGCCTCTGAAGAAGCCATCTGATCAGGATCTACACTGTTTGACATTCAATTTATGAATTCGTAGGAATAAATTACATCAGTAATCTGATTGGTTCAAAGACAGAAATGGGGGTAGCTAATCTGAATATTCAGCAAGAGAAGGGTTAATACTGTTCACAGGTAATGTAGGTAAAGGTCAGTAATGGTTGATGTATTGGGCATGATCCATCAATGGCATACGTGCTATAAACTGCTGTAATGAGCCAAAGTATTGGGACAAGTAGGCCTTAGCAAACAGTGCAGACCCTGATCAGACTGCTCCTCAAGGAGCAATCTGATCAGGGTCTACACTGTTTGCCTTTCTGGACTCCATGCTGGATCTATAAACAAAGTTGTTAAAATTTTAGGAGACTTACAGCAAGTCCTTAAGGTATCATGATTTTTAGTTTTTTTTACGCTTTTATCTGAGCTAAACAAACGCAAATTATCAGTTAATTCCACTTTTTGCAGCTATGTAATTTGATACTCACTGTTAATTATTTAATACTTTTCAAATCTAGATACTTCTAATTTCTCTGTATCTTGATACTGGCTTATCAAAACTCGATCATTAACCTTAAACGGCAAATCACAACATCTGCAGACACCATTTTCAAATAGATCACTGACCACGTCAGAAAGGGCCCCACATAAAGCTGTCAAAGAGGCATGGTCTAAGTCTAAACATATAGCTAACAAGGCATCGCAGGCAATACAAATCTCCTCGCACAAGACAACACAAAAACAACCACAGTGATCTTGACCTTGAGCCTAGCCTAGCATTTGTGTGAAGTTATATTAAAATCCATCAATAAATGCTGGCGCTAGAGTGATGATAAAGTTTCTCTAAAAATAGCCACAGAGACTTTGACCTTGAGCCTAGGACCCTGAAAGTTGAACTTGCTCGAGATATTATCAAATGCAACATATTAAAATACGTCAATTAATGTAGGCGTAACAGTGATAAAGAAGTTTTTCTAAAAACAACCACAGTGACCTTGACCTTGAGGCCAGGACCCTGAAAGTCGAAATGGCTTGATATATTATCATATGCAACATTTGTGTGAAGTTATATTAAAATCCACCAATAAATGTAGGCACTAGAGCGATGACAATGTTTTCTTAAAAATAGCCACAGTGACCTTGACCTTGAGCCCAAGATCATTAAAGTAGGATTCGCTCCAGATATTAGCATACGAAACATTTGTGTGAAGTTATATTAAAATCCATCAATAAATCTAGGTACTAGAGCGATGACAATATTTTCTAAAAATAGCCACAGTGACCTTGAATTTAAGCCTAGGACACTTAAAGTCGGACTTGCTGGAGATATTATCATATATGCAACATTTGTGTGAAATTAAATTAAAATCCATCAATAAATGTAGGTCATGAGTAATGACAAAAGTTTTTCTAAAACTAGCCAAAGTGACCTTAACCTTGAGCCCCCTACCCTGAAAGTCAAACTCATTTGAGTTATCATAGTACCCAATATTTGTGTGAAGTTATATTAAAATCCATTAATAAATGTAGGTGGTAGAGTGATGACAAAAGTTTCCTAAAAATAGCCACAGTGACCTTGACCTTGAGCCCTGGACCCTGAAATGTCATATTATAATATTGCTTGAGATATTATCATACCCAAAATCCATCAATATGTAGGAGCTATGACTGAGGTTAATGTTTTCTAAAACATAGCCACAGTGACCTTGACCTTGAGGGCCAGACCATGAAAGTCTAACCCGCTCTAGATATCATCATACCCAACGTATGTGTGATGTATTATCAAAATCCATCAATAAATGTAGAAGCTATGACCTGGTTAAGTTTTTTGTTACTGAAGATTACTATAGGGCACCCACACTACCATGTGGGGACCTAATAAAGCTTGACATTTCATGTGAATCATATGCTCTAAAAACAAGAGGGCCATGATGGCCCTGGATCGCTCAACTGATCCATAGAGTAACAAGTGGGTCCCGGGGAGGGCCATTATTGACCCAAGGGCTATAATGTTTAGGGAGGTCTAAAAAGGTGAAGCTTCATACCAAATACATGTATCAACAAAGGCTATAATTTGAACAATCTTGGCAAAGGTCCACTAGATGAAGCTACACACTAAATATCAAAGACATGGGCCTTGCAGTTTCAGTGAAGAAGATTTTTTAAAGATAAGATATTCCCCCAGAGCGGGGGCATTTTTGGCCTTAGGGATATAATTTAAATATCAAAGACCAGTGGGCCTCGCTGTTTCAGAGAAGAAGATTTTCAAAGATTATCTCTATATAAATCTATGTAAAACCAAAGGGCCCCAGGGCGGAGGCATCTGTGGCCCGAGGGCTATAATTTGAACAATCTTGGTAGAGGTCCAATAGATGAAGCTCCATACCAAATATCAAAGACATGGGCCTTGCAGTTTCAGAGAAGAAGATTTTTAAAGATTTCCCTATATAAGTCTATGTAAAACCAAAGGGTCTCGGGGCGGGGCATTTTTGGCCCCAGGGATATAATTTGAACAATCTTGATAGCAGTCCACTAGATGAAATTTCACACCAAATATCAAAGACCTAGGCCTTGTGGTTTCAGAGAAGATTTTTAAAGATTTTCCCAATATAAGTCTATGTAAAACCAAAGGGCCCCGAGGCGGGGGCATTTTTGGTCTCAGGGCTATAATTTGAATGATCTTGGTAGAGGTCCTCTAGAAGAAGCTTCATACCAAATATCAAAGACCTAGGTCTTGTGGTTTCAGAGAAGAAAATTTTTCAAGATTTTCCCTATATAAGCCTATGTAAAACCAAAAGGCCCCGGGGCGGAGGCATTTTTGGCCCCAGCACTATAATTTGAACAATCTTGGTAGGGGTCCACTAGATGAAGCTGCATACCAAATATCAAAGACCTGGGCCTTGTGGTGTCAGAGAAGTAGATTTTTAAAGATTTTCCCTATATATTTCTATGTAAAACCGAAGGGACCCGGGGCAGAGGCATTTTTGGCCCCAGCCCTATAATTTGAACAATCTTGGTAGGGGTCTACTAGATGACGCTCAACACCAAATAGCAAAGATCTGGGCCTTGTGGTTTCAGAGAAGAGATTTTTAAAGATTTTCCCTATATAAGCCCATGTAAAACCAAAGGGCCCCAGGGCAAAGGCATTTTTGGCCCCAGCACTATAATTTGAACAATCTTGGTAGGGGTCCCCTACATAAAGCTTCATACCAAATATCCAGTGATTTTTTTACAAATTTTCAACTATGCGTCCTGGGACTCGCTCAACCAAAAAACTGTGCGTCCCAAATCTGAAAGTATGAGTCCCAATATTTGGAGGGAAAAAAAGGAAGTACAAAAAAGATCGGTTCAGTATAAAATGCCATTATTCATAGTTAAAAATAATGCGGTCTAGTATCTATTATTTGCAATGAACAGAATCAATCATCAACTTGTGTTGTTTACAAGCCCAAAGAAATCCTGCTAAAGTGTACGTTTTTTAGTCTATTTTCCGTAATGTTTTCTACTTTCGTTTTCGATAAATGCGCACCGCAACATGTGCGTGAAATTTACTTCATGCACAATGGAGATAATATTCCGAACCATTATCGACAAACTTTTCCTCCCCTGATTGAGACACCAGCTATCTAGGTTCAGGGGCTTACAAATCCATTACCCGGCCGCACACGTCCGAAATCGCGCCGGGCAGGTGCACATTGACCTTAGGACGCCCGGTCGGGCAAGTGCAAAAAAAAAATCGTCTACAGCTGTCAGTCTTTTGAGTCCTTAAATACAGTAAAACTAGAGTAAGTAAATCACAATAATTGTGCTGCACTGTCCTGCTTTGTCGACAATTCAGAGACAAACCGTCTGTGTATTTATAACAGTTCAATTATGACACAATTGTTAATCCCTGTCATATAATTGCCAAGTAAACATGATTGCCCTGCGGTGCGTGTCTTTCATTTCTGGCGATAAGCCAACTTGAACGAGGTGTGAAAATATGGTCAAGTTATGTCTCTAATTTGCGTTTATTCCCCAATCATAAAATTTAATCCACAATCAATGTGAAAATGATTTACTCGCACCTCAGACAATTAGCTACATTTAACGGTAGATGTATGCATTATAAAAACGGATCGTGAATGGTTATGTTTTGGCGCCAAATAGCAGACACTCGGCTTGGCGGGAAAAGTCGAACGCTGTTGTTGGAGCTGCTGGGGATAATTCGGGGGCTGTGCAAAGCGCTGTTTTCTATCCACCTCCATTCACAGCCGTTTAGCTATCGAGAAAATATTTTTGTACCGGTTCCAACAATTTTTTTAAGAACGGGATACAGCCCATTAACATAAAACAATGGCATTAAACACGTGCGGGGTTGCTGGCATCGGATGACGTCATTTGACACATTTACCGATCACATGCAGAAAAATGGTAGAGTTGGTTTGTGGGCGGCGATTTGGATGGCGGAAAACTTTGATGTTCGCATTGAACTTGCTTGTGTGAAAGTTTGGGCTCATTTTGGATGGAGGGGATTCTCGTCTTGTGGTTGGATCATTAAATTGTACCTGTATCTATTTTTCGGTGACTCGTTGGGCAGTTGAAGGTTCGGTAAAAGTGCAGTATTTTATCACTTCTGCTGATATTTACAGCAGTGAAAACGAAAGTTGGATTTTTCGCCCATGAAAAATTTGCGTCCGATGGACGCACATATTTTATGATCGTGCGTCCTCAGTCCTATTTGTGTGTCCTGGACGCAGGACGCAGGGGTAAAAAAATCACTGAATATCACAGACCTGGGCCTTGTGGTTTCAGAGAAGAAGATTTTTTAAGTTTTTGGTGCAAAAAATCTATTTTTGGCTCCTGTGACCTAGATGTGCAACGGACCGAAACCATTTGAACAACTGTGAAAGGGGACCACCTAAGGATCATTCCTGTGAAGTTTGGTCAAAATCTGATCTGTTTTTAGGAGGAGATGTCATTTGAAGAAATTGTTTACGCACAGATGAATGCACGCAAGGACGACTGACAAAAAGTGATCCCAAAAGCTCACCTCGTCACTATGTGACAGTGAGCTAATAATAGAAGTATCCTTGTTAGTCAATAATTCATCTGAAGACATTCTGAAATTCTTTACAAACTCCGATAACTAACACCTTCGGGACCATAAAATTTTGTTTGAGATAGGGCTAGTTTGAGATACTGAGGGTTAGTCATACTGCCAGGACATGAGGCTTAATGAGGATGTCCTAAGGATATATTTTCAACTTTTTATCAAATAAATGTATGTTGTGTATACTCATTAGAATCGCCTCAATGACCTGTCTTAGTGGCCACCTCTATTAAGCAAGCAAGCAGGCATTCAGTTCCCGAAAAAGGAAAAAATCCATTAAAATCCACCTGTGTTAAGCAAGCACCTGCCTTAAGCAAGCACTTTAAGAATATCCCAGATGTGCTTGCTTAATACAGGTTGGACTGTTACTTAAACACTTGGAGATCTGTAGCTTCTAGGAGCAACTCTTTCGGGATCCATTTGGCCAACAGTAAGTTCGAACTGGCATAGTAAACGAATTATCCGTCTTCGAATTATTGAAGTTTCACGGTATATAAGTTGCCATCGAATATTCTACTATACCCCATTTGTAGCAGGGATATTCCAGTTCAGGAAAAAAGAGGATCTTACACAATTTCATATGAAATTTATGAAACGACCCTTTGGCAAGTTTCATAAATTTCGTATGAAATGACCACTCGTGTAAGATTCTATTTATCATATGGCCACTTTAAATTGGATTTCATCGCCTTTAAATTTGACAGAATTTCCACAAAAATGCTTGGATGACATGGACGTCGTCATGACGTTACTTAATCCCGCCATAGTGTTATTACATCTGTGGTCATACGATTTTTATTACACAATGTTATTTAAACCCTATTGGTTTCATTGGGCGACAGGGCTTGAGATGTCATTTCATCTCAATGTCGTGTAAAAGTCCCACAAAATTGGAAGCAATGTCTCCAAAATGACCTTTACAGTGTTGATGGGGACGTTAAACCTCAAATCAAACAATACACAACGTTATCCACTGCTTATCAACTACGTCATATGATAAAGTTACTTACCAAATCCCATTCTGAAAGGAAATCTTCTGCTACATTCCTGAAAATAACAGAGACTATGTATCATTAACCCATTGTTAACCAGTCAACTCTTGTCCATTTGTCATATAAGGGGTGTCAGGTCTGTTTTTTTTTATTCTATTTTTGACCGAAAATTCTGTTAGCAAATAGTGCAGGCCCTGATCAGATGCCACATTCTGTGGCATCTGATCTGGGCCTGCACTGTTTGCCGAAGTACACCTTTAGGTGTTTCCCGCATGCAGTGGGTTAACAAATTTATTTCATGATCCAGGAAAGAGTCCAAAAGGTGCAGACCGAATGGCAAAGATTGTAGATCCTGATCAATCTGATCTGAATCTGCACTGTTTGCTAAGGCCTGTCTGTCCAAATACATAGGATCATTATGGTATAATAAACAGCAACATGATTATTTTCTTTGAAAAACTAGAAAAACGTGAAAATGTCTACATAAGCTGTAATTGCTACTTTATCTAATTTAGTCCTTGGCCCCCTGCCCATTGGGGCTTGTAGAAATAGATTGGGCTGCATGATGCTGCCACGCAGAGCTGACACCGAGTACTGGTAAATCGCTTTGAGGTTCTAAGCCTTCCGAGGAAAATGGTGCTAGTCGGACCACCAACTCCTTCACTGGGTGGCAGGGCTTGAGATGTCATTTCATCTCAATGCCTGGCAAGATTCCCACAAACTTGGAAGCAACATCTCCAAAATGACCTATACAGTGTTGACGGGGATGATAAAAAATCTGATTTAGTCCTGAACATACTCTAGGCCATCCTTAAAAAAAAATTTGTTTGCTGTGCTCCTACCCATCATATGTGAGGTGGGTAGGAAGGTAGGTCCCTTTTTTTTTAGATCTGAAAAGATATTTGACCCATAATTTTAAAGCACCATACAACAACCGGAAACATCATTTCAAATACTTATTTTCTAATTTTTCAGAGAAAATCAGACTTGAAATTTCATTTGAATGGTCTGCTAGGCAGACCATTCAAATGAAATTTCAAACCTGATTTTCTCTGAAAAAAAAAAAAAAAAAAAAAAAAACTGTCATGTTCTTGAAATTTGGCTTAGTGTGTTAAATTTTAGTTTAATCAGGATTTTGAATAAAAAAATCTTTTCCTCAGAATGGTAATAAAATTTTTTGGGTAGGGGCAATCTGTGTGGGTCAGTAGGAGCACAGCAAACCAAGAATTTTTTAAGGATGGCCTTACTGTTTTTTTTTATTATTATTATTGATTGTTTATCAGTAATGGTAAACCCCATATTGTCCATGTGACTATCGCTGACCATGTTTTAGTACAGGTGACTGCTATTTACACATGTAGCAATGTGCCCTTTTTGTGGTGATGTTTTACCTCCCCATCAACACTATTAAGGTGTGTGTGTGTGTGTGTGTGAATTCGGGTTTAACGTCGCTTTCAACAATTTTTTAGTCATATCACAACGTTGTCTGGTTGCGACAGGGAGCTCAATGCTCACTTTTATAGTGCTGCCTCACTGACACTGGGTCGACCAGTCCTAGCTCTACCCCATAAATCTGAGTGCCAAGCGAGGAGCAGCTAGTACCATTTTTAACGACTTTGGTATGTCGCGGCCAGGGATCGAACCCGTGACCTCCCGTTCCCCGGAGCGGACACTCTACCAACTGAGCTATCCGGGCTGGTACACTATTTAGGTTATTTTTGAGAAGCTGCTTCTGATTTTGTGGGAAACTTTTACTTGACATTAACCCATTGTATACTAGTGGACTCTTCCATTGCTATATGTTGGACAAGTCCATCTGTCATATAGGGGGTGGCAGGCCTAATTTTTCATTTTTACTATATTTTTGATGGGAAATTCTGTTAGCAAATAGTGCAGGCATCTGATCTGGGCCTGCACTGTTTGCCAAGGTACCCCTTTAGGAGTTTCTCGCATACAATGGGTTAAGATGACATGACATCTCAAGCCCTACCACAGAGGAAACCGCTACATGTAGGATTTAAGGGAAGGACTGACTTGTACCACTTTTCCTGGGCGGGCTTAGACCTTTCAGGCAGTTTATAAGTTGTTAACTCCATTTCAGCTCTGTGTCATCTGTAAAACAAAATATCCTGGGCTCACATGCCGGGACACTGACAAACAGTGCAGACCCAGATCAGATGATGCCTATTGCATTGTCTGATAAGCATCTACACTTTTTGCTTAAACTACAATTTATGGGGAATGGAAACACCTTCAGGGGAGACAACTTCTAATGAATACCCACAACATGTTTTCATGCAGAAATAAGAAAAATATCAGTAATTTTCGTTAATCTGGAGCCAAGTTTGTTGTGGGCTAGCTGTCAGCTTGATTTATTTTTAGAAATTTATTTTCAAATTGCCAATCTATTTACAAACATGGAAAGCCCTGTTCAGACACCATTAGGCCTGTTATGTAAAATTGCTGGTGTTTGGGGTTTTCTCCTAAAACAAATGGGGGGAATGGTCAAAAACTCACCATTATAGTGCTATGTATTTCAGTAAGATCTTTGTGTACTTGTTCCTCTAGTAGCCATTTCAACTCCTTCCCCTGAAAAGTAACACAAACCAACTGTTTCATGACAGTTCAAGATATCTGAGAAAGTAAAAGCCCCCGCCCATAGGGGCTTGAAGAAATATATGGGCTGCATGATGCTTCCACGCAGAGCTGAATCCGGCCCGCACACTAGTACTGGTAAACCACTTAGAGGATCTAAGCCTGTCCAGGAACCACGGTGTGAGGCGGACCGTCCATGCTAATAAACCCTATTGGTTTCATTGGGCGACAGGGCTTGAGATGTCATTTCATCTCAATGTCGGGTAAAAGTCCCACAAAATTGGAAGCAACGTCTCCAAAATGACCTTTACAGTGTTGACGGGGACGTTAAACCTCAAATCAAACAAAATCTGAGAAAGTACAGCAAAACCTGTCTTAGTGGCCACCTCTAATAAGCAAGCAACTGTCTAAAGCATGCATGAATTTGGTTCCCCAAAAAGCAAAAATGCATTAAAATCCACCTGTATAATGAAAGCACCTGTCTTACGCAAGCCAATTTTGATTATCCCTTTGGTGCTTGCTTAATACAGGTTGGACTGTACATACATCATGTTAACCTTTAGCCTGCTGAATATTCAAATTAGCCCCACCCATTTCTGACTTTGAACCTATCAGATTACTTGATGTAAATTATCCATACGAATTCATAAACTGAATGTCAAACAGTGCAGATCCTGATCAGATGGCTTCTTCAGAAGCCATCTGATCAGGATCCACACTGTTTGCAAAGGTAGGGTTTGTCGTGAGCAGCAGGATATGGGGTTAAACTCTTGTCCTTGCTGAACACGACAACCCCTATCTCTGCAAACAGTGCAGATCCAATATGAGTATTGACTGGGCCGGTGGTTAAAACCGGTTTTAACCGGTCACTACTGGTCGATTGGTGGTCGATTAAATCACTGGAGTATATACCTCTGTCGGTCTTAAAAGCTTTCCCCCTACATCATGTACATGATGTTAGACTATATTTTCATCACTGAACAAGACAAAATAGTTTTTATTAATAACAGTAATTTTTTGAGGTATCTTTTAGTTCATCAAAAGTCAATAGACATTATTGCGGGCCGATTGACTCAATGAACTGTAGACAGGCCTGTTCTTTTCAATCAAACAATCTTTTAATTATTCTTTTTTACTTTATAGGTTAGATTGATTGTTTATATTTTGATGTACAGGAATATGAATAAGCTGGATGTATCATGGATGCTGAAGGATTTATGAAAGGTCCTTCATTTATTAACCATCAATATTTGAAGATTCACTGATCTGCAAAACCTGTAAATTGCAGGCAAAACAAACTTACCCATGCCACTGCAGAGGGTGTGGCAAAGATCTGATTGGTAAATTGACCAATTACATGTCCCTAATAGGGGTATTATAAACTGACACCAGGCTTTATTCATAATGTGTGAAGTTTTGATTTATATGCAATATAGACAGTATCTTATCATCAAGCTATTACATCTGAATCTGAAACTCTATCAAATGATCAGCCTCCAGCAAAAAGAGAAAAACTTCAAAATAGTTTCAGTAGCTTTGCTCTTTTTTTTTTTTGGTTTGGGTTTTACGGCCCTTTCAAGATTATTTCACTCATATCGAGCCGATCGTTAATCAGAGGTGGGCGAAAACCGGAGTACCCGGAGAAAAACCACCTGACCTTCCGTTGCAGAACTTGGCGTCTCACACGTGGCCCGAGCGAGGCTCGAACCTACGGCGAGAGACCTAATGACTAAGAGTCAGCACTCTTATCCACTAGGCCCGTAGCTTTGCTCTTTTAACACTAAAATTATTCAATTGGCCACTCAGTATTTCAATCGACCAGTATTGACCACTTTGGGAGTATTGACCGGGACGGTTTAAACCGGTTAAAACCGCCCCTGGTTTTGACCGCCCAACCTTGGATCCAGAGCAGATGGCTATCTGATCATGATCTATTCTGTTTCTCATTCAGTTTGTGAATATGAATGAATACATTATATCGAATAATCTGATTGGTTGATAGTCAGAATGAGTGTTGCAAAATATTGAAATTAATCTATTCAGCAGGACAAGTAAAAACTAGATTTAATTTAAATGTTATTCCAGAATGACTAAAATACGCCCCCGCCATGAGCAATTAAGTGGCAATAAACAGAATTGCAACCAAGCATTTTTTTAGCAAATGAGGAACATGTATAAAATTCTGGTAAAGGGCCGTATAAATTCCCTTGATACAAGACAGATTTTGACGATGATCGAACTCGCAGAGGTTTCATTGATGCAAAGCCATGCAACAAGTTTGGTGGTTTTGTTTGTTTAACGTCCCCGTCAACACTGTAAAGGTCATTTTGGAGACGTTGGTTCCAATTTTGTGGGACTTCTACCCGACATTGAGATGAAATGACATCTCAAGCTCTGTCGCCCAATGAAACCGATAGGGTTTATTAGCATGGACGGTCCGCCTCGCACCGTGGTTCCTGGACAGGCTTAGATACTCTAAGCGGTATACCAGTACTAGTGTGCGGGCCGGATTCAGCTCTGCGTGGAAGCATCATGCAGTCCATATATTTCTTTAAGTTTGGTGGAAATCGGTAGGTAAATACAGACTGTATAGTCCAGAAACAGCTAATTTCAGCATTATTTGAAGCACAAAGGGCCATAACTCCCGTGATATGCATCAGATTTTGACGATGACTGATTTCGTTCTAGGTCTCATGGATGCAAAGCCATGTATCAAGTTTGGTTGAAATCGGTTGGGAAACTCAGAAACAGCTAATTTCAGCATTATTTGAAGAACAAAGGACCATACCTCCCATGATAGGGTCAGACTTTGACGATGATCAAAATCATCCGAGGTGTCATGGATGCAAAGTATCTAGATTATTTGAAATTGGTAGGTACAGTACAGCCCACAAAATGTTACTGTGGTTCACATTCATGCAAGACAAATTTCGAATGTCATATGACTTTGGAGTGTAGGTAAATGCAAAGAGGATTAATTATCTCTCCAATTGCAAGAAACATTGAATCATTGTTTGCACTACTTTAATTTTATTTTGCATACTGTGCTAATTTGAAGGAGGCAGGAAGTAATTATCATAACAAGAGGGCCAAATGTTCCTGTATTGCTCACCTGTGTACCAGAAAACTCAAATCAAATGTAGGAGACCACTTGACATTACTAAATACTAAATATCTAAGCTCTGGGCCTTATGATTTCAGAAAAGGAGATTTTTTAAGTTTTTTTTCTAGTATACATGTACCCGGTAAGTCTATAGGAGCTAATGAGATCTGGGGCGTGGCCAATTTTGACCCAAAGGGCATAGTTGGCAGAATTTATGTAGGGGACCATTTTATGTTGCATTATACTGAATATCTACATGTAAGGTCTGTACTTCATAGTTTAAGAGAAGAATATTTTTTTAAGCTTTTTTCCATTATAAATTTATTGGAGTTCAACGGGGCCATGTTTGGACCCTAGGGGCAGGATTCATGTAGTCGAACAATCACATTGCTACATGCAAAATTACCTAAGCTCTAGGCCTTATGGTTTCAGGGAAGACTTGATTTGAGGTTTAACGTCCCCGTAAACAGTGTAAAGGTCATTTTGGAGACATTGCTTCCAATTTTGTGGGACTTTTACCCGACATTGAGATGAAATGACACCTCAAGCCCTGTCGCCCAATGAAACCAATAGGGTTTATTAGCATGGACGGTCTGCCTCACACCGCGGTTCCTGGACAGGCTTAGATCCTCTAAGCGGTTTACCAGTACTAGTGTGCGGGCCGGATTCAGCTTTGCGTGAAAGCATCATGCAGCTCATATATTTCTTCAAGCCGGCCCCCGCCCATAGGGGCTTGGAGTAATATATGGGATGCATGATTCTTGGCCATTCATTTGAGCCATTGTTTTACAGAGTTCTCACTAGGATTTTGAAAATAGGAGTTTAAGAATCCATCCATAGAAAAAGTTGGATTCAAATCTGAAAAGTTGGAGTCAAATTTTGAAAAGTTGGAGTTTTACCTAAAAACGTGTGTCAATTATGGCTAAATGTGTACGGCTGTAGAGTGTGTCTGTAAGACTCCAAAAGACTTTGGGGCTTGAACGCTTATCCTGCTTTACATGACAAACTATTTTCTTGCAGTGGAGATCCAGATCAGATGGCTTCCATCCAATCAGGATTTACACTGTCACTCAGATTGTGAATTTGAATGGATACTTACATTAGGTTTTGAAAGTCAGGAGTGGACTGCAGCTAAATCAATTTATTCATCAGGATAATGGTTTAAGTTGAGTGTGAGCAGTTTAAGTTGAGTGTGAGCAGTACAGGCTGCTCCAACAGGATAAGTCTGTTCAGGTCATTATCTACATCCTTTAAAACTTGGAGTGGACGAGTGGATTGTGAAACTGGTCCAAGGGATGTACGCAAATGTTCGGAGCCGTGTCCGCGTTGGTGATGGTTACAGTGAAGAATTCGAGGTGAAGGTGGGTGTTCATCAAGGCTCTGTTCTCAGCCCACTGCTTTTCATCATTGTGCTTGAAGCCTTGTCATGCGAGTTCCGCTCTGGAGTCCCCTGGGAGGACCTGTATGCTGATGACCTTGTCATCATAGCTGAATCCCTTGAGGAATGTGTCAGGAGGCTCTTAACTTGGAAAGACGCAATGGAGGCGAAAGGGCTGAGAGTGAATGCAGGAAAGACAAAGATCATGATCTGTGGTACAGGTCTGGACCTCTTGCAGGGTACAGGCCAGTTCCCATGCGCTGTATGTCGCACTGGAGTGGGCAGCAACAGTATCTTTTGTAATGGCTGCAAGTTCTGGGTGCACAAGAAATGCAGTGGGCTCAAACGCTTGATAGAGGACCCTGAGTACAGGTGTACACGGTGCCAAGGAACTGCACGCCCCTTAGATGGCAGACCACAGAGGGAAGTCCAAGTCGGATCAGACAAGCTGGAGGTTGTAGCTTCCTTCTGCTACCTAGGTGATATGCTCTCTGCAGGGGGTGGTTGCGACCTTTCAACTACATCACGTGTGAAAACAGCCTGGAAGAAATTCAAGGAGTTGCTACCAGTTCTCTCTTCCCGCCACCTCTCGTTCAAGACACGTGGCCGTGTGTATAGCTCTTGTGTGCGGAGCGCAATGCTCCATGCCAGTGAGACATGGCCATTGACAAAGCCAAACCTCCAACGTCTACAGCGAAATGACAGGGCAATGATCAGACAGATCTGCAATGTCAAGCCACAGGACACTGTCACCATCAGGTCCAGTGAGTTACTTGAGCGTCTTGGCATTGAGGACCTGGACCTCATCCTGAAAGAGAGAAGACTTCGCTGGTATGGACATGTGGAACGCTCCAACGGTGCAATCAAGACTGCCTGTGACATACAGGTAAGTGGAAAGCGCGGGCCAGGAAGGCCCAAGATGACCTGGAAGCAACTAACAGAAAGAGATTGCAGAGAATGGAAGCTCTCTGCTATCGATCCTCATGATAGACAAGCCTGGAGATCTGGTGTAAGATCTGCCATGCGTGCAGCAAGCCAGCTACCTGGAAGGGGGCCCACTTATGTGGACGTTGCCCCTGTACCTGCACGTTAATCAAAAATCCGTTGATGATGATGATGATAGTACATAAAATGGCATCTAAAACTTTTGGATTCTTACAATATTTTGCATAATGATTAAAGACGTAACAGTTACACTAGCCAAAATTTTCAGTCAAGTCCATTTTGTTACTTCAAAATAACCAGGATTTGAAGAAATGAGATGGAAAAAAGAACATGACTCGAAAATTTTGACTTTCATTAAAAAAAAAACAAAAAAACTTTTGTTGTTTTTATTTGATATCCAGTTTGTCACTAATATCCACCCCCCATAAAAAACACAAACAGTGCAGGCCCAGATCAGATGCCTCAGGTGTCTGTTCGGGGCCACTATTAGCAGGCAGTTCAACACTTTACTTAATGCTAATATTCCATGGTTTCGGATAATTAATTTCTTTATTCGCCTAGCCGTAAATTCATAAACAATATACGACCGTGCGACAAACTCGAGTCATAATTTTCTTTAATCGTAATAAAGACATAAAAAAGGACTGGTTACCACCAAGGAAACCCTGCTCGTAATGCGGCAGTAATGTAGGAGAAAAAAAGAAAGAAAAAAATTTATACACTAGATTATCGCATCCTTTAATTATGCCTTCGACATTTTTCAACAATCAAATTACCGATAATCCAACTGTGTATACACGTATCCGGAAACAAATCAATCAATTAATTTAATGTTAATCAGCCACATGCTTGATTTAATCACACGCACCTGCATCTCGCAAACCGCAAATCTGACCTGTCAATCTTCTAGCCGTGACGCTCTGATTGGCCGAGAGAGCAATACAGACGACTGTCCAAGCTAGGTAATGCTTGAACAAGCCTTGCGGCGACGATTAACGGCAAACTTTTTATCTGTAAGTGGTAGCTAAATTTGGAGATCAATTGGACACCCGCTGTCATCTTTTGATGTGATTGAGGTCATTTTTACACACTGTTACGGACAAGTCGGGCGAAACAAAATTGTCGTAATAAAGAATCCACGGCAGGAAATTTTACGCGTACGAAAGCAAAAACAGACGTAAAAATACGCCGAATTCGGCGTTTCCGAGAACTCTGGTTTTAGGAATAACAACACATCAATCCTTGTTCCATGCAGAACTCTGGTTGCCATGGCAACAAAAAGGGGAAAATGACAAAAAAAAAATTTTTGAAAATCTTCACCAATTCGTCTGCGATCACAAGGTCGTAATTTAGACATAAAAATAGTAAGCCTTATGACCAAATCGTAAAGGGTAGGCAAGTCTGTGAATTGTCTTCAAAAGTTGTCAATGCGTTGACTTCAATTGTGTTGATGAATTGTCTGTAAAAAGCTGTGACGATGAGCTGTCTTGTCGCAATTCCGTTTATTGTATGGTTGTTAGATCAGATTATTAGTAACAACATCCTACACACAATCAAAACTGCAATCAAGTCATAAATGCGTTTTTTAATAATATAAAATTATTTTTTTAAGTGTGTTCTGGTAATTACCAGTGTGTTCCAGTGTTTTGGTGTGTTCCGGTATTTCTACGAACCCCTGAACACTGATTTAAAATTCAAAACTGCATATTTCCATCGTTTAGGAGAGTCTCGGTCCTCTCGGATATATATTTTTATACTTTTTTAAGTATTTAATTTGACATTTTAGATGTACTTAAGCAATCTGATCTGTGACATCTGCATAATTTTATTCAACAGAGCCATAAAAGTGCCACCCTCCAATTACCTTAATACATTAAGAGGTGCCTGGTCTAATATCTCTTGACCGAACGGTCTGCTAAAGTTTGGTCGATTTGGGCCGAGTTGTCCCCTGGAATTGGGATGATGGTTAGTGCACTTGCCTCTGATGCTAGAGGTCCCGGGTTCGATCCCTGGCAGCGGCGATAAAATTTCGGTGTCCGAACATGCTCCATTGGCATCATTTGCAGGGATGAATGTCATAAAGTGCATCGTCCTTCTGATCGGCATGTTAACTGGAGGCCCCCTGTGCAGGGAGAACCCTCCAGTGTGCAGGTTAAAGATTCCTACCGTAATTACAAGATTACCGTGTAGGCTTTCATCCAGCAAAACCTGTAGTGTATGTTATATACTAGGGCTGGGTACCGCCTTTGGAAATTGTACCGCGGTATACACACATGTACCGCGGTATGTACCGTTGTATACCACAGGTTTCAAACACCAAGTGTTTCCAGACACGTGCATGACGGCGCCTGAAATTCGCGCCGTTTATAATAAGCGGCTTTGATTATTCAATCACTGTTGTTGTTTACTTTTGACACCTGTCAATACTGACCAACTCATATATTCACGGCCTTGGACGATAATCACCCAATGAATGAAAAATAATATTTCTGTTGCACCTGACGTAATCGAAAAATATAAACTGGTAACTGTTTATAATATGGACTGGCGAATTGGGCATTAATAAAGTGTGTTGCAGCATACTACGGTCGCGCATCTCAGTTTTTGTGCCTGGTTTTCAAGAGTTCGGGAATATCAGTATTTATTCATAGTTCGATGCAAAAATTGTAAATTACCGCTTTTCATCTCAAATAGCCGATAAAATTAACAACCTATCGGGCTACTTAGATGTCGCGTCGGCGTCTTTGATGACTGGCAGCGCATCATAAAAGTTACTTTACGTCCGCAGACTGTAAATTTTTCGCATCCGGCGCCAGTGAAATCGAGTCCCAGATGCATTTTTTTGGCGCTAACGCAAACGCTGCTCCCTGCATTATCCATTTGAACTGTGTCTGGGCAATTCGTGATAACCATTATTTATTCACAGTTCGACACAGCGCAATAAAATCGTATATATAGCATCAGCATATTGATTTTGTAAAATGCAACAGTAAAATGTATTCATCTTTTTAAACATTTTTATCCAGAAACAAATGAAATGTATAAGTAAAAAAAAAGTTGATACTATGTCAGCCCGACGTATTTTTACTCTTGACATTTAAGTCAATACAAAGCTAAAGCAAGAACCACATGTCATTATTATTTTATTGCAGACGGAACCGTTTCTTCCTCTCCATTGTTGCATTGATGATCAACGCACAACATATGCTGTCTTGCGATGTCATCTTTTTCCGACAAGCAGTGCATACATGTACATGTATATATGTCACAAAGTTTTCACCCAAGATTACTTTGAGTCCCAATTAGCAGGATTAAACTGTCACGCTTTGGTTATTAATATTTACCTTTTTATCTATGTAAATCTGAAGTGGCAAAGTATTTAATTAGTTATTAGGCCAAAACAAACTATATGTGTGGTTCCTATTACATGGTTTTCAAAAATAGGGTAGGTACATGTAGGTAGGAAAATTATTTGATTTTTTATTTTTTTCTCACCTTCTATACTATGCTACACACTGCACTTATTTTTGTTATATTGTTTTGCTAAATTGTTGTGTGTGTGTGTGAATTCGGGTTTAACGTCGCTTTCAACAATTTTTCAGTCATATCACGACGGTGTCTGGTTGCGACAGGGAGCTCAATGCTCACGTTTATAGTGCTGCCTCACTGAAGTATCATGTCCCAGACACATTACATGATACAACACCCAGTCACATTATCCTGACACTGGATCGACCAGTCCTAGCTCTACCCCGTAAATCTGAGTGCCAAACGAGGAGCAGCTAGTACCATTTTTAACGACTTTGGTATGTCGCGGCCCAGGATCGAACCCGAGACCTCCCGTTCCCCGGAGCGGACACTCTACCAAATTAAACATCTAGCAATTAGCACCAGCAGAAACTATTTTATATAGTCTTTTCAAATCGTAGTCCTTGTGCCATTTGTATCTGTCTTACTTGGTCTTAAAGCTGAACATGATAGATAGATAGATAGATAGATAGATATAGATAGATAGATAGATAGATAGATAGATAGATAGATAGATAGATAGATAGATAGATAGATAGATAGATAGATAGATAGATAGATAGATAGATCTCACAATGATTCTAAAAACAGGAGTCCAAAATCTTTCATTTTGAAAAGTTAAGTTCCTGGTCTTGATTGCACAAAAAACATAAACAACATTTCTACACACATGTGTGCACTACATCAAAGGTGCATGTTTCCCTAACTGCCTCTTTCATGACTTCAATCCAAACTTGTACAGTGTGGAAACTCAATAGAACCATGCCATTGAGGTGGTTGTAATAAGAAACCACAATGTACATGTATGTTCTGGAGCAGAGATTGGGAAAAAATATATCCCCAGTTAAATATGTTCTATAAAAGGGTTATCCGTTGGAAGCAAGGAATACACCACAGAACTGAAAAATATGGAGTGTACATGTTTTCTGGGCCAGACTAGCTAATTTCGGCCAATTAGACCTCACCAGTGACCCTCAGATATTTTCAAAATTACACAATGAAATCAATGATCCCAAAGGACAAGAAAATATAATCTACACTATGATCTTTCCCCTTTAACTAGGGGCATGCAAGGGTGAGCGGGGATAAATAAGTTCTGTATAGTTAGATCCTCCGGAAGCAAAGAATACACCAAATAAACGAAAATAGCAGACTCGGTTTTATTGAGCCTGTTCATCTCAATGTCGGGTAAAAGTCCTACAGCATTGGAAGCAACGTCTCCAAAATGACCTTTACAGTGTTGACGGGAACGTTAAACCTCAAATCAAATGACCAAAATATACCAACGTCATGCCTGTTTAAAGAATGGATATTTTAGACACTTTTTTAGTGTTGCCTGTTTGATGGTTTACCGCTAATCCCGCTGTTTATTGTTCCAAATTATCTCACTAAGATTTGATGACCATTGTTCATGTACATGTAAGTGATACCAATTAAACGATTAGGTGTGAAAGGTTACCTGACCAGTGTTATCATGTGCATATGCGGCCAGTCTGATCGGCGAGTGTCTAAACTTTCCAGGAAATGAAACCTTGTGAACAATTAACTCAGATCAGACTGTGCAGAACTTCCAGCTGATCTGAGTCTTTTCTGTGCACGCATACGTATTCAGTGCATTTCTCGGAAAGCATGTCTGATGTCACCACCATATGACATCCTAGCTCATTATCTACCGTCTTTGTCGGACATATATTACAACAGGTTAAACTGCTTCCTGCACTCACGAAAAAAAAATTCTTTTAACGTAAGATCAGCCTGTACATCAAGCTCTTCGTTTGCTGCTCTCTGCATATCCCAGAAGCCATACTACAACAGGTTTGAACAAAGAGCAAAGACTGATAAGACTGCGCAGACTGAGCTGTGACTTCACCTGTCGCACAGTTTTACTGTCATGTTTTCCAAAAATTGGATGCGAAGACCGTGTGTGCAAACTATCGATGACGTGTTATTGAAAAACGTGGGAAAATTTCAGACTGCAACAAATGCACGTTCAAAATGACGGCGGGAAATTAAGCGCGGCATGACAAAAACTATATATATGTGTGACCAGCGAAGACTACGATCATCCTGCGCATCTGTTGAGGCTTTGCTTTCTGTTCATGGAGATAGTGAAAATACTTGAGAGATTTTCACAAGCTGTCTGCATTATTTATGTTTGTTGAAGCGTGCACACTTGTCTGATTATCGCTACAGGTGGTAAAACATGATTTCGATAATTTTTATTGTCACAAAAGTAATCTGATTATTGATAAGGGTCATACCGTCACGGTCTGCATACCGCAAGAAATGTGCGTCATTGTCCTTTTTTATGCGTCCGAGACATGGGTTTTATGCATCTTGCGCTTCCGAATCTAAAGTTGTGGGTTCCGACCGCTTCCTTATTTTGCCTCTCTTACCAGTACATGGAAAATACCTGTTGATCACAGGAGGCAACAGACGTTTTACCCTCTGGTAGTATTTTTTTTCTTATTTATTTTGTTTCCGGTGGTGGTTCTATTGGCTTGCATGAACGGTCTTGAATGTGGTAAGTACTGGAGATTTTGGATTATAATTATGGGTTACTTCAAAGCGTCGGGATCTTCAGAAGTAGCCACGCGCCATATCCCTGACCCATTTATACTGTAAATGGCTAATTGTTATTGATTAGCACAGGCCACTTACCGTTAACTGACTGCTCGCGGCAATTGATAAAAAAATAGCTTTTAAATAGCGATGCTTACGATATGTATTTTTATTCTAGGCTCACAGTTATATAGAGACAAACACGGATTTTTTTTTTTTTGGCAGACGCACAACATTTTCATGCGTAAATACGACCAGATTGTCCTTTAATGAAAGCGCTTTTTAATGAATATGTACTTAAATACTTTAACCATGAAAAATTGAAAGACCGTTTTTGCACATAAAATGTTTGGAATATTCAGGATAGAAAAAATAATTAGGGTCGGCGGGAAAAAGCTAGCCATGGTCGGGTAACCTGAACCACACATATATTTTGTATTGGCCTTACCGCTATTCATCCCAAGTATCCGATGATATTCACACCCTATAGGTCCCGTCGGCGTCTTTGAACTTAACAGTGCTCAGCATGACTGGCGGCGTATATAAAAGATACTTTGCGTCCCTGCGAGGTATTTTTTAGTCGCAGCCGACGCTAGTGAAATCGTTTCGTAAACGTTTTTGTTCTTACGCAAACATTGAATTAAATTATATAATTTCTGATAAAATCCAGAACTTGCCGAAAGTACCGGTACAACCAAAAAGTACCACGGTACGTACCGCCGGAAGAAAATACCGCGGTTTACCGGTGCACCGGTTTTACCGAGCACCCCTATAATATACATCTGCCGTAATGGTCACATGTGACGGACGCAGTATCAGTAGATAGATAGGATGACTTTGTGTCAACTTTTTTATGGGACGACTTGTCCTGGGCCGACTTGTCTTCGGGCCGAGTTGTCCGTAATTCCGTTAACAGTGGTGGACACCAAGTAAAGAAACAGCTGCGAACGAGTCTAAACAGTGTAAAGGTAGAAAAATGTGCATTAGCACCTCGGGTATGGAAAAATACCAGCGCCACAGGTGATGTCATTCAAAATTAATCAAAAAAACAACTTACAAGTGTTTCGTTCTCGCACCTGCCTTCCATCTTTCTAATGGGTAGCCTACAGAAGCGGATCGGACAATAAAGACCGAAAAAGTTGAAGGTTATAAAACCCGGGACTACCTGGTTGACCGGATAGGGGTCCCCCTATTTGCAGACAAGAACCGTCAAGAACCGACAAGAACAGTCAAGAACCGACAAGAACAGTCAAGAACCGACAAGAACCTTTTTTGGGCCTATGTATCATAAAATATAAATTAAAATGATATTTTAAACCAATTCTGATATATTTCGATGCAATAATATCATTTTTATACACGCATGAGAGACACAAAGTTGTCCACATTATTCTCTTGACGGTAAATTCTCGTGTCGGTAAATTCTCGTGTCGGTATTTATAGCAAACGTCAATTTTGTCACTAGATGACAGCTATGTATGTTCATCATGAACAAACTTGATTAATTATTTAAAAAATATACCTAGCAAACAATAGTTCCATCATTAGATGTTAGCTACGAACGTGCATCGGGGATATGATTTATGAACAAAACAACAACAACAACAACAAAAAATTCTCTTGACGGTAAATTCTCGTGTCGGTAAATTCTCGTGTCGGTATTTATAGCAAAAGTCAATTTTGTCACTAGATGACAGCTATGTATGTTAATCATGAACAAACGTGATTAATTATTTAAAAAAAATACCTTTTTATACATGCATGGGAGGCATAAAGTTGTCCACATTATTCTCTTGACGGTAAATTCTCGTGTCGGTAAATTCTCATGTCGGTATTTATAGTAAACGTCAATTTTGTCACTAGATGAAGCTTCAAACTATACTTTAAATGATGAGAATTATCTAACCTATTTTTTTGCGAATATCATATGTGATATACTACTTATACAACAGGATAATGGCATAATGTAAAGTAGAATTAAAACAAAGATCAGTAATTGATACAATTAACTTACTCCACCCATAAAAGACACCAAAGGGAAAGAAATACAAACATTAAGCGACCAGACCATAATGGAAACCTAAACAAAGGAAGGCCATAAGGACAATTACTTTCCCACAAAATGGTCAAATGGCCATCCAAAATTAAAAGACACAAGTGATACATACAGTAAGTAACAAACAACAACATAAATAAATCGCCACAGAAGAGCCGCCTTGGAACGGTCAGTGGAAGATTTCCACTGGGGGCTTAAATCGATTTTACGTGGCCACAATCCTCGCCCTTACTTCCGTCGCGATTTAGACAAATAATTTGTTCAGTCCGCATGAAGGCCTCCTAACTCATCAGTGCAACATCTCCGTGAACACAAAAATCAAAAAACCTTGCAAATAACATTTATGCTATAACATAGAGAATTTCTCTTACCAGTATTTACCGACAAGAAAAATGGCTTGACAGCGTTTGTCAGATTTTGTTTCTTTGAAACTTATAGTCCAAACAAGCAGTTGAGCATATATTTAGAAACTTTTTGAACAGCTCCACGAGTTGACAAGATAACAAAGACTTAAATATTATTCTAGCTAGGGGCCGCCAATAGTCTCTTGTCGGTATATTGCTCTTGCCGGTATTTCCGTTAAGAACACTTTCTCGCCAAATAACTGAATGATTTTCTTGTCGGTATTCATTGACAAGGAGAAGGGATATCATGGATGTTTAATAATGTCTAAAACATAGATTGTGGGTACCCGTTAGAACCACCTCATTGTACATGCTTGTGAACGTAATGAATCTATTGTCGGTATTTACCGACAAGGAGAGAAGCGATATTATGCATAAATGGTATTCTCTAAAACGTAGATTGTGGGTACCTATTAGAAACGCCTCATTGTACAGACTTGTGAACGTAATGAATTTACTGACAAGAAGAGGAGTGATATCAATTTTGTGGGACTTTTACCCGACATTGAGATGAAATGACATCTCAAACCCGGTCGCCCAATGGAACCAACAGGTTTTATACACATGGAAGGACCGACTCGCACCGCTTAGCCTGGGCAGGCTCAGATCCTCTAAGCGGTTTACCAGTACTCGTGTGTGGTTGGTGTCAGCTCGGATGCTTCCACGCAGAGCTGAATCCGGCCCGCACACTAGTACTGATAAACCGCTTAGAGGATCTAAGCCTGTGTAGGAACCGCGGTGCGAGGCGGACCGTCCATGCTAATATACCCTATTGGTTTCATTGGGCGACATGGCTTGAGATGTCATTTCATCTCAATGTCGGGTAAAAGTCCCACAAAATTGGAAGCAACGTCTCCAAAATGACCTTTACAGTGTTGACGGGGACGTTAAACCTCAAATCAAACAAACAAAAACTTGATAGAGGTCAACATATTTCAGAGATAACATCGAAGCAACTAGAACTTTAGTATTTCTGAGAAGTAATTTGGCTTTACATCTTTGCAGACAAAGGATGTTGCATTTAAAACATTGGTTCGCCATCAACTTAAATACTAAAACGCAGCACCCATTTGGCATCCCTATGTTAAAACTCAGATTCAGAAGGTGGGGAAGGTGCAGAGGACATCTGCTCGATGGACCTGTCTACGATGGAGAAATTGAAGTAGCCTCAGTGGCATGCTTAACGAGCTAGAATGGCCGTCCCTATAGGCCCGTCGTGAACAGTCCTCTTTAACCTCCTTCTATAAGACACACTCTGGTACAGTGTCTAGGAGGCCTTCATGCGGACTGAACAAATTATTTGTTTTAATCGCGACGGAAGCAAGGGCGAGGATTGTTTGGTTTGTCTTTGGGTATTTGTGTCGCTTATACTAGTTTATTTTGGATAGCCTATTGGCCGTTTTGTGGGAAAGAAATTGTCCTTTTGGCTTTCCGCTATTGATGTTTCCAGTAGGGTCTGTTGTTTCATGTTTGTGTTTCGTTCCCTTTGGTGTCTCTGATGCGAGCTGTGGTTTAATTGTATCGATTCCTGATCATTGCCTCCACTTCTATTTCTATAAAGAAAGACAGATATTTGACCCCTGCGACAACTTCAATCCATACAAGGGCATCAAAAGTAAACAAGAAAGCAGTCTGAGGGACAGCCAATTCCCCCGCCGCACGTTGTATCAAGGCTTAACCTTCACCTGTGACCTTAACCTTGAGTTGGCATGGTTTATTTATGGTTCTGCACATTAACTCACTGTGGGGTATATTTCACAAAAGTTTAATGAAAATCTTTCCAGGGGTAAAGGAGCTTTTATATGGAACGGACACAAAATTCAAAGTTTCAAGCTCATGACCTTCAAGTGTGACATGGTTTTGAGTCGGCATGGTTTAGTTATGTGTAATGCACATCAGCTCACTGATGGGGACATTTGACCAACGTTTAATGAAAATCCTTTGAAGGGTAAAGGAGATATGGAACGGACACAAAATTCAAAGTTTCAAACTGGTGAACTTCCAATGTGACCTTGACTTGGTGTCGACATGATTCATTTATGGGCTCTGCACATGAGCTCACTGAGGGGGATAATTGAACAAAGTTAAATGAAAATCCTTTGAGGGGTAAAGGAGATGTGGAACGGACAAAAAATTCGAAGTTTCAAACTCGGGCCTTGACCTTGAGTCGGCATAGTTTCTTTTATGGCTTCTGCACATCAGCTCACCGAGGGGGATAATTCACCAAAGTTTAATGAAAATCTTTTGAGGGGTAAAGGAGATATGGAACGGACAAAAAGTTTTAAACTCGTGACCTTCAAATGTGACCTTGACCTTGAGTCAGCATGGTTCATTTGTTGGTTCTGCACATCTGCTCACAGAGGGGGATATTTGGGTTCTGCACACCAGTTCACTGAGACGAATAAATGACCAAAGTTTAATAAAAATCTATCAAAGGGTTTAGGAGATATGGAGCGGACAAGAAAGTGTTGCAGACAGACAGACGGACAGACGGACGGAAAAACGAAGGCCATTCCTATAATACCCACTCCGCTTCGCGCCGGCGGATTAACAACTGACAATATCCTAGTTCCAGGATGCCCTGAAAATTTCTTTTTCCCTATACCTATTCCTCAGTGGAATAGTCTTCCCTCTTCTGCGGTGAATGCCAAGACCGCAGAGAAGTTCAAAATAGAAGTGAGGGCAATGATAAGAAATCGATGCAAAGGGAAAGAAGCACAAACATGAAACAACTAGACCTTAATGGAAACATCAATAGCGGAAAGCCAAAAAAGGACAGTTACTTTCCCACAAAATGGTCAATTGGCTATCCAAAACAAAATAATATAATAAAGCCTGTACAGTATAAGATTGAGATTCAGAAGTATGCGTTTAAGCATACCCCTGTTATTCAGATTGTAAATAGTTTTATGGACTCATCCAGTGACTTTTTAAGCTGAATTCTAAATTTCGCCTCGGATAGATATATAGATAGATAGATAGATAGATAGATAGATAGATAACTCGGTAACTGGACAATAGAGGAGAAGTCAATGAATCCCGCCCTCCCCGCACTGCATGGCCTTATTAAAGATTGTAGTCCAAACTACGCTAGACCGCTGACAAACTCGGCCATTGACGGAGTCGGTCCAAACAAAAAAATATTGAAATAGATGTCACAATAAAAGATAAGAGCCTACCAATGGCATCAAGAGGAAGAGTAAATAACAATGGGGAAAAAACAACAACAAAAAAAAAAAAAAAAAAAAAACAGCACGATAATCAGCTCCCTCTTCCTCACAAGAGGTTATCAAGATGCAACAGGCACAATTAACCCTTATCTTGCTGTTCACGACAACCCCTATCTTTGCAAACAGTGTAGATCCAAATCAGATGGCTTCTGAAGAAGCCATCTGATCAGGATCTACACTGTTTGGCATTCAGTTTATGAATTTGTAGCAATAAATTACATCAAGTAATTTGATTGGTTGATAGACAGAAATGGGGGTGGCTTAAATGAATATTCAGCAACATAAGGGTTAATGAAAAATAAATAAATGAATAAATGGTACACAACCATAAGCACATACAACATGAAGAGCCCCGACGGAAAATCCGACAAAGCTACATTTAAAATAAAGGATATTTGAACTAACGACTTAGGACGGCCAGTAGCGAGAATCACTGGGGAGTTTAAATCAGAATCGATTCTATGGACCCAACCTTTACTCCTGGCCTCACTATCTTGACCCCACTATCATATATGACGTTCTTTTTTATCCTTCAAGAAATTTAACTTATTTCGAGCCGATCGTCTGGCGGAAACTGGAGTAACCGGAGAAAAAACACATGACCTTCCCTTGCAAAACTTGGCGTCTCACATGTGACCCGAGCGAGGCACGAACCACAGTGGAGAGAGACCTAAATGTTTAAGGGTCCGCACTCATACCCACTGCGCATCGATATATATTATATATGGAAACCATATGAGCCCGGGATTCAATATGGGTCCTGCATGGGTATCCCATACGGAGCAAATATAGGATTTGCAACAGGGATAAATCTGGAACCCGTATGGGCTGGCCCATATGGGTAGCATATGGGTGCTATATTGTCTTTTTCCACTCATTTTCCAGAAAATGCTTCTGGCAAATATTACAAATCCTCAGTCCCATTTCATTTAATGGACTGGCTAGGTCCCAGCTGGCAGAGACGTAACTACGCACTGTGTGACTTTGCGCGCATGCATTCTAGAATCCTTAAAGATATAGACATGTTCGCTTAGTTCGAGCTGATCGTCCGGAAAATCGCGGCTTCCGATGATGCGTATTGTATATACCTCTCAATTTTAAAAGTAATTGGTGCATACGAGTCAAACTAAAAGTATGCTACTTGGAAACAGAAGTGAAAGCAATGATCAGAAATCGATACAATTAACCCACAGCTCCCATCAGGAACCGTGAACATGCCGGTAAATTTATTGAATACTTTCATTTTGTAATAAACAATCCATTTTTTTTTTAATTTTATCATTGTTGTTGATATTGTTCATTACGAAAACAAGCCTATACAAATACATTGTAAATTTTACCGCCGAAAATAACACGAAAATTTTAAGTTGAAATATTGGGATATTTTTCTTATTTCATTAAAGCCATAAATGAAGGAATGCTTGTAGGCTGTGTAATGGTTGATTTCGTAAAGCGATTGACATGGAAGGTCATCGGATATTTCTAAAGAAACCGTGATTATTTAAATGTAGTAACTTATCATTATCTTGGTTCTGATCATATTTGTCAAACAGAAAACAACTTGTTTCAATAAATGGTATAATGTCAGAAAAGCAAACTGTGTCATGTGGAGTCTCACAAGGGTCTATCCTGGGTCCCTTGTTATTTCTATTATTCATTAACGATATACCCTTGACATTGAAGACAGCTGTTTCTGAAGTAGATTTGTATGCTGATGATACTACTATTTATAAAATTTAAACTGACAAAAATCTTCTTTAAAATGATCTTCAAACAGCACGGCAGTTGCTGCAAATTTGGTGTAAGGAAAGTGGAATGGTACTGAATACAGCTACAACAAAAGTAATGTTTATAACCAGCAGACAAAGAAGGGTCACCTTAACTGATAACATTTAAAGTCTAAACAAATGGTGGCGTAGATTTGCAACTAACTATTAATGAAAAGGTTTTAGGTATAAATATAGACGAAAATTTGGTGTGAAATAGATATTTTAATTATGTCTCAAAGGCGGTATCATCAAATTCATGGCTTCTGTCACAAACAAAAGACTATCTTTCTTTAGAGCATAAACTTTTATAATATATTGCATATATAAAAACACATTTTGACAACTGAAGCATCGTCTAGGCTAGTACATCTAATATTAAAGTAAATAAGATAAATAAACTACAGCGGAGAGCATGCAAAATTATATTTTGCAACAATTATACTATCTTATCAGAAGCCCAAAGTCATTCATTTGATGAATCTGTATTTTACAGAAGGCAAAATTTATGTATAGAATAGCTATCATTGCGCCTGTTTACTTAACAGACTTATTTCAAATGAGGAGTGTTAATGATACTTATTCTACTTTGCGTTCTGTTGTCCACCGAAACATCTTAATACCGAAGTCGAACAACGACAATTTGTTTAAAAGCAGTCTATTCTTTTCTGAAGCGCATTCCACTTGATATAAAGTACGCAGCCTCGATTAATTCGTTTGCATCAAAATGTTTAGAGTGGATGAAAAGTTAATTGCGACACCCTACCGTCATATTGTGTTTATATAAAGTTGTTTTGTTCACATCTGTGTATCTGTATATAAAATAAAATATTTCTTGATAATATAGGGCTGTTGCACTTGTGTCGATGAGTGTTGTCCCCAGTTGGGATATCGATGGACGCGAGCTGGCAAACGTCAAGTGTTGTACCACAGAGGGACGTTATTCCATCTATCTTCTTATCTATCTTCTTATACTGAGTCGGTCACATTTCGCCATTACCTCAGTTGGTTGGGTGGCAAAATTTAGAATTTAGCTGAAAAAAAAAAACAACAACAAAAACAATAAGTATATCGGTGAACCCCATGGATGCTCCCCGAAGGTGCAATACTCGGAACAGGAAACATTATCCTAGTTAAAGAGCGGTATACTGTGTATACCCACTGTACTTCAAAATGGAGTATAACAAAACCTGTCGGTGGACAGATTAGCTTGCCTGATGGCACTGTCATACAAACATCAGCAACACAAAAGTCGGAATAAATGAAAGGAAGTGTCTTCAGGTTTGATACCATACCCAAAGACCCTGGGTGAAAGTTCATCTATATTACGAGTAATTGGGTACAATTGTTTTATACAAATTATTGAAAACTTATTCTCGTACAAAGAGGCAATCCTCATAGGACTGTCTCCAGGTATGGTTCCGTATTGGGTGCCTTTGCATGCATATAAAATATCAGACGGTTTCGAAAATGGATCTGATCCTATCCCCTTGACTGTCAAAAAAGGTCATTTTGACCATCAGTCAAGACTAGCTTCTTTCACTTTGATCCAATTTATCTGCAACTCTAATGTAGATGGATGACTTGCGATTTTAGATCCTTTTTAGCAGTATTTCAGTCATACCAGAATGATGAGAGGTTGATAATGAAAGGCTGTGTGCAATGGAACTCCATATACAGTTGGAAAGAGTTCTGCCTCCAGCAAGTTTTTTTTTCTAAAAATAGCCGCAGTGACCTTGACCTTGAGCTCAGGACCCTGAAAGTCAAACTTGCTCGAGATAGTATCATACCAAACATTTGTGTGAAATTATATAAAAATCCATCATCAAATGACGACGCTAGAGCGATGACAATTTAAAAAAAAAATAGCCGCAGTGACCTTGACCTTGAGCCCAGGACCCTGAAAGTCAAATTGCTCAAGATACTATCATACCCAACATTTGTGTGATATTATATTAAAATCCATCAATAAATGTTGACACAAGAGCGATGAAAAAGTTTTTTTTTTCTAAAAATATCCACAGTGACCTTTACCTTGAGCCCAGGCTCCTGAAAGTCGAACTTGCTCGATATATTATTATACCCAACATTTGTATGAAGTTATATTAAAATCCGTTAGCAAATGACGACGCTAGAGCGATGACAAAGTTTTTTTTTCTAAAAATAGCCGCAGTGACCTTGAGCCCAGGACCCTGAAAGTAAAACTTGCTTGAGATATTATCATACCCAACATTTTTGTGAAATTATATTATCCATTAGAAGCCTCCGTGGCGTAGTGGTTACGCTACTCGCCTTGTAAACCAGGGATCGTAGGATCGATCCTGGGCTTCTCCAGACTTTTGGACGAGTCTATAAACCGAGGTCCCGTCTCCGTATGACCTAAGCTGTTGGTGGGACGTAAACTGAAACACTCACTCACTCATATTATCCATCAATAATTGTAGGCACTAGAGCGATGACATTTTTTTTCTAAAATAACCACAGTGACCTTGACCTTGACCACAGGATCCTGAAAGCTGAACTTGCTCGAGATATTATTATACCCAACATTTGTGTGAAGTTATATTAAAATCCATCAGCAAATGACAACGCTAGAGCGATGATAAAGTTTTTTTTTTTTTTTTTTTTCGAAAAATAGCCGCAGTGACGTTGACCTTGAGCCCAGGACCCTGAAAGTCGAACATGCTCAAAATATTATCATACGCAACATTCGTGTGAAGTTGTATTAAAATCCATCAATAAATGTAGGCACCAGAGTGATGACAAAGTTTTTCTAAAAAAAATAGCCACAGTGACCTTACACTTACCTATTGCTGCTTAAGATTCCATTGAAGTTTCGTTGGATTTCTGCAAGTAGTTGCTGAGAATTCGCGTGGACACGAACAACACCCTATATATTCATGCAGAATTCATCAAAGGGCCATAAGTGTGTGAAAAATCATCGAACCAAAACACGCAGGTGATATGCGCATCCACCATCGATACTTAATATTCCCATAAAGTTTCATTGAAATCCGGCCAGTAGTTTCTGAGAATTCGCGTGGACAAGAGCGGGACGGACGAAGCGGCGACTATAATCTCCCCCCGAAATTCTTCGGGGAGCATAAAAAGAAAGAAAAGTCACTGGGTGCGTCCACTATAGGGCTGGTACCTACGATATTGTGAGTCGTTTACTTTTGATGCCCTTGTTTTGGTAGACGCTGTTACAGGGGTAAAGTGCATATCTTTATTAATAGACACTGTATCAGAGTGTATTTTATAGAAGAAGGTTAAAGAGAACTGCTCACGACGGGCCTCCAGGGATGGCCAGTCTAGCTCATTAAGCATGTCACCGACGCTACTTTTATTTCGCCACCGCCTGCAGGTCCACCGAGCAGCCGTCCTCTGCAACGTCTCCACCTGCTGAATCTGAGTTTTAACATAGGGATGCCAAATGGGTGATGCTTATTCAAGTTGAGGGCGAACCAATGTTTTATATGCAACATCCTTTGTCTGCCTAGGTGCAAAAACCAAGTTACGTCTAAGGAATCCTAAAGTCCTAGTTGCTTAAGATGTAATCTCAGAGATATGTTGACCCCAATCAAGATTGTCAGTGATGGTGATACCAAGATATTTTGCCGATTGAACATGCTCCAAAATTTGCTGGTGAAGTGTATAGTCAAACGTAATTTTCTTGTCCCGAAGGTGTCGTGACACCCTCATTGAATGACATTTTGACACACTGAACTTCATTCTGCCAATCGGCCTCCCACTGTGCAAGTTGATCCAGGTCATCTTGTAAAATAAGACAGTCAGAAGGAGAATATATGTTCCTATACAGGACACAATCATCAGCAAACAAACGGACCGATGACCTGATATTATCGGGGACATCATTGATGAAAACCTAGAAGAGGACCGCTCCAAGGACCGAACCTTGGGGGACTCCAGATAAAACAGGGACTGGATTAGACGCTTGGCCATCAAGTACAACTTGTTATGAGCGCCCAGAGAGCCATGAGCTAATCCACCTATGTGTGGATCCTCTTATCCCATAGTACTCCAGTATATATAATAGCCTTCTGTGAGGTACCTTGTCAAAGGCCTTATCGAAGTCCATGATGATAAAGTCATAGTTTGTGGCAACGGTTTATGGCCCCATCCAGATTGCTCACAATGTCATGGTAAAGTTGAACTAGTTGGGTTTCGAAAGACCTTTGACTCCGGAAACCATGTTGACCGTCAGCAAGAATGCTCTCAAAGGCTTAGTGCTTATTGATATAGCTTACTAATATATGCTCCAGGGTTTTGCAACAGACGCATGTCAGAGACACTGGTCTATAATTTGCTGCATCATATGTTTCCCCTTTCTTATAGACCGGTGTTAACATTTGCTTGTCGCCAGTCATCTGGTACAGTGCCCTGGGCAAGTGATTCATTGAAGATAAAGGCCAATACAGGAGAGATGTCAGCACTACATTCCTTAAGTACCCTGGCATTCAGGTCGTCGGGCCAAGATGCCTTATGTATCATGAGGTTACCCAACAATTTAGCGACCCCCTTGGGGTCAACTGTTATGTCCCCCATACAGGGGAACGGACTTTTACCTTTGGATGGTAGCTTACCATCAGTTTCACGCGTAAATGCCGATTGAAACTGTTTATTGCATATGTTAGCCTTATCGCGCGAGTCTATTTTTAGAATTCCATTTACCCTTAGCGAAGTGATCCCAAACGCATCCTTTTTCATGGACTTTACGAATGACCAAAACTTTTTTAACTTTTCCATTCTTTTGGGGGCTATCTGTATTGTCATCGATATCTACAAAGGTAAAACTGCTGGAAACACGCTTCCAATATGCATCACTTAGAAACCTTTTGCACATGTGCTCTGAACCGTTTGTAACGATTCTTAACTCCAGGGCTGCTAGACTTGCGAGCACGAAAATACATTCGATTGCGTCTTCTGATGAGATGCTTGATCGTGTTATCGACCCAGGGTGCGCTAAATTTTCATTGGTATAAACCTTTACATTGCCGTGGTTAATTCGGACTTAAAACTGACCCAAAAGTCATTAACTGACATGTGCGAGAGGTCAGAGAAAAGGAACGGATCCTTAAATCGCGCCATACGGTCTCGCAGACTATCCTTATCCGCACGTTTATAGAGAAATACTTTACGCAGCACTTGTCTGATTTGTTTAGCTTTTATATCATATTCAATAAAGACTATGTCATGATCAGCTTTGCCAATCGGGGGCATCCTCTTAACTCGGCTTACTGGGGATGGATAATTTGTAAACAGTAAATCAAGGGTCTTTTCTTGTCGGGTGGGTATGTTAACAACTTGGGCCAGGTAGTGTTCTTTAGTTATGTCCAAAAGTTGTTGCTGTATCTGCCCTTTAGGCACCCCATGGGGTACCTGCATGTTGCTCCATTCATTGTCACCATAATTGAAGTCTCCGCCAACCGAAATATGGGCGTTTGCATTTGACATTATCCTAGACAAAGATGAATTAAAAGCCTCAAGATATTCTGGGTCAGTCTGATCTGTTGGGCGATAAAAAGGTCCTACATCCAATGATGTTCAATTTACACCAAACTAGTTCACAGTTGATATTGAACTCCGGAGTTTCTGCACAGAGTGGGTCTCTCTTGAAAGCCACGAAGACACCCCCATGTACATCCCCAACTCTGTCTTTCCGGATGGCCTCAAAGGATTCGGGAAAAACTTCAGAGTTTATTTTTATTTCTGGGGTTAACCAGGACTCATTGCCCAAGATGATATCTGGTTTCGCCGAGTCGATAATGGTATGAAGTTCAGCCCTTTTATTCTTTATTGACTGACAATTCCTGATCAATATTCTGAGGGGATGGTTAAGGACCGCCTTTTTGGTCTTTCGTTTAGCTTCTTTGAACTGCTGCACAATGGGCGATGAAGCTGCCGTGGGTGGGCCAATGTTGTCTGGTATCGGACTGTCAGGCTCGGATAGGGTAGATGAAGGATCAAAGTGGTTGTAGCTAGGTGTCTATAGAAGATTAGGTGTCAAACAGATATGTGGAAAAGTTTGGCATTCCACATTTCATACACTCCCATGCTACGTTTTTGTTCAATGATCTGTTATAAAAACTATATATAGTTGATGACATGCCTTACCATCCTATGTGATACCACACTTGCAATAAGTGTCGCAACAAATTTCCCGGTCTTCCCAACCTACACTTTTTGGCAGAGTCCACAAGGGAAGTGTGAACTGTCATTTCGGGAGTTTGGACCAGGATTTGATTCAACATCCCAAGCATTTACTGAGAGGCAAAAGTAAGTATACAGGTTACTGAATGCCGATTTGCATTCCAATTTCTCCCTTTCTACATACATATGAGGCATCATAAATAGGAACAACCACTTCCGCATAATTTGCAGCATTTTCCGTTAAAATTGATTAAAGAATAATGAAATTGCGTCACTTGAAATGGACAGGGGGTCTGATCCAATATTTTGTCTTGAGTAGCTTCCCTTTAAACATGTGTTTCGAATAAATGTTATTCAATAAATGATTTTCCATGAAACAAATTCAAAGAAGGGCAACTGATTGGCAAGAATATGTCGCATATTGAAATTAAACACAAGGTAAACTGCAACATCTTTTGTCCACGAAAATGGCAGTTTCGCCTTTTACGTTCTTCCTTTGATTGGATGCATTATGTTTCTATGGGTTTTGTATTGGCGATTAACTTTTCATTGAGCAATTTTAGACGGTTTACTATGGGGTAAGCATAAAGATGCCGAGCAAAACAATAATTATGTGAAAGTTTCGAATGAAAATCTCTTACACGATTTGAGAAAAAGACTCGTTTAATTCACTATGGTTTTAATTGAAAGGGAGATAATCCGGAACAGGCAGAAATTCCAATTGAGTTTGAAGCTGTTTGTTTGGGTTAAATGGCAAAGAAATGATGTGGTCTTATCGATGATTAGTCGCACGTGACTTTTGCTGTGTGCATAGATTTAAATGTCATGTGCATCACGAAATTTTATTGGAAATATTGATTTTCAATTAAGGGCAATAACTCCACCATGGATGACTGTAACAGGAAAACAATTGGAGTTTTACAAAATTAGACGATTGGGAAAAACTGACATATGCAAATTTTATTAGAAACTGCAATACAAGATGCGGTATTCCAAATCAAAAACTGTATACTTTTTATTGCCTCTGAGTATATATACAGATAGAAAAGTTTGTTTGAACCAGGAAACCCCTTCATTCTTAGAGATTTTTTTTAAATCGATACTGTACAAACATGGGGCAAATGAAATGCAAAGATCCGGTCGTTTGCTGTTGTATCGTATCACGTGTGTTCGCATAAACTGGAATTCGTCGGTATCAGCGTTGTAGCCCTTTTATTGTATAGCTGTGGGTGTTTTTGTTAATTCTGGGGTTTGGTAGGCTTAAAATACCATTTTAAAGCTCTAAAATGAGATTTAACACGATAATTTGACAATGTTTTGCTCAAGGTAATTGCCGTACGATGTTATCCAAGTATCGCCATGAAACGGTACCAAATGAAGGCATAGGAATTAGTGTGTAAAGTCAAGTAGGAGTGTCGATATTACGTGATATCGGCATGCCTGCTTTTCGGCTTTTACTACAAATACAGGGTGTCCAAAAAGTAAGTTAACAGTTTTGACGAGATTTTAATACATCATAACGTTGTGAAAGCGGTATAAAATTTCTCACAGACATAGCATATATCCTTAAGTTTTTTCTTATAAAATTTCATACAAATCCATTAAAGCATAAAAAAATAACAAACAATAAACCAAAAATACCAAATTTGTCCAGTGACGTCAATTTAGTAATTTATGACGTTTTCCAGATGCCGCCCCTTTCGACGTTTTCCTTCCCGTACTCGCTGCTTGAAATTTTCAATTACTCTAGCACAATTGCCAACACTTATCTTCTTGACTTCCCTGCGTATTTGTTTTAATAACATAGCAGTATCTGTGGGTCTGGGCTTGTAAACAACCGATTTAAGATAACCCCAAAGAAAGAAATCACAGGGGTTCAGGTCTGGACTGTGCGCAGGCCAAGTTACGCCGCATTGTTTCACTTCGGGATATCGTCTGGAAATTACCCGCTCATCAAATGTGTCATGTAACATATCTAACACTTTGTTAGCCGTATGTGGTGTTGCTCCATCTTGCATAAACCATTCACTGTTAATGTCAGTTGATCGTTTCCGCAATTCCGGTAAAAACTTGTTGTTTAATAGCGACATGTAGCGGTCTGAATTAACAGTATCACTAAACACATACGGTCCAATGATTCCCCTGGATGACATAGCACACCAAACTGTAATTTTATCGCTATGGAGTGGCCTTTCTGCTATTTGGTGGGGCTGTTCATTTGCCCAAAATCTCATGTTCTGTTTGCAAACATGTCCTGATAAAAGGAAATGTGACTCATCGCTAAACCACACATCATTAAAAGCATCGGCGTAAGTGTCAATAACGTCTGATGCCCAGTTACAAAATGATAGCCTTTCCACTTGATCCGTTATATTTAAGCTCTGCATAATTTGTATTTTATATGGATAAAGTTCTAAATCTTTTCTTATTATGTTATGAACGGATGATTTGGGGATACCTGTCTCCGAGGATGTACGCCGAATTGAGTTTTCAGGACTGTCTTGCATAAGTTCTTGAAGCGTGCTCACATTTTCATCACTTCTACTGGTCTTCGGCCGTCCCGACTTTTGCGCGTCTTTCACCGATCCCGTTTCTTCAAATTTTCTGATAGTCTTGTAGATATTTAGTCGACTTACAGTATCACCATTAAATGAATATTTAAATTTTCTTTGAACATCTGTAGCGCTTTTAGTTTCGTAAAAGTTCTTTACAATGAAAATACGCTGGGCTAACGTCAAACGCGCCATCTTGGAAAAAACAAGATTTTAAATGACGTCATTTTGCGACAACGTCAATTATTTTGGCGCGTTTTAATTATGTCGTATAAAAACTTTAGGATATGTGCGTTAATTTGGAATATTGTTCATCAAAATAGCTTTAAAATTAAAAAAGTTATGACGGGTTAAAACTGTTAACTTACTTTTTGGACACCCTGTATTTGTAGCTATGCAAAATAGTGAATAGTGTAGTTGCTGTTCCCCTCCCTAGTATAGTATAAACATATTTTATTGCATCATAAATCAAGCAACAGGGTCGGGCCACAAGTTCTGCCAACATTAGTTACGGCCCTCCCCTACAAAACAGTATTACAGTAATAGATACATGCACATGATAGTGGCAAATACAGAGACATTTTGAATACTTCATATGGAGTGATATAACAAATAAACATACATCACATTTTCCAAAGATGATGAGAAAAAGAAAAAATGGTGAGAAAAAAAAATGTATAAGATGTATAATGAATAATTAAATAAAGAAAAACAGTGTGATAAAAATAATAAAGTGAAAATGGAATGAGATGTCATGCTGGCCTAAGTGAGCAGCAGCCTAGTTGGCGAACCTTCTAGTATCCTTAATAAATGTTTGTACGGCTGTAAAGATGAGAGTGTTATCATCTATCGACAGACTAACATCTCCAAATAGAAGAATATTAATATTGAGTGGATGAAAAGCTCTGGTTGATTGGAAAAGAATTACTCTTTCGTTAGTGTAATGTGAACAGTGAAAAAAATAATGAGCAGCATCTTCGGCTTCGTCAGAGCAACTACAAGTGAAATTAGGTGATAAGTGATTAATATATAAGTCAAGACGTAAATTACTACAATTATTTCTAATTCTTGCGTGTAAAGCAGACACATATCTGTTACCAGTTCTATAGTGTAATGGGACTTTCGAGTTGTTTTGATGCCTTTTCAGTTGATACCTAAAACTTGCCAGAGACGGTGAATTACGTAATTCGACGTCAAGAGAATTCCATGCTAAAATTGAGGATGGAATACAAGATTTGCGAGAGATTTCAGTCCTGCAGAAAGGAGCGGTAACATCTGCTTGGTTTCGGAGATTGTAAGCATTTGCTTCTCCCACTAAAGGGGGAATTAGATCGGATATATATGTAGGAACGAACCCGTTTATTGATTTATACATAAATACAAGTTTTTGCTGTCTGCGCCGTTCCAAAAGTGACACCCAGCCACATTCTCTGTACAGGTTGTCCAGAGAAACTGATCTGGTTAAGCCTGTAACTATGCGGGCAGCCTCATTCTGAAGTTTTTGAAGCGAGTTTATTTCCTCTACAGTACAGCCATCCCACACAACACATGAATATTCGATAATAGGCAACAAGTACGATAAATAAATTTGATTTAATGCAACACGACTAAATTTATATTTCAGTTTCCTCATTATGCCAATAACTTTTGATGCACTGTTTTTAATATTCTCAATATGGGAATGCCATTTACCGTTACTACTGAAGGTTAGACCTAAATGTTTATGATCTGTAACAAATTTTACGGGAGTTCCATCAAATATTATATTAGGAAGTGATTCAATATGTTTTAAAGTGAAAATCATTGCTTCTGTTTTAAATGGGTTAAATTTTATCAACCACTGAGATGCCCAATTTACTAACATTCGCAAATCATGATTAATGATACCCTCAATGTCATTTAGAGTAGCTGCAGCGCAGAATAGGGAGCTATCGTCGGCAAATAATCTAGTAAGGCTAAGCAGAGAATCAGATATATCATTGATGTAAACTAAAAATAACAGGGGGCCTAGAACAGACCCTTGAGGAACGCCGGCATTTACTCTCCTTAAGGTTGAAGAACTGTTTCTTATAACGACTTTTTGCTGCCTATCATTGAGGTAGTCAGTAATCCAATCCAATAATTCGCCGTCTATGCCACTTTGTTTTAATTTAAAAACTAGTCCCTTATGCCACACTCTGTCAAAAGCTTTAGAAACGTCTAAGAAAACCATACATGAAAATTGGTTATTATCAAAAGTCTGGCAGATGTGATGATAGATGTCTATAAGTTGAAAGGTTGTTGAATGATTGGGTAAAAAACCAGATTGGTATTTATAAAGTAAATTATTTTCATGTAAAAAGTTATAAATGTGTTTAAAAGCTATTCTTTCTTGTAGTTTGCCAACGTTACTTAAGAGAGAAACAGGTCGAAATGTCGAAGGATCGGAATTATCTCCCTTTTTGGGTAAAGGTATAACATTTGAATATTTATAGATCTCTGCAAACTTGCCTTCTCTGAAAGATCTATTAAAGAGTGTACACAGAGGCACAGATACTTCATTTGCTACAGATTTTAGCATTTTGGTACTAATACCATCTGGCCCTGTAGCCTTGTTCGGATTTAAAATTTCAATCAAAGATGCTACCTCTTGTGGTGTACATGCAATGCTTGATAACCGACTTTGGCATTTATATTCAAAATCAGGCAAGGCGACGTTTTCATCATTGACTGTGGAGATAGATGTAAAATATTCGTTTAATAATTCTGCTTTATCTTCTGATGAAAAACAAAAGTCGTTTTGCCCAGTAACTGAGAATGAATTTAGAGGTGGAATTGAAGCGGAACTGGAATTGCTTTTAACAAAGTGGCGTACCACTTTCCAAAATTGTTTTTTATCATTAGAGTGAAAATCAGAAATAGAAAATTCTAAATTGTTGTAGAATTGCTCTTTTGCGTGTCGCTTTAAATTGTTAACTTTATTACGAAAGAACTTATATCTTGACAGAGTGTTAGCATTACCTGATTTGTTGAATTTCCGTTTTAATCTATCACGTTTTCTAGACACACGTCTTATTTCAGAATCGTACCACGGCTTGTCATCAGGTCTAATAAGTACATTTTTGGATGGAACACAAGAGTTAACAAATTCAAGAAAGGTATCATTAAATTTAGAACAGGCTTCATCTAGAGTACCTTCGCTTAGACATGACCAATCATAATTTGAAATTTTTTGTTTTAAAAGTGTAAAATTAGCCTTTTTATATAAAAATATTAGTCTGTTGAAAGCGCCTTCAGTATCATACTGAAAGGGTAGTGTTATATATGTCGCTTTGTGGTCACTTATATTGGCTGGAATAGTTAAAGAACCAGAATCCAGGAATGGCATGTCGTCTGGAATAATGATCGGGTCAAGAATGGCATGTAGCCTTGTTGGTTCTGTTATAACATTAGTCATCGAGTTTATCAGTAAAACATCTTTTAGATTGTGATAATTTGGATTCAGTAGATCTTCGTTGAGGTCTCCAACGATTATCAGATTTTTGGAGTGTTCGAGAGCCCTTTCAATATTTAGGTTTAAATTGTTAAAAAACTGTATGTCAGCTGTAGAGGGACTATAAAATAAACCAATTAAATATATCTCATTTTTTACCTTTACTTCAATCCATAAAGACTCTTCACAAAAAATCTCAAGTTCTGGTTTTCTCACGTGAAGTAAGCTTGAATTAATATATGCTAACACCCCACCTCCATGATTTGTTCTGTCCTTTCTGTAAGGTACACTGAAACTGTTTGATAGAAAAAGCATCTCTGTTGGAAAGTTGGCATCTAGTTGAGTCTCAGAAAAACATAATATATTAAAATCAGAAAAATTATCAAGAATAAAGTCTAATTTGTTTCTAATGCTTCTAATATTTAAGTGCAAAATTGAAAGATCGTGCACATTTTCGGGTCCTGGATTAGTTTCTATGTCACCAGCTTGAAGTAATATACTAAGAAGAATGACAAAAAAGCAGTATATATTGCAAAAATTCAAGACCATGAAAGCATTCGCGTAGTGGCAAATACGTGAAAATAGCTTGTAAAGTGTCACCATTATTAAAAAAACTGAATGCATATTTAGAGTGAACTTAAACATTTTCTTGCTGCTAGTGATGCCGTGGTGAAACAAACCAACCGAGACCCTCCACTGGTCAAGGGAAATACCCATTATCAACCATAATGATTAGACATTGTGGCATTAGATCTCAGTGGTATGTCCCACAACTGCATCTGACACCGAGACAGCATGACAGTGATATGTGGAAATAAAATGAGATACATATAATATAGATGAATACATGTACTGATGGAGCATTTGTAGAAAAACATGTGTATGAAGGTAAACTTTGGAAGAAACAGATAAAATTGGTGATAAGTTGTGAACTTAGCTACCATTAGGAAAACACGTCCATGTCAAACAGTAGTGTCCAACATGGTTACTGAACTGACTAATGGTGGGTTAAACTGTAACCCCCTTTCCCAATCCTGCCCCTGATACAGACCGTGGGTGACCGCAAGAACCGCCTCAGTGAGGCGGCTTCAACGAGCATCCACAATCCATGCTTTTCAAGCGAAAAAAAGGAAAATAATGTATACCCCTATAAAGACCATTTTTACGTGTATATGTAAAAGTGGGGTTTTAAGAGGGTCACAATTACATAGACGTGTTTTCGTAATGTTATTAATCGGTTGATATATCTCGGACAACTTACAAGACATTCATGGTTGAATGCATTGAGCTAACATTGCCTCATTGTTGTATGCAGTGAGCCAACATTACCTCATGTAGGTAGAAGAACACAATGTAATGATTCTGAACAACAAAAAAAAAAAAAAACATGTAGTAGACTATTAAATGTAGCACATTCTTTTTATCAAGTTGACATGTGAAACCAGAAGACAAGCCAGCCAGCAGACCGTGAAGATCAAAGTTAAATGTTCTGTAGTGCTGCCTGACCCAGGTCTGTAAGGTCCACTTTGCTATTGACCTGCCTAGCATTAAACTTACCGAATACTGTAGGACTTTGGTATCCCTAACACCTTCGGGACAATTAAATGTTGTTCGAGGTGGTGCTAGTTCGGACTATAGAGAGTTACGCATAGGCAAACTGCCTGTCCATGATCTTTATGGTTTACTTAAAACCTTTTATAAATGTATGTTGTGTCTACTCATTAGTATCGCCAGAATGAGGCGATTCTAATGAGTACTCACAACACATAGTAAACAAATCTCCATAAATATACCTCAAATCGAATATCTGAAGCTATTAGAACAATTCTATAGGGACCAAAAGGGAGTACGAATTATCCATAGTGAACGAATTATCCATGTTCAAGTTATCAAATCTTTACCTGAGCAACATGTTTAACCCTTATCCTGTTGAATATTCAGTTTAGCCACACCCATTTCTGACACTGAACTAATTAGTTTTCTTGATGTAATTTATACTTTCAAATTCATAAACTGGATGTCAAACAGTGTGGATCCTGATCAGGTCGCTTCTTCAGAAGCCATCTGGTCCGGAACCACACTTTTTTCAAAGATAGGGGTTGTCGTGAACAGCAAGATAAGAGTTGACTGAAAATACAAATAAAGTCACACAAATGTATAGATCCCATAATCTAGTCTTTTCAGATGATACCAAGTTTTATGCGAACAGTGCAGATCCGGTCAGACAGCTTCCGAAGGAGCGGCCTGATCAAGATCTCCACTGTTCGTCTAGAACCATGGAACACTCATCTGTATGGTAAAATCAAAAGTGTTAAGTGTTTGAGGAAAATTACTTCATTCATAATTGGTGATTCAAATTTAACCCCTTTTGCACCAGACGGAATCTTCAACCTAGCACGTAGCAGGAGTCCATTTCAAAATGTAGTAATGTTAGGTTGTGTTTACCCCAAAAAACTACCTGGAAATTTGGCTGATTTTGGGGAATTTGGCTGATTTATTTATTTTTATTTTTTATCATTATTATTATTATTATTTTTTTTTTTTTTTGCAAACAGTGCAGATCCCGATCGGACGCCGCGCTATGTGGCGTCCAATCTGGGTCTGCATTGTTTGCCCCTCCCTACATATATTAGCCATACCATCAGGCATATGCATCCCCTTCACTATGTCCAGATACCGATTACAGCCAGCAACTACAAATACTATTTTTTTCCCTTGGCTATTCTACGATGGAATCAACTTCCCCATCATCTTTCTGTACTCCAAGACCTAGAATCATTTAGGTCAGGGGTAAGGACAGTGTCACACTATATGCCCTAATCCAACACTTATTAATATTTTTTTTATTTTATTCTCTTCTGTAACATAAACTTTTCCTTCATACTGTCTCACTTTTATTTCTTTTACTTTGTCCTGCGCACACACCTGCACGATAGCTAGTCTTCTTTTACAGGGTTGCTGCAGTATAAATAGATAGGATTTGTAACAACCGCTCAGTTTACCTCTTTGGTTAGAGCTAGGGACTAACTTCCCATATCACCGGTCCTGGTGTATGAATGTCATTTGACGTGTCACCACACCAGTAACAATTCTGATTCTGATAGATAGATAGATTATCTCATGTAGGCGTTTACCAGCCGACTGTACCGGGTTTTATCTGTCTGCAGAAATGATTTGGAATCGTCAGATGACAGGGAAGCAGGTAAATGCATAGATTGGGAAAAGAAAACACGGAGAGGAGTTGAATGAATATATTTGAATGACTATATAACAAAATTATGAGAAGGTCATTTATATACCTAGTAAAGCGTTGAAATCTAATTCTTTTGAGAGTGCTGCATATATACTTGATACCTATTACCCTCTGTTTGAATGTAACAGTCCATACGGCGATCTTTTCCCGCCATTTGTCATCTTGTCAGTCGGGAGGTAAGTGGTAAGCACAATACCTCCGTTTAAAAATATTTTTTTTCAGACTTTTTAGTTATTGTTAAATTGGGCCTTAAATTGTTTATTTCTGACCAGTATTTTAGACCCTTTGTACCCTGCTAAGTACAATAATTAGATTTTCGTATAGTAGTTCATATGTCAGCCCCCGCCGATAGGGGCTTGAAGAAATATATGGGTGCATGATGCTTCCACGCAGAGCTGAATCCGGCCTGCACACTAATACTGGTAACTTGCTTAGAGGATCTAAGCCTGTCCAGGAACCGCGGTGGGAGGCAGACCGTCCAATCGAACAACCCCTATTGGTTTCATTGGGCGACAGGGCTTGAGATGTCATTTCATCTCAATGTCGGGTAAAAGTCCCACAAAATTGGAAGCAACATAAGGGTAAATAAGGGAGACAAGTCGTTTATACTACTCTTATTGGGATTCTTTTTATTGTTTTAAAATTGTTAGGGAACAAACCATGTCTTTATAGCAAGGGTTCGCTGAACAAGAGTGTAATATTGTTCAATAATATAATGAACTTCCGCCAGAGGCAGGACCCTCAGAACGTCACAATACAGCATATGCATATTAGATTTTTAGCTCACCTGAGCACTACATGCTCAAGGTACAAGGTGAGCTATTGTGATCGGTGGCATACAGGTCTGGACCTCTTGCAGAGTACAGGCCAGTTCCCATGCGCTGTATGTCACACTGGAGTGGGCAGCAACAGTATCTTTTGTAATGGCTGCAAGTTCTGGGTGCACAAGAAATGCAGTGGGCTCAAACGCCTGATAGAGGACCCTGAATACAGGTGTACACAGTGCCAAGGAACTGCTCGCCCCTAGATGGCAGACCACAAAGGGAAGTTCAAGTCGGATCCGATGAGCGGGAAGTTGTAGCTTCCTTTTGCTACCTAGGTGATATGCTTTCTGCAGCGGGTGGTTGCAACCTTTCAACTACATTACATTTGAAAACAGCCTGGAAGAAATTCAAGGAGTTGCTACCAGTTCTCTCTTCCCGCCACCTCTCGTTCAAAACACGTGGCCGTGTGTGTTTAGCTCTTGTGTGCGGAGCACAATGCTCCATGCTAGTGAGCAGAGCAGACATGGCCATTGACAAAGCCAAACCTCCAATGTCTACAGCGGAATGACAGGGCAATGATCCAACAGATCTGCAATGTCAAGCCACAGGACACTGTCACCATCAGGTCCAGTGAGTTACTTGAGCATCTTGGCATTGAGGACCTGGACCTCATCCTGAAAGAGAAGGCTTCGCTGGTGTGGACATGTGGAATGCTTCAACGGTGCAGTCAAGACAGCCTGTGACATACAGGTAGGTGGAAAGCGGGGGCCTGGAAGGCCCAAGATGACCTGGAAGCAGCTAACAGAAAGAGATTGCAGAGAATGGAAGCTCTCTGCTATCGATCCTCATGATAGACAAACCTGGAGATCTGGTGTAAGATCTGCCATACGTGCAGCAAGTCAGCTACCTGGAAAGGGGCCCACTTATGTGGATGTTGCCCCTGTACCTGCACGTTAATCAAAAATCCGTTGATGATGATGTTGATGATAAATGATTTCAAAGGAATGCTTTCTGGATGACCGTCTGTCAAAATTGTTCAAATTGTTCCCCTCTGCTGAGCAAGATGGTCGCAAGAACTTAAAAAAAGACTTCTTACACTAAAAGAAGCAGTGTGATAGGAATGTTCCATGGTGACCCTCTAACAAAATTGCTTAAAAGTATTTTGCTCCAACGAACATGATGGCCACCAGAGCTTAAAATATACAAACCGCAAAATGACTTCTACTCCTAAACAGCCAGACTGATTTTGAAATAATTTCACAGAAATGTCGGGTAAAAATCACACAAAATTGGAAGCAATGTCTCCAAAATGACCTTTATCGTGTTGACTGGGATGTTAAACCTCAAATCAAACAAACAAACATTTACAGCATTGGTATCTACAAAATACATGGGTTTTACAACCATTTTACACATATTTATGGCTTAATGGGAGCTTGTATACACTTAGAAAGGTCAACAGAAGATATACAAGGGTTAACATTTTTACCATTACAACAAGTTACAAGTGAAAAAAAAAATACTGTATTTGGCATGAAAAGAGTACAGTGCACTAAGACATTTCATTTCAATCATAAAAACAAGCTCTAGAAAGTCCTTCAATTAACCCATTATATACTACTGGACTCTTAATATTGTATCGCTATATGTTGGACAAGTCAGGCCTATTCTTTCGTTCTTATTTTATTTTTGACCGAAAATTCTGTAAGTAAATAGTGTAGGCCCTGATCAGACGCCGCACTCTGCGGCGTCTGATCTGGGCCTGCACTGTTTGCCAAGGTACCCGTTTAGGGGTTTCCCACATGTAATGGGTTAAGCGCACAGTTCCTTGCAAAGGTATTGTCCTACTGCCAACTTGGTGGAACCAAACATGTCCAAAGTTGGCATAAGGAGCTATAATATTAAAACAAACATGTAGTTAATCTGTTGATAAACAAAAGAATAGTGAGCAATTTGCCCCTCTTTATCACAAACCCCCCCGCCCTTCGGGGCTTCAAGAAACAGATGGACTGCATGATGCTTCCATGCAGAGCTGAAACAGACCGCACTTGAGTACTGGTTAAACCACTTAGGAGATCTAAGCCTGCACAGGCAAAGTGGTGCGAGTCGGCTCGTCCATGCATATAACCCCAATAGGTTTCAATGGATGGCAGGGCTTGGGAAGTCATTTCATCTCATTATCAAAAGTCCCACAAAATTGGAAGCAACGTCTCCAAAATGACTTGTATAGTGTTGACTGGGATGTTAATCCTCAAATCAAATGACTTTGTTACAATGTTACATTATATTACAGAAAAACATGTCCACCTCTAGGGCTGCGTAGATTTTCTGCAATATATGGCCATTTTTCAAAGGGAGACAACTTTCGTGGGTTCCTGTTGGCTTTTCTATAAACTCTATCCCACGGAAAATGGGGTCTACTCTTAAAGGAAAGAATTTGCTCCTCGGGAGCAAATTCTTTCCTTTTAGAGTTGACCCTATTGACATGGGAGACAAAAATTGCCTCCCCTGAAGGTGTATAAATTCCCCTTAATTTTTAATGTGCTCTGTGCAGCAGTGGTTGATGAAATTCATACTTTTGATAACATCAATCCCTTTTATCCTTAATGCTGGAAACTATTAAGGTGGGCTTAATAAACATTGATTAGTGATGAGATGACAGGTGAAGAAATGTTATCAGTACCTATGGGAGTAAACATGTGACTACATTGATAGGGGAACATTATTTCGATGATTTTTTAATTTCTCTGGTTTTATGGTGACAAATGGAAGACTTCAGAAATTACTACAGATGGCAATTTTATTTTTAAAACAAGACTTCATGTCACATGTGAAACGTCAAAATGACCTAAATAGGTCTCCAAAATGACCTAGTGTTGACGGGGACATTAAAATTCAATTTAAACAAACAAAACGTCAGCCCAGCAGCAAATTCACATGATGTAATTTCAAGCTTAATATTTTCTCTGAAAAATGAAAAAAAAAATGTATTTGAAAATGATTTCTGCAATTGTTGTGATTGGTAGTTTAACCCTTGCCTTGCTGAACCAGAATACCTTGTTTGCCCAAATTACCGCACCGTGCGCTTAGTTGTTTCAAAATCGTGTCAAAAAATCACAGTGAAAAATCTTCCTATTTAGCGCACACTCGATGCGAAACCAAAAGGTTCCGAGATGATGCATACTGATATTTAATGGGACGGATAAGGATACTAAAGCATTGCCTTCACTGTTGAAGAAATAACAGTATGTTTTTTATAGATTTACTGAGATCGCTTCCAGGGGGAGGTTACTGTAAAGAATGCACTTACGCATTTCCTTTTCAAAAATGGCTTAATTTTGGTGTGCGCTTATAGGAACATGTGCAGTAATTAGGGCGAATACGGTATATGCACTTCTTTTTGCTTCGACTTTCGGTTTGTGAATTTGTAGGAATTAATAACATCAAGTAATCTGGTTGGTTGACAGTCAGAAATGGTTGTGGCTAAATTTTTTCAGCCAGAAAATCATTTAGGGTTTAAGGAAATATTTTGACAAGAAGTATATATTTATCCATTCTCCTTAAGACTTATCCTTTATGATGTCAGTGACAAGAATTCAATTGTCTCCTGTTTTGTTGTCTGCTTGTTATACCCCCACAAATGAAATTTGGGGGTGGGGGGTATGTAGGAGTGAGCTTGTTGGTCTGTCTGTCGGTCGGTCTGTTGACTTGGTTTCCAGACAATAACTCAAAAAGCACTTCACCGATTTTTACAATGTTTGGTACACTGATGTAACATCATAAAATACAGGTCAAGTTCGATTTCCACTACAATTCGTCAATTTTCGACATAGTTATGGCCCCTTTCAAGTGAAACTAGATCTGCAGTCGATGGTAAACCATCGCAAATACCCGCTTTTTCTATTAATAACACTAATGACTATGTATTAGCTAGCCAAAACTACATGTAAGTTAAAAAATAGTTGCAAAGAACATTCTCACTGATAAGCGAAGTTTCAGAAGTGTAACATTTATAGTTTAGAAGATATGGCAAAGTCATACTTTTTGACCTTTGACCTTGGGGTTATGTTGAATCCACCTAAAGTATCCCAATTTATTCTATAT